>CAMZMU010000050.1:59484191-59860634 GCA_947311845.1 Poa pratensis
CATTTGTAGCATTGAAGGATCTGTCGACTGCCAACTTCTTATGCTCCGGAAGGAGTGTGCGGTCGTTGGAAATCGCCAGGTCGGCGAGTGATTCTTCCACCCCGAACATCTCGGAGATTTTGCTGAACTCGCGGTCGCAAGCATCGGACCTTTGAAAGTTTCCACGGACAGTGATGACTCCCTTTGGTCCTGGCATCTTCAGCGTGAGGTACGCGTAGTGTGGCACCGCCATGAATCGAGCAAACGTCGGGCGACCAAGAATAGCATGGTATTGTGATTTCCAGTCGACGACCTCGAACTCAATCGACTCTGTCCTGAAGTGGCTTTTGTCCCCGAACGTAACGTCGAGTTGTATGGTGCCTTCTGGGCTAATTGCTTTGCCAGGAACGATACCGTGGAAGGTATTTGAAGATTTTGGGAGGTTTTCGACTGACCTGTTCATTTTGCGGAGCGTGTCCGCGAAGATGATGTTTATGCCGCTGCCTCCATCCATGAAGACCTTGGTCATGGCGTAGCCTCCTATTTGCGCGTCGAGTACCAGAGCCGCGTGCCCTGGTCGAACTACAGCTGGGGGATGATCCTCTCGACTGAAGCTTATGATGGTTTCCGATCCCTTCAGAAATTCGGCACGGCAGGAGGTGCCATGACAGCCATGTTCACCTGTCGAGTGATTAGCTTTTGCTGCCTGTTGAGGGGCGACCCTTTTGTATCATGTACATCTGCCCGTGGGGCTGTGGATATTGATCATCTTCCGCCCGTAGTACGGGTTGTATGGCACCTGCGAGGTTTGCGCCTGGAGCAGGCTGTGGTGGTGGTTGCGGTGGCGGCTGTGGCGCCATGAGAGCGGGCACAGCGTTGTGGTGCGGGTGCAGGCGTGGGCTGAGCAGGTGCTGGGCCGTACCTTTGAGTCGTATCATGTAGTCAGTCGCCATTTGGTCGAATTCCCTGCAGTTCCTTAGGGTGTGATTGGAGCGTAGTTTTCCGTCGTCCCCCTTGAAGAGGTGGAATCTGCACCAGTCGTCCATCTTTTCCTCGAATGACCGCTCGGGTTTTGCGTCGCTGCGTTTGCGCCATTCTTGCCTTTTGTAGCTGTCGCTCCGCTGCTCGCGATCTCGACTGTCCCGTCGATCATCCGAGCGTCGATTGCTTCTATCTTGGTCCTCCCGGGTTGTGTGTATCCAGCCGCCATGAACTCGTTATCGTCGTAAGGACGTTTTGGAACGTTTGCGCCTGCGATCTTCTCTGTATGAATCTCTGCGGCCTCGACTGCCGCTTTCGTAGTTGTCGCGTGGTGGGGAAGCACGGGATCTGCGTACAGAATCCTCTCCATCTGCCCACTCAGTCGCAACTTTGATGAGGTCAGCCAGGGAGGTTGGCTTTTCACGACCAAGTGCCTCTTTGAAGTCCTTCCTGGCGAGACCTTGTATGAAGGCATCCATGGCCCTGTCTTCTGACACTTTGCCAACCGAATTGCGTATTTCGGTCCACCGCCGTATGTATGATCTCAACGACTCGTCTGATCGTTGAGTGCATGCCTTAATTCTTCGAATGTCTTCGGGCGCTCACATAGAGGCTCGAAGTTTTTGATGAAGTCTCTGCGGAAATCGTCCCACGAGTCGTATGATGATGGAGGGAGCGCTTGAGCCAGTCGCGGGCAGTTCCTTCGAGCATGAGTCGTATGTACTGCATCGCCGTGGTGTTCGTGCCACGCTGGCATGCCACGGCGAGTCTGTAATCTTCTAGCCACCCGAAGGTTCTTGGCGACCGTTGTACTTGGGTTGTTCGCCTGTCAACTTGAACCTTTGGGCATCCGCGTCCACGGATGCGTCGAGTGAAGCACAATGCTCCGCATGGCTCTGGTTCACGATCAGAGTATGAATCGCTGCTATAGGATCTTCGAGATCTGCTTCTGCTGGACCTGTGCCGGCGCGTGCTTCTCCTTCCTTCATCCGAGTGGTGGCTGCGACCACTGCGATGATGTGCTGCGTGTCGTGAGTCGACTATGTCGCGATCGCGATTCCTTGCTGGAGTTTTGTCTTCTGGCTGTATAGCCTGTGCCGCTAGAGCTAGCGATTTGAGTTGTTGGCGATGCAGGGCTGCGTTAGGGTCATTCGCCGGAGGTTGCATTGCCTTGAGGTAAGCACCTACGGAGAATAATGCACCCGCAGCAGTTTTGGGCACTGGGATTCCGTTAGCGTCCTCTGTCATGAACGACAGGTTACGGGTGATTGCTACCCTTTCATGTTCTGGAAGGCTTGCCAACCGCGACCTAGGTCGTGGGGTTGGTTGCATTGTGGACCCGAGGGATTGCTCCCTTCTTCGGGCACTCGAGAGGCTGGCTTGCCTTTTGCGCTCTCGAGCGTCGCTCGGTAGTTTTGCAGTCGAATTGACTCCTGCCAGTTGAAGTACTGGAAGGTCAACATCTCCTCTGGGGTGGAATTTGGTGGCATCATTGTGCACTCCTTTATGACTTTATCTGCTTTTGCTGCCATCTCCTCCGTGATTGTCAAGGTTGTGACCCCATCCGGCATGGTTACCGTGCATGGGAATTGTGCAGGCCTGCGAGCGGCTGCGTCTGCGGATGATTCTGCGGAGAAGGCCACGTAGACCTGATGGGGCGTGACCCGTGGACAGGTGTATGTGCTGTCGATTCCAGTCATGGACTCGACGTCGCCGTCGAGGCTCATGTCAGAGCCAGTATGTTCATCGAGTAGATCTTCGAGGCGAATCTCGTTGTCGATGTGCTCATCACCTATGCTCATCTCGGTGTTGGCGAAGCCATTATGGATTTCTGAGTCGAGGTTGGTGTTGGTGAAGATCTCCGAGTCGACGTTGCTGTCGTTATGAATCGCGGGCTCGTAGAAGTCATCGAGGGAGATCCCGCAGTCGAAACTCTCGTCGAGTGGTAGGTTGAAGTCGACGTTGCTTGTGCGGTATGCTGATTCTGCCTCCTCGCCTTGGAGTTCCGTCATCATGAACCTGTCGATCTCGCCGGTCGACATGGTTGTTGCGGGCGAGCAGGCTTCAGGAATCGACGACGGGGCGAGCGCAGTCGACGGAGCCTCGAGTGCGCCCAGCGCCAGTTGTTGCGGATCTGTCGAGTCCTGCGTGCCAAGATTGTTTACGAAAAAATTGAATGCTCCAACAGTTAAACTCAAACCTGATTCAAGGCCGAAAACGCCTCCTGAAGCTCCGGCGAGTGCGGATTGAAATTCATTGGAAGAGCAGATGCGCTTTTTGCAGGTGAAGCGGGCAGGCTGCCGCTTTTCGAGTGGATCGGCGAGTCGCCGTGTGTCGCCTGGATCGGCGAGTTGCTGTTTGCTGACATGGCCGGCGAGTTGCCGTTTGCTGGTGTGATCGGCGATTTGCCGTTTGCTGTTGGGACCGGCGAAACTTCGAGTCCAGCGCTATTCTTTCCCACAGACGGCGCCACTTGACGAGGGGTAGACTCATCAAGACCCATGGTTAAGGTCCCTAGGTTATGAATATGGGGGAGAGAACGTGGTAGAGCTGGAAGTATCGTCGGCTGACAAGCAGGGCAAAGATTTTACCCAGGTTCAGGGCCCTCGTGTGGAGGTAACACCCCTACGTCCTGCCTGTCTGTTATTGCTTTGTGAATATGATGGTTACAAGGGTCCCGGCGAGATGTCGATCTCGCTAGGGTTTTGGTGGCTCTGAAAGTTGTCTGGTTCGATGGCCCTCCCAGTCCTTAAATAATAGGCTGGGTCTCGGGTGTTCGTAACCGACTCGATTTACAAGTAAGGAAACTCTAAACCGACTATTGTTTCGCCAAACTTGGAGGATACTCCATCTTCGTGGGCCTCCCTTCATGGGCTTCATGTAGGCTCTGATAGTTGGGCCTAGTCGATACGTGCACCAGGTACCCTCATGGTAGGGTACCCGATAGGCATACCATGTCACTCCTTATCCTTTGTACTGAGTTTTTTGCTAGTTGATATTGCTGCTTATGTTGTATTTCTTCTGTCACTCGCAGTGCTGAGACTGTGCGTCCTCTGACTCCTCCGGCCGACAGAATTTCGACCCCCGAGCACCCGGACGTATCTCTTGTTGCTCCTGAGATCGTTCAATCAGTAGCCACGTCTACTGTCATTGAGACGGCCAAGGCTACAAGTGCTGCAACTTCGGAGGTCGGAACATCTGCTTCGAAGCCTGCTCCTTGGACTGAACACGTAAGTATCTTTTGCCGAGTCCGCATACGGTACTTGTTATATATAGCTTATGCTGGTTTCATGTGCTTGTAGCCTTACTACCTCAACCTGGTAGAATCGGGCAAACCTTTTTGTCCAGATGGAGCAGGAGAGAAACACGTTACGCGCTGACCTGGAACAGCGCACCCGTAAGTGTAGTTGCTGCTTCTGAAGCTCTCTTTTGCTGTCTTTTACTGTACTGATTTTGAGTTATGCTTTCCGGATCCAGGTGACAAGAAATCAGCTGAGGATCGGGTTAAAGAGCTAGAAGATGCACTCGCCAAGCAGCGTGCTGAGTCGAAGAAGGCTTTGGATGATGCTGATGCATGTAAAATGCATACATGAACTTTGCACTTTAATTGCTTATATTCCAATCATATTTGCATCATATAAGGGTTATATCAATGTTTTATAATGATTTTTGGGAATATTCTTATTTCCTATTTTTATGGAATAACCCTGCACAGGCAGAAAACCCCGTTTTCTTATTTTAAATGTTTCAGGGACCCAAACATCAACGAAATCACCTGAAAATTTACGGGCGTCAATATTTGGAAGGAAGAAGACCTATGGGCGAAGGAAGCGAGCAAATGGAGGCTCGAGGGCCAAACGAGGGGGGCCCACGCGGCCTGGTACTGTTAGCCGCGTGGGACCCACCCATTTGGGCCTCGTGGCTCCGTTGCCTTCGATCTTTTCTCCACCGACGTCGTCTTGACCTAAAAACGCCTATAAAAAAGGTTCCCCGACGTTCTCTGGAAGGAGCGCCGCACAAACACAGAAACACCAAAACGGAGATCAGGAGCTGCAGATTGGAGGGGGAAAACTCCGGCGGGGCGCTGCCGGGGTGGTCTCCACCTTCTCCAACGACTTCTCACCGTCTCCATGATGAAGGGGGAGTAGTCCACCCCCCTGGATTTGGGTTTGTGGTGGTAACTTATGTATCTCTCCTCTCTTTGAGCTTCACTAATTAGTACCGTATGAGCTGCTGAACATGATTACGGTCAACTATGTAATTCCCATGGTGGATATTGTGGTGTGAGATAATATTTGTTATGCATTTACTGTTGTGTTGGATCTTTTATGACTTGTCATACTTTGGAGATATTCTATGATGCATGTGATGGTTTGATTTATGCATAATGCCTTGTTTATCTTTATCATGAGGTGATTGACACCACCAAGTGTAGATAGATGAGAGAGATGTGGTCACACACACGAAATATAAATCATTGCACTAGTGTTTAGAATATTATCCATTATGAAGTATAATGTATGTGGGTACTGGGTGACCAATGTACAGAAGGCATAGGTATTGAGTGACACAGTACCGTCCAACATCCTTTATCTGGGGGTAAAAAGGGAGAAGTATGATGTGGGTGTGACAGCAACCACGCTAGCCTTACGAGAGTGACACTAGCAACACAAATGAGTATTTCTTTCAACTATGTGTTTTAGGACATGTAGCCTTATAAAAGCTACCATTAAAACATGACAATTATGTGTACTTTATCTATAACATGATAATCACCATAGATGAGAGAGAGGATTAAGTGAACCCATGAACCCATGTCCATTGTTCCTATAAGAGAAAACCTTTGTCTTGTCCTCTTGCATTGAAGAGGATGGGACACTTTTACATTCTTGCTTGGTTACATTAAACTTCCATCCATCAAATCAACCACCTTGCTCCTTAAACTTGTTTAGTGCATAATCAACTAAAACTTGTGACACTTTAGTTGTAGGGAATAGATAACTTTTCCTTCTTGCTCCTGCGGATCGATACCTTACTTCCACATTAAGAGGTGCTATAGTGATCCTCTGCTCTTGGGGGTAATCAAATGCCAAGGACTCCGCTGCCTTGCGCGAGAAAGAGTATGCTGAGCGCTGGCTAGCCTCACCCGAGACGTGGCGGTTAGTAAAATTTGCCACTTTTTGTTTACTTCTGTTGCCGCTGAGTGTTGTGTAAGAGTTTCTGTTCTCTCTGATTTTTGAAGGAGCTGTTGGCGCACCGGCACCTGTAGACCAAGCGAGTGGCGATTTGTCCCTCGACCGTGCTATTGGCGACCTTGACGCCATTTCCGCCCAAGCGAAGGATGCACTCGCCAATCTACGAGCACACTCGGCGCCGTATACAAGGGCGTGTTCCCGTCTGGCCAACTTCCATCGACTGTGGATGGCTTCCCCGATGTCCTAGGCCCGGGAACCTCGACTATTGCGAGTTTTGCTCGCACCCTGACGGTACGTGGCTCAGAGACCACCCTCAAGCTCCTTTTAGGTCATGGGATAGAGGGTGACTTCAAGGCCGCTCTGTCTGATTTCCCTCGGAAGCCGGACGGGAAGCTGGTGTCTCTGAAGCATGTGAACGAGCCAGCCGCGCAACTGGCTGAAATTTTTATGACTACCGTGGAGCGCCGATCAGCGAGGTCGCCAATCGCGCGCGTAGGGCTAGGTCGGAGTCTGCATCATAGACTTTAGGGCCATCTACCCTTTTTATGGACTGTAATTATGCTTTTATGATATCGCGAGTATGCGTACGCTTTTGCTACAATTGTATGGATTTGGTTCCTTTTATGTTTTCGCCTGTAAGGCTATATGCTATTACTCGCCTGAGCTTTGTGATGAATCCCTCATATCTGACATGAGATTTTTATGATGTTTGGAACAGCGGGCAGCCGCTACTTCATCTGGCTCGTCGCGGCATCGTGCTTCCACTCGATCTCGAGCTCAGGTGGCAAATGATGCCGCAGTAATGCGTTATATGAAGGCTCGAGTCGTAAAACTGGAGCAAGAGTTGAAGAGTGCCCAGAGCGAGCTGGATAGGATGAGGGCGAGGCCTGCTTTACCCACTCAGCGAGAGGACTATGTGCTTGGCGAGATGGAGATCGTGAACAGACAACTCGAGTGTAAGCATGACTGCCTTGATTTTGTTGATCCAACGTGCGTTGTTGCAGGCTTTGTTCCAGACTTCCAGGCGGAGCAGCTCGTGTTGATGAGCAGTTGAACAATGCGACTGACGAACCAACGACGGGCCGTCACTTTCGCTTGGATAAGAACCGAGCGCGCATACTCGCAACTCTAAAGGATCGAGTGTGGCGGAGCACTCTGCTGCTCGAGTTATGCAGGTCGGCCTTCAGTCGAATCAACCAGACTCTTTTCCCGACGGGGCCGCAACCTCAAGGAATCCATGCGTTGCTCGGGCTTTTCCGGAGTGCAGGTCCTATTCGAGATTTTATCCCAGAAGCTTGTGGATGGAGCCAACGCAACGATGGCGTATATCCGGAGTCAGCGTCCAAATATGCAGCTACGTCCACCCGTGCCTGGATCGACTTTGTCACAGTCGCAACTTGACGTACAGTCGAATATGCGAGGGTGATGGTTGAGTGTTATCACGCTCAACTTATGGGCCCTGTTCTACCAGTAAGGACGAACCGGAAGATTAGGGTATTTCTGTATAGAGGACAGCCCCGAGTGTAAATTTGCCACTTATACGTAGTGTATTTGTTTATGTGTATGTGCGCAGCCCCCGAGTGTATCGAGTGGGGTTTATGAAAAACACTTAGAGTATGGAACATAAATTGCACAGCCCCGAGTGTTCGAGTGAGGCTGTGAATTTTTGCGATGTTTGAAGCTTCAACTCATGATTTTGAGCAACTTTTTCGTTTATGTATGATTTTTATGACCCAGCCCCCGAGTATTCGAGTGCGGCGGGGTATTATGTTTGAAGAAGGAGCGAAAGCTCATGCTTTGAGATAGCGCAGCCCCCGAGTATTCGGGTGAGGCTAAGTTTGTGCGAATAAGTTATGCGAGTAGTAAGCAGGGAGAAATATGAGGAATCATTGATTATATTCCATTTTTGAATGTTAAGCTGCAGGCCGCCTCATTAAAAACCTTCCAGTCCCCGTAGGTACCCTGGTAAGGAAAAGAGCGCGTCTGAAACCTGCAGCCATCCGACATATGTGCCTATTACATTGTGCGACTGAGCAATCTAAGCATAGAAACGGCGCAGCTGCGCAACGTTCCAAGGATTGTGCGAGAGTTCGCCTGTCTTCGCGTGCTTCAGTCTGTATGCTCCACCACCAATGACCTCGGTGATGATGAAGGGTCCTTCCCATGGAGAAGCGAGTTTGTGCACCTTCTTTTGCTTCAGTCGAAGTACCAGGTCGCCAACCTCGAAGGACCTGGTACGCAGTCGACGGCTGTGGTAGTTGCGGAGGTCTTGCTGATAGACAGCTGTGCGTGCTAGCGCCGTGTTGCGTGAGTGCTTCATCTGCATCTTCTTCGTTGTATGCCTCGACTCTTGGTGCATTGAATCTTACATCTGATGGCAGGATTGCCTCTGCGCCGTAGACCATAAAGAATGGGGTGAATTGTGTTGAAGCGTTGGGAGTTGTGCGTAGGCTCCATAGCACAGATGGGAGTTCTTCGACCCAAGCACCCGCGGCTCTTTTGAGTGGCACCAGGAGGCGTTTCTTGATTCCACTCGTCACGAGTCCATTGGCTTTTTCGACTTGGCCATTGGACTGCGGGTGTGCCACGGATGCATAGTTGAGCGTGATGTCTTGCTCTTTGCAGAAGGATCGGAACTCTTCAGCCGTGAAGTTTGTACCGTTATCAGTGATGATGCTGCTTGGCACACCAAAGCGGTATATGATGGATTTTATGAAATTGACTGCTGTAGTGGCAGTCGAACTTGTGATAGGGACTGCTTCAATCCACTTGGTGAACTTGTCGACCGCCACCAGAAGGTGAGTATGCCCTCCATGGGAGGATTTTTTGAGTGGCCCGACCATATCGAGCCCCCACTGGGCGAAGGGCCAGGCCAATGGTATTGTCTTCAACGCCGATGCGGGTGCGTGCGGCTTTGTGGCGAATTTTTGACAGCCGATGCACCTTTTGACTATGTCCTCCGCGTCTTTGAGTGCTGTGGGCCAGTAGAAGCCTGCGCGAAAGGCTTTGGCTACGAGTGATCGACTGCTGGCGTGATGCCCGCAGGTACCTGCATGAATATCACGAAGGATGGCCTGGCCATCTTCGAATGCTATGCAACGTTGGAACATACCTGATACGCTGCGCTTGTATAGTTCGCCGTTGATGACGGTGTATGCTTTAGATCGTCGAGTGACGCGTCTTGACTCTGTTATGTCTTCAGGTACCTCGCCGCGGAGTATGTATGCGAGGAAAGGTTGAGTCCAAGTTGGCTCATGAGGAGTACCTCGACTGGCGGGTCCTCTGTGCTAGGTGCTTTGCTCTTGGCTGGTGCGGCTGATGTAGGAGATGTTCGTTTTTCTTGATGGACCTGTGCTCGATGCGCTCGAGGAAGACACCAGGTGGAACTGGTGCTTTGGTCGCGCCAATGTTGGCTAGCTTATCTGCTTCTTCATTGCTCTCACGCCCTATGTGCCGCAACTCGCAGCCTTCGAAGCTGCCCTCCATTAGGTTGTACAGGTCACGGTAGGCGATCATGTTATCTGCGATTGCATCGCAGGCCTTCATTGTTTGCTGCACCACAAGATTCGAGTCACCATAGATCATCAGTCGAGTGCACCCGAGGGCTTTGGCCATCCGCATGCCATGGATCAGGGCCTCGTACTCTGCTTCGTTATTGGATGGTAACTCGAATCCCATCTGCAGGATATAGCGAAGCTTGTCGCCTTTTGGTGATATGAGGATGACACCTGCGCCTTCGTTCTTCTTTGAGCCGTCAAAGTACATAGTCCATGAGTTGGACACATCTGGTGCTCCTGGCAACTGAGCTTCAATCCACTCGGTATGGAAGTCAGGTAAGACTTGTGCTTTGATGGCCTTCGGGTAATCATACTTGATATCTCGTGGTCCTAGCTCGATGAGCCATTTTGCGACTCGCCCAGTTGCGTTGGGGTTTGTGAGGATGTCCCGATCCCTGAGGTGCTGATTACAGTGATCGGGTGCTCTGCGAAGTAGTGCGTCAGCTTCCTTGAGGACATGAACACGGCGTAGGCCAGCTTTTGATAGTGCGGGTACCGCTGCTTTGATATGGAGAGCACTTCACTCAAGTAATAGACTGGGCGTTGTATGCTTTGGGCGTGTCCCTCCTCCCTGCGTTCGACTACCAGTACGGTGCTTACCACCCTGTTAGTTGCGGAGACATATAGGTATAGTGGCTCTCGTTCCCTTGGTGCGACGAGGATTGGAGGGCTTGTGAGGACTCGCTTGAGGTCCGTGAAGGCTGCTTCGGCTTCTGGCGTCCACTCGAATTTGTCTGCTTTCTTCATCAGTCGATAGAACGGGAGTGCTTTTTCGCCAGTTTGCTGATGAATCGACTGAGTGCTGCCACTCGACCCGCTAATTTTTGCACGTCATGGAGCTTTGAAGGCCTTTGCATCGTCAAGATGGCCTGTATTTTCTCCGGGTCCGCCTCGATTCCACGAGCCGAGACTAGATACCCCAGGAGCTGCCCGGCTGGCACGCCGAACGTGCACTTCTTCGGGTTGAGCTTGATGTGGAAGCGTTTGAGGTTTGCGAACGTCTCTCGCAAGTCATCGAGTAGTGTGTTTTCCTCCCTTGTTGTGATGACGATGTCATCTACGTAGACCTGGACGTTTCGCCCAATTTGCTTCTTGAGGCAGTCTTGCATCATGCGCTGGTAGGTTGCGCCTGCGTTCTTGAGCCCAAAGGCATGTTGTGTAGCAGTAGACCCCGAGTGGGGTTATGAACGCCGTTTTCTCTTCATCCTCTTCCTTCATCCTTATCTGGTGGTAACCTGAGTAAGCATCCAGGAAGGACAAGCGAGCGCACCCGGCGGTGGAGTCGACGATCTGGTCGATTCGAGGTAGTGGAAAGTGATCCTTTGGACACATTTATTGAGTGCTGTGAAATCTACGCACATCCGAAGGATATCTGTGTGCTTCTTCTCTACAAGTACGGGGTTGGCCACCCATTGTGATTTCTTGATTTCTCTGATGAAACCTGCTGCGAGTAGTCTGTCGACTTCGGCTTCGACTGCGGTTCTTTTCGGGCCGGATATGCGGCGCATTGTTTGCTTGACTGGTTTAGCATCTGGAAATAATTGGAGAGAGTGCTCGGCGAATTCCCTGGGAATACCTGGCATGTCGGCTGGACACCACGCAAATATATCCCAGTTCTCACGGAGGAATTCGACGAGCGCGCTTTCCTATGCGATAGGCAGACTCGAAGAGACATTGACTGTCTTGGTCGGGTCAGTCGGGTGCACCTGATGCGACCTTGTGTCATTGGTGGCATTGAATGCTCTGTCGACTGCCACCTTCTTGTGCTCCGGCATAAGTGTTCGATCGTTGGAGACCGCTAGATCGGCGAGTGTTGCTTCCATGCCGAACATCTCAGAGATTTTGCTAAACTCTCGGTCGCAAGATCGGACTTTTGGAAGTTTCCTTTGACTGTGATTACTCCTTTTGGTCCAGGCATCTTCAGCTGGAGGTATGCGTAGTGTGGACCGCCATGAATCGAGCGAACGTCGGGCGTCCAAGTATGGCGTGGTATTGTGACTTCCAGTCGACAACTTCGAACTCAATCGACTCTGTCCTGAAGTGGTTTTGTCCCCGAACGTACGTCGAGTTGTATGGTGCCTTCTGGGCTTATTGCTTTGCCTGGGACGATACCGTGAAAGGTATTTGAGATTTGGCAGGTTTTCGACTGACCTGTTCATTTTGCGGAGCGTATCTGCGAAGATGATGTTTATGCCGCTGCCACCATCCATGAAGACCTTGGACATGGCGTAGCCTCCAATTTGTGCGTCGAGTACCAGAGCAGAGTGCCCTGGACGAACGACCGATGGTGGGTGGTCCTCTCTGCTGAAGCTTATTGCAGTTTCGGATCCCTTCAAGAATTCAGTTACGGCAGGAGGTGACATGACCGCCATGTTTACTTGTCGAGTGCGAAGTTTTTGCTCCCTGTTGGAAGGGCGACCTTTCTGTATCATGTACATCTGCCCTTGGGGCGGAGGGTACTGAGGTTCGTCCACCCGAGGTACGGGTTGTATGGCACCCGCGATATTTCCGCCTGCGGCAGGCTGTGGTGGTGGAGGTGGTGCCATCAGAACGGGCACATTGTTTGGCTGAGGCACAGGTGCAGGTGCGGGTGCGTGTGCGGCTGTTGCCTTTCTGAGTTGCACGTATTCAGACGCTAGTTGGTCGAATTCTCTGCAGTTTCTCATCGAGTGATTGGAGCGCAATTTTCCGTCTTCCCCTTGTACAGGTGGAATCTGCAATCAGCATCCATCTTGTCATCGAATGATCGCTCGTTTTGTGCGCCGGAGCGCGACTTGCGCCAGTCTTTCTTCTTGTAGCTGTCGCGCGTTGCGGTCTCGACTGTCCCGCGATCATCTCGACTGTCCCGGCGATCATCTCGACTTCCCGTCGATCTTCTGACCGTCGGTCGCTTCTGTCTTGGTCATTGCGGGGTGTGGAGAACCCAGCCGCCATGAATTCGGGTCTGTCGTCGTCGTAGTGACGTTTTGAACGTTTGCGCCTCCGGTCGTCTCTGTATGAGTCCCTGCGGTTCGACTGCCGCTATCATGATTGTCACGGGGTGAGGACCCGCGTGTGGTGCGCGCCATGTCTTCTCCGTCTGCCCACTCAGTCGCGATCTTCAGGAGGTTAGCCACAGAGGTTGGCTTTTGGCGACCAAGTGCTTCTTTGAAATCTCGCCTGGCGAGGCCCATGATGAAAGCATCCATGGCCATATCTTCTGAAATTACTCCAACTGAGTTGCGTATCTCAGTCCATCGTCGGATGTATGACCTCAACGTTTCGTCCGACCGCTGAACGCAGCTCTCAGTTCTTCGAACGTTTTTGGTCGCTCACATAGAGGCTCGAAGTTTTTGATGAAGTCTGCGCGGAAGTGATCCCACGAGTCGTATGTTGATGGAGGTAGAGCCTTGAGCCAGTCGCGGGCTGTGCCTTCGAGCATGAGTCGTATGTATTGCATGGCTGTGATATTCGTGCCTCGCTGGCACGCGACAGCCAGTCTGTAGTCTTCCAGCCACCCTGAAGGTTCCTGTCGACCCGTGTATTTGGGCTGTTCAGATGTGAGTTTGAACCCTTTGGGCATCCGTGTCTCGCGGACGCGTCGAGTGAAGCACAGAGCTCCGTGTGGCTCAGGCTCCTGATCAGAGTACGAGTCGCTACTGTAAGATCTGCGTGATCTGCTTCTGGACCTGCGCGATGAGCCGCTTCTTTCCTTCGAGTGGTGACGGCGACCACTGCGATTATGTTCTTCACGACGCGTGTCTACTATGGCACGGTCTCGACTCCCTCCTGGAGTTTTTGGGATTTGGCGTATGGCCTTCGCGCTAAGGCGAGTGATTTGATCTGTTGGCGATGTAGTTTTGCATTGGGGTCATCAGCTGGAGGCTTGATTGCCTCTAGGTATGCTGCAGCAGTAAAGAGGGCACCCGCAGCTGTTTTGGGTACTGGCACACCCTCCTCGTCGAATGTCATGAAAGAGTGGCCTAACTTGCGGGTGAGTGCTGCCCTCTCATCTGCCGCAAGGTGTGACAGCCTTGATCTGGGTCTTGTGTCTGCTCGCCCGGTGGAGCTCAGGGAGAGCTGTCTTCTTCGTGCACTCGACAAGCTAGTCTGCTTTTTACGTTCTTCGAGTGTTGCTCTGATCTGCTGCAGTCGAAGTGATTCCTGCCAGTTGAAGTACTGGAAGGTCAACATCTCCTCTCGTGTTGCGTCTGCTGGCATCATTGTGCACTCCTTGATGACTTTATCTGCTTTTGCTGCCATCTCAGCAGTAATTGTGAGATTTGTGACTCCATGCGGCATAGTAACTGTGCACGGAATTCTGTAGGCCTGCGACTGGCCGCAGCATCAGATGATTCTGCGGCGAAGGCAACGTAGACCTGCTGGGGTATCACCCGAGGGTATGTGTATGTGTTTTCGAGTCCCGTCATGGACTCGACGTCTTCATCGAGGCTCATGTCGGAGTCGATATGCCCGTCGAGTGGTCTGTCTGGACGGATCTCGCTGTCGATGTCTTCATCGCCTATGCTCATCTCGGTGTCGGCGAAGTTGTTATGAATCTCGAAGTCGAGGTTGTTGTTGGTGCAGATCTCGGAGTCGACGTGGTTGTCGATATGAGTTTCGGGCTCATCGAAGTCGCTGAGGGAGATCCCGCAGTCGAAGCTATCCTCGAGTGGAAGATTGAGCTCGGGATCGTTTGTGCGGTATGCTGATTCGGCCTCCTCACCTTGGAGTTCTTCAATGAGCTCGTTGATCTCTCGAGTCGACATGGTTGTTGCAGACGAGCAGGCTTGGAGGATCGACGATGGTATGGACGCAGTTGATGGATCCGCAGTCGAAGGAGCCGCAACCGATGGAGCCTCGGGTGCGGAAGTCGCGAGTTGGCGTGGATCTGTCAAGTCCTGCACACCAAGCTTGTTTACGAAAAAATTGAACGAGCCAACGGTTAAACCCAAACCTGACTCGAGATCAGCGAACGTCTCCTGGAATTCTGGCGAGTGTGGCTCGAATTCCATCAGAGGATCTGATGTGCTTTTTGCAGGTGAGGCTGGCGTGCTGCCGTTTGTCGAGTGAGTCGGCGAGTTGCCGTGTGCCGCCCGAGTCGGCGAGTTCTGGTTTGTTGATGCAGCCGGCGAGTTGCCGTTTGTAGATCCGATCGGCGAGTCGCCGTTTTCCGATGCAACCGAAGAAACCGTGAGTCCAGCACTATTCTTTCCCACAGACGGCGCCAATTGACGAGGGGTTAACTCATCAAATCCCATGGTTAAGGACCTAGGGTTGAGATTATGGGGAGAGAACGTGGTAGTACTGGTAGTTTCGTCGGCTGACAAGCCGAGGCAAAGATTTACCCAGGTTCAGGCCTCCGGAGAGTAACACCCTACTTCCTGCTTGTCTGGTATTGATCGTGTGAGATTATGCGGTTACAGGGAGGCTCCGACGAGATGTCGATCTCGCTAGAGCTTTTGGTGGTTCGAGTATTGTCTGTCCTGGATCGGCGGCCCTCCCAACCTTTATATAATAGGCTGGGTCTCGGGAGTTCGTAACCACCCCAGATTACATGTAAGGAACGTCTAAACCGACTATGCCTATGTCTAATCTTGGAGGATACTCTATCTTGTTGGGCCTTTCGTCATGGGCTTCATGTAGGCTCTTGATAGTTGGGCCTTAGTCGACACGTGCACCAGGTACCGTTATAGTAGGGTACCCGAGATGTATATCCTTGTCACAAACTCATCGTATTTGGCACCAACCAACGAGAGAGAGAGAGAGGACCCTGCTTCACATTTTTGGACGTGGTGCAAGTGAATTTGAACCTCCGATGTGTTGGCCATTCTCTTGGTACGGGATAAATTATCTCACGGGAATTCCTAGCCACCGACGTGCGTGGTCGGTAGCTCCAGCTGGCGGCTGAACTCGATGACGGCAAGGCTTCGCGCAACTGGTTGTCCGGCGTGCAGGTTTGCTCCACGTAAGGTACCAAACATAGAGGGTATGAGCTTTAGAATCCAGAACACTTGTCTAATTCGCACCAATTACAAACAAATTAAGTTGAACTCTTACAATTATGTCTAGTAAATTGATGACATTTAAGCCCCCACAATAGCACATTTCCATTTTGTGTATGTATCATGTTTGCTCTTGTTTTGCCCTCGTCTCCTCACCCTCACGTGACCGATACACTGAGGGTGGAGCCGGAGGCGTGCCGCGGCACTGTGGTAGTGTCCCTTTCCATAGACCTCGGTGTTGGGTCAGATTTGGTGGCTTCCGCCCCACTCGTGATGGTGTTGCTGGAGTGGTTCTTCCCCGTACCCTATGCTAGATCTGCGTCGAGGGGAGAAGGTGCTCCTAGGAGTTCACCAGCAGGGGACTTGCGATGGATCACTCCATGTTACCTCTGATTTATTTGCTCATAGGGCGACCCTCCTCGGCCTCAACGGGTGGCTATTCTTCCTCCTGACCTTAAGCATCCTTGGAGGATCTTCAGCTTCGACCGCACTAGAGGTTTCTTAGAGATGCCACCCAAGTGGTTCGTGCCCGGTGGAGAAGACCAAAGGGATTCGATTATGTTTTCAATTTATTTGCAGCGTCCTTGTTGAAAAAGAGAAGGTCTTCATTGTAAGTTTTCTTTCTACTTTGATCTTTCTATAATTTCCATCGTTGAATATATACCGCCGAGTCCTTTTGGGAGGTGGTGTTGGGGGGGGGGGGGGGGGGGGGGGGGGGGTTGGTGGTGGTCAGGTGTTCAAGAAAAAATTTGATGCATAAAAAAGTTCAATATGCGAGAAAAATCCAACAGTCGGTCACTAGAACCTTTGGTTTCTATATAAAAAAGAGACTTAGGGCACAATCAAGCGGGAAAATAATAATGATACGCAAGATGGTAAAAGTAGATCTGATTGCTAAAGGTAGATAAAGCAGCTCATGGCATGTTGCTTGGTCCATGTGACAAGTTCTCCCAAGAAAAACTTGAGTAAATTCCTTTAACACATACAGTACTCAAGAAAGGGCGTCCCAGTAATTTTGCGCAGCCAACGGGCGAATATCTCTGACATGGGCCCGACCAGGCACGAGATCCTCCCGAACATGCTTTTCCCAACCGGGGCAAAAATGCCTATCGCCAGAGCTGAAAAGTTCCACGTCACAGCTCGAGCATGCTCGTGGCCCCGATCCGAAAACAGATTTACCGAAACACCCTCCCGTCCAACCAAATCAATGCTCTCCCATCCTCTGCCTCACCAAACACCTCATCAGAGTGGTCTGGACTGGACTCTGCCCGGCCGTTCGAGCTCCTCGCCTCCTCGGTCCCCGTTCGCTCCATTCAAAGATTCAAATCCTCTTCCCCAAGCTTCGGCTTCCTCCGTCGTTCTTTGTGCGGTAACAGTTGGCATCCTGCGCTTTCGTTTGGTCGGCGAGTTAACGCAGAATTCCAACTTTTCTCTGCTTTAAGTTCCCCCCTATCCTATTCATATCCATCCTGGAGAGTCTGCCGGTCCAGTGATCTCCCCTCCAAATTCGTAGCGATTTCTTGGAGGCCTTGTGGGAATCGTCGAGTCCTTCGCGTCCCCGTTCTGTCTCCTCCTGATTGGTTCTTGTTACCCCGCATTGCGTCGATCAATGGCGAGGCTGGCCGTGGCGCTGCTGCTGCTGGCCACGGCGGCGGCGGTGGAGGGCCTGGGGTGAACTGGGGCACGCAGGCGTCGCACCCTCTGCCGCCTAAGGTGGTCGTGCAGCTGCTCAGGGACAACGGCGTCAAGAAGGTGAAGCTCTTCGAGACCAACTTCGACGCCATGAGCGCGCTCGCCGGCAGCGGCATCGAGGTCATGCTCGCCATCCCCAACAACATGCTCCACGACATCGCCGGAGACTCGGGCGCCGCCAAGGACTGGGTCAAGCGCAACGTCAAGCGCTTCGACTTCGAAGGAGGCGTCGTCATCAAGTGAGCTCCCATCTGTCCTTCCGTCACCCGTCATTATCGTCCTGCTTCATCTCTACTACTTCGAAGGAGTACTACCTGCTTTTAGACAAAGTTTACTATAGTAGTTTCCGATCTTGGCCTACCACCACATGCGCAAATATTCTCCCCGATACTCATATCACAGCTTCAATTTATTGTTTTTTTACACAAAATTGTAATCTCGTGAAGATGTGCAGAGTATCGAAGTGTTTCCCGGATCAGAGTTGGAGGGGACAATGGTTAGTGGAGGAGGTTGTTTGGACGTTTGGTTAGTCGTGCGATAGAAGGGATCATAATCTTTTGGTGGGGGTATCTTAGAGCATGGATAATGTGGGATTGCTCTAAAGAACTTCGAAGGTTAGTGGACAATGGTTAGTGGAGGAGGTTGTTTGGACGTTTGGTTAGTCGTGCGATAGAAGGGATCATAATCTTTTGGTGGGGGGTATCTTAGAGCATGGATAATGTGGGATGGCTCTAAAGAACTTCGAAGGTTGGCATGCTCCGTATTTGGATGACTTCCACAGCTATTTTCACCTTTTCTGCATTCTTCAAACAAAGTGTATCATGTGGGAGTGTTGTTTCAAAAAACAGAGAAAATAAGCCATAGCCTGTCGGTCCTTAAATAGTTGCTGCCTATGAGTACTAGTCACGTAACAGTAATCTGCCAAATTAGCTGTTCTACTCCTAACTAATTTCAGTGTCGAGTGGAGATTATCATGCCAAGTTAGGGAGATGATATTTCAATCTTGTGTGATTTCCAAAAAAAAATCAGCCCGCGTTCTCCTCTCCAGAACTCCAGGCATATCTGAACTCTGAAGTTGTGAACCACCAGTTACTTGCAACCAAGTATTTAGTGTGAATATTGAGATTTTCAGGTTTCTCACAGCATCATGAAACATTACTGAATCATCTTGGAGATTATCATGCCAAGTTAGCTGTTCTACTCCTAACTAATTTCAGTGTCGATTGGAGATTATCATGCCAAGTTAGGGAGATGATATTTCAATCTTGTGTGATTTCCAATGAAATTCAGCCTGCGTTCTCCTCTCCAGAACTCCAGGCATATCTGAACTCTGAAGTTGTGAACCACCAATTACTTGCAATCAAGTATTTAGTGTGAACATTGAGATTTTCAGGTTTCTCACAGCATCATGAAAGAACTGAGTTTTCCTCCAGAGTGCATTACTGAATCACAGTGGCAAACCTGAACTGAACAAAAAACAAGAGTGTCCTTCTGATTTTCTACATCCTTGTCAATTGCCATTATCTCTCACAAGCTGAGCTTCTCTATTGCAGGTACGTGGCCGTCGGCAACGAGCCATTCTTGGCAGCGTACAACCGCTCGTTCATCAAGGTGACCTTACCGGCTCTCGAGAACATCCAGAGCGCGCTCAACGACGCCGGCGTTGGCGACCGGATCAAGGCCACGGTACCTCTCAACGCCGACGTGTACAACTCCCCAGCCAAGACTCCCGTGCCATCCGCCGGCCGGTTCCGGTCCGATATCTCCGGCGTCATGACCGACATCGTCAAGTTCCTGGCGAAGAACAAGGCGCCCTTCACCGTCAACATCTACCCGTTCCTCAGCCTATACCTCAACGACAACTTCCCGCTCGACTTCGCCTTCTTCGACGGCGGCAGTGCCACGCCTGTGAACGACCACGGCGTCATCTACACCAATGTGTTCGAGGCCAACTTCGACACGCTGGTGGCGGCGCTCGTGGCTGTTGGGCACGCCGACATGCCGATCATCGTCGGTGAGGTCGGCTGGCCCACCGACGGCGACAGGCGCGCGAAGGCGTCCTACGCGCGTCGGTTCTACGACGGGATGCTGAAGCGCCTGGCGTCGAACCGTGGCACGCCGGCGCGGCCGAACCAACGCCTGGATGTGTACCTGTTCGGGCTGGTGGACGAGGACCAGAAGAGCGTGCAGCCTGGCAGCTTCGAGCGGCATTGGGGCATCTTCCGGTACGACGGCCAGCCCAAGTTCGGCATGGACCTCAGCGGGCTGGGCCGGAACACGACGCTCGTGCCGGCGAAGGGCGTGCAGTACCTGTCCCGGACGTGGTGCGCTCTCAACCCCAAGGCCAGCAGGAACGACCTCGGCAAGCTCCTCGGCGCCAAGATCGACTACGCGTGCACCAACGCCGACTGCACGCCGCTCGGTTACGGCTCGACGTGCAACGGCATGGACGCCAAAGGCAACGCCTCCTACGCCTTCAACGCCTACTACCAGGCGCAGAGCCAGAAGGACGAGGCATGCGACTTCCAGGGCCTCGCGCTGCCCACCGAGACGGATCCCTCCACCGCGGCGTGCAACTTCACCATCCAGATCGCCACCTCGGCGGCGGCCGCGCCGCTCAGCAGGGCAGCGTTGGCTGCCACGCTGGTGGCTGCGTTGCTCCAGCTCTCGCTGTCGTGGTAGTATTAGACACTGCCGCTGTGTTTGTGTATTCATTCTAGAGAAGATCAACGTCGATGGTCTTGTTGATTTCTATTCATTTTAAGATTTCTGTCTCGTTTCGGACGGATCGTAGAAGATTTTTTTTAAAAAATCTGGGATCCTAGTTCGTACAAGCTGTGTAGTTCAGCTGCGTTTGCTCTGAAGATCGCCTAGGTATTTCAACAACGTCCCAATTTGGATTTCTAGACCGAGTGCATCAAATCAAATATGGCTATTTCCTTTCAACAACTACGGCTAGTACGTACAGTTTTTCTGTCCACGAACCTGATGATCAGGCGTTGATCCAGGTCACGTGTGGTGTGACGCCACGTGTATTTGCACCCCTCCAATGTCCCTGGAAAGGCAGCGAATTGTAATTTGAAGACCCCGCTTCCGAATAGGAACTCTCTCTTCTCCCTTATTCGCGAACTTGTTCGTTGATGAATTCATCCTCCCAGCGCGACGTTGTGGAAAATTTATCGGACATTGGTGTGATTCTGGTAATTGAGCAAACTAGGGTCTTACATATGGTTTCACAGTCATAAGATCTTCGGATATGAGGTCGGAAAAAGTTGGTCCAGAAAATTTCTACCCAAAAGAATAAAAGAGCTTGCGAATCGGAGGTTCTGGTTTGATTTCGCGATCAAACCCCCGGCGGCGAATCAAGTGGAGAGGGATGGCGGTTGGACTCTCTCATGAAATCCCACTAGCAACTGGCGTCGGTGTTTGTAATGACCACGACGACGAGTGGCGGTGGTAGATTGTTTAGGTATCGATCGACGAGGAGCGGTTGATCACGGGTTACTCTGCGACTTATGAAATTTCAGCTCTACGCGCTTGATCTGTGCATCATCGTTGGCGAGTTGGATCGGTGGTGGTTGTTGGCCTACCAGGTGCTTGGGTGCACAAACAGCACCCAACAACGATGGAGCGGGCTCAAGCCGATCTCTCGGCGCTAATGAAACAAAAACAAGGAGATGAGTTACAGAAGCAATGTGTTCACACAGCTGGGACATCTAAGGCGATTGATGAAACACTAAAACGGGTGGGAACATGGATCCCGCATGTGGATTCCTCCATTCAAGGGCTACAAAAATCGTTGGATAAAGTGGGGGATATAGTGGCGCAGTTAGAGGTGCCTCACATCGAATGTTCGGATAATCGCCAGCGAGCTACAACACCAACTGCTCGTGACAAGGACATGCAACAGGTACATTGAAGGTAGTGGTTCCTCCTCACAACTCTGCTCGTGCGGAGTTCCACACACTCCAGTGCATTTTGAGATTGGCGAGTGTTCTGGCACGTTTGAGGACAGTTCATACCTCGAATCACGATCGGGATCACATCGCACCCGACCACCCAAGATTGATTTTCCTCCGTTCAATGGCGAAAATCCCAAGTGGTGGAAGACACCGTGCAGGATTTTTTTTTTGCTCTATGGAGTTGAACATGAAACTTGGGCAAGCTTCACAACCATCCACTTCGTCGCCAATGCTGCACTCTATTTACAAACCTAAGAAGTTGAACATGATGTGGATTCGTGGGAGGAGTTATGGGTTGCAGTGCGCTCCCAGTATGGCTGGGATAAGCACTACTGCTACCTAGAAGCTTTGGAGCGATGCAAACAAACCGACAACATCGAACAATATCGTCACGTGTGAGGAATTACGACACAAAGCTTTGGTCTATAATAAACACTCCGACGAGACACTTTTTGCAACCAAATCTGTAGGAGGGCTTGGGAAGGCATTCAGCGTGCCATTCGATTACACAAGCCACGCGCGGTGGATGCGACATTGTCCTTGGAAGAAACTCAAGAAGATATGTTGGCTAAATTGCATTCTTACTCATGCTCAAGATATGGCTCAGATTAAAATAATTCATACACTAAAACTGGTTTAAAAACAGTCGAGCTAGATGTTGTGACAGTACAAGTAGCTGATGGTGGCAAGACATATATCACTACAACAATACCTGATGTGCCTTGGGAGTGTTAAGGGACAAATTTCACTACGTCTTATCGTTTTTTAATGTGTATTGATATGACATTCTGTTGGGAATGGATTAACTGCATGAATGTGTATCGATTGGCCCAAGAAAACTCTGCTAAATGGGCATCGGTGCAGGTCATGTGTGACGCCAGGCGTATTTCCACCCCTCCACTGTTCCAAGAGAGGCAGAAAATTCTAATATAAATAAACCACTTCCGAAAAGGAACTCCCTCTTCTCCCTTCTTTACGAACTTTTTTGTTGAATTCATCTTCCCATCGTGACGGTGTGGAAATTATATCGGATATTCGTGTGATTATGTTAATTTAGCAAACTAGTAAGTGTGCACGTGCAACGTCACATCTCCATCAATAAAAATGCAATCCTATCGATTGTAAACTCTATTCTATAATAAGTTTGTATGTAAAATTTGCATGAGTAGAGCAATAGATATATGAGTAATGAATTATAATTCAAAGTATACATACAATAAGTTTGAAACAAAATGAGGTGACCATTATAATCCATTTATTTCTAGGTGAGCCTAAGAAAATTGTGATTAAAACTGCAGATCATCCATTAATTTCGAGGTGAGCATAAGAAAATTGTGATTAAAAGTGAGCTGAGCTGCAATTTTTTTTTTTGAGAAATCACATGCATTTATTCATCAAGGTTCAAAGATACAGGTATGTTGAGACCAAACGGTGGTTCTATCCACCACACATGTCTGCCCTCCGGCAATGTCGAGGCAAACTTTGCCAGACGGTGGGCTTCTTCATTGAACTCCATTCTCTCATGGTTGAAGAAGGTAGAGCCTCTCTGCCTACTCCTCTCTTTAATTTCCAGGAGTATGCTGCCATACGTGCCCAGGTGATCTCCATGGAGCCCTTGTACCACCTGTAAACTCTGATGCCACACATAACGGACCGAGGAGATATCATCCGCCACGTCCAGTGCCTCTCTACACGCCGGAGCTTCAAGACAACCTGGATCGGTGATGCCCTCGTAAACCATCGCTGAAGCACCCAGAAAAACCCCTTTTCTCGAACGGCAAACAGCACCAACAGCTCCCTTCGCCGCCGATTTAGCTAGCGCAGCGTCGACATTTATCTTTGACTGGCCTGCTGGGGGTGCGGTCCATGCAGGTGGCCTCGCCACCGTTTGCCTGCTCCTTCGCTGGCTCTGAGCTGGTTCTTGAGCCACCGCTAGATCATCCAGAAGCCGATTGACGGAACAAATAGTCGCCATGGGGCTCTAGTAGATTTCCTCATGCACCGCCTTCCTCTTCGCATGCCAGATCGCCCACAAAGTCACAAGCATACGAATAAGATCTTCACTCTTCATTGTTTCCATCATTGAGAAGAGCCATTGTCGTGCTGTGGGTTCAGTTGAGAGGGATATATGCTCCGTGATGTCCTCCTTCGTTAGAGCCCAAACACATCGTGCAAGGTTACACTCGATAAGAGAGTGTCTCCAGGAGTCTTCTTGTCCACAAATTGTGCACGCCGCCGTAGGCGCCATGTTGCGATGATGTCGAAGATCTCCTGTAGGCAGGGAGTGTTTTGCCAGCCGCCATAGGAAAACTCGGATTTTGGAAGGCACTGAAACCTTCCATAGCCTGGTCCAAGCTTTCCTCTCCCCCTCCGAATTCGATGAGGCCGGTCTCTCGTCCAACCAATCCTCACGAGTTCGTTTTGTCGTGGCTAGTGCACGGTAACACGATCTCACAGAAAACACCCCGGTTCGCTCAAAGTGCCAAGCCCAGAAGTCGCTCTGGACCCTAGTGCACAGTGGGATGTTCCTGATAATTACCACATCCATTGGGAGAAAAAACTCCTCGAGCTTCTCTCTATTCCATGTTGCAGCAACATGATCAATATAATCACTCACCTTTGCTGGCGCATTTTCCTTTCGGGGTGCGATAGGCCGCCGCCTCTCATCCCTTGGTGGCCAATTCTGCAGCCAAGCGTCAGTAGTAGTGCCATCACCTATTCTTCTGATCAGCCCAATATTAAGAGCATCCCTTCCTTCCAACAATGATCTCCAAACCTGGGACGGATGAGTGCCCAACTCGGCTGATAGAATATCTCCATTAGGATAATAAACAGCCCTCAAAACCCGTGCACTAAGCGAGTCAGGCACCTGGAGTAAACGCCATGCCTGACGAGCGAGCAATGCGAGATTAAAAAGTTCAATATCCCGAAAGCCCAGTCCACCAACAGACTTTGGTTGAGTCATTGCCTCCCACGAGACCCAGCTTGTTCTTCTCTGGCCATCTTTGCTCCCCCACCAAAATTTACGGAGCATGTAATTTATATGCTCGCATAAGCCTTTTGGGAGTTTAAAGCATGACATGGAATATGTTGGAATAGCTTGAGCTACAGCCTTGATTAGGATTTCTTTTCCTCCCACCGAGAGCAATTGTTCCATCCAACCAAGCACCTTCTTCCAAACTTTGTCTCTGAAATATTTGAAAGCACCACTCTTGAATTTGCCCACATCCAATGGCATCCAAGATATTTCTCATTTAGAGTCTCTCGTTTTTTTTTTTTGCACAAGGAGCGCCCCGAAGGGCCTGGAAGCATCACATTAAATCCAAACAGTGGAAGTACATAGTTTTACAAAGGACCCCATAAGATAAGAAATTACATATAGGTCCCTAGTATTTGCTGGAAAAAAGCACGTCAGGTCCTTCTCTTTCTCCACTGCCGAGCCGGAGGTTGGCATCGCCGCCGTCATGCCCAAAAGCGGGGACGGAACCACTTGCTTCCGTGCAGACGTAGTACGCGGCAGCTGACCTCAAGAGGGGCCTCACAAAGGAGGTTAGACATACGCCGGAGCCCTTCGCCGGCTTCTGGATAGGCCATTGCCTAGCCTTGGATGTCGGACGGCTGTCACCCGCCGCCGAGGTGGAGCTCAAGTAGACTGCTTCCCAACTCCACTGCTGCTTGATGCTACTACTCACCCAATCGTCGCCTCCATCCCTCGCAACCACAACGATCGATGGAGGAAGAAGAAGAATGGGGAAGCAGAAGTACCTTGCAGCAGAGGATCCTTCTCCGACGCCGTCAGTGCAGATCGGCCCGCCATCAAACTTGCCACTCCTGCCACGGGTGGGAGGAGGCAGGCGAAGGAGATCGGTTCGGAAAACAACCCGACGAACAGCGAGCTTGATTATTGAAGAGTTGAAGACGATGCCGATGCCGACATCAATCCTCTTCGTGGCCTTCCACCTTGGAACAGCAGAAAAGGAATCGACCGGCCGCTCCAAGCTACAGCTCGTAAGTGGCTGGAATCGGCACCCCTGACGCCCAGATCGAAGCAACTCCGACGCTCCACCGGCCTCAACCCCGTCCTCACCTCGAGGACACAGTAAAGAGGCCAAAACGACGGTCAAACCTGCCAGATCTGGGTCAGGCACGAGCTTATTTGGAGGGTTGGAACTAAGTACCGTACTCTCCTCCATCGTCCCCGACCTCCGGGGTAGCAAAGTAGAGCAGACCTCAGCCCGCCGCCACAAGGAGCCGCTCGAGCACTCCGGCGACCTCTCCCTCAATGGCAAGACGCCAAACACCACAAGGGGAAGCAGCAAAACGAAAGCCCTACATCTACTATGGACAGGAGGGGGCTGGACCCTCCTCCCCTTCCCACTCCGGCCGGCAAGGCCGCCGGAGGAGAGGAGGAGAGGGGCCGGGAGGCGGCAGAGATCTCTCACAGACGGGGAGAGGAGAGAGAACGCGGGGAAAGGGGAAAGGGAACAGCGTCTCGATGTATCTCCAAGAAAAAACCTCGTGAAATCATTTAGAGCCTCTCGTAAGCTGGATCCTATTTGCCGCCCGTTAGCGCCCCTGAATTCAGGGGCGCCTACACGATCGCAAACCCTTCGCCCGCTACGTTTCCTTAATGGGCCGGCCCACTACTATTTCTCCAGAGCGAAAATTGAACAAATATATATGCGGCAGCGTGATTTGAACCTTGGACCTCCAAGCACGAGGACTGGGCGTCTTGCCACTGAGCTACGCTCACATTCCTGATAACACATCATTATTCGCCCTTCTATAGGTTCGCGTTTTCAGTTTTCGGTTTTTTTCTGTCTGTTTCTTTTTTGTTTTCCGTTTTATTCTTTCATTTCTTTTATTATTTAGTTTAGTTTTATTTTCCTATATTTCGAAAAATATTCTTTTTTCAGATTTACAAAATTTTAACCATTTTTCGTTTCTATTTTTCTTGAACCATTTTCCTTCTATTGTTTCCTTTTTTTAGTTTTCGTTTTTTTCCCGTTTTCTTTTTCTTTTTTCTGAACCGTTTTAAAAATGAATAATTTTCTGTTTTCTATTCTTTTTCCGTTTTCTTTTTCTGTTTTCTGTTTTCTTTTTCCGTTTTCTTTTTCTTTTCTGTTTTCTTTTATTTTATTTTCGTTTTTATTTTTATTTTTCGTTTATTTTTCTGTTTTTGTTTCTTTAATCTGTTTTGTTTTCGTTTCTTTTAAAAATGGAACCGTTTAAAAAAATGAATAATTTTAAAATTGGAAACAATTTTAAAATTTGAAAATGGTTCCATTTTTAAAATTGTTCTAAATTTAGAAATGGCTCCAAATTTTAAAATTATTTCCAATTTTAAAATGGTTTCCAATTTGAAAATGGTTAAATTTTGAAAATCGTTCCAAATTTTAAAATTGTTCATTTTTCTAAACGGTTCCATTTTTGAAATGGTTCCAAATTTAGAAATGGAACCATTTATGAAAATGGTTTCAAATTTAAAAATGGTTCCAAATTTAAAAAGGTTTCAAATTTAAAAATGGTTCCGAAATTAAAAAATGGTTCCGAACTGAAAAAATGGTTCCGAAATTTAAAAATGGTTCCATTTTAAAAATGGTTCCAAATTAAAAATGGTTCCGAACTGAAAAAATGGTTCCGATTTTATAAAATGGTTCCAAACCGAAAAAATGGTCCCGTTTTTTCGAAAATGGTTCTGAACCGAAAAAATTGTTCCTTTTTGAAAATGGTCCCGAACCGAAAAATGGTTCCGATTTTTGAAAATGGTTCCGAACCGAAAAAATTGTTCCTTTTTGAAAATGGCTCCGACCCAAAAAAATGGTTCTGATTTTTGAAAATGGTTCCGAACCGAAAAAATTGTTCCTTTTTGAAAATGGTTGCGACCCGAAAAAATGGTTCCGATTTTGAAAATGGTTCCAAATTAAAAATGGTTCCAAATTTAAAAATGGTTCAATTTTGAAAATGGTTCCAACTTAAAAATGGTGCCGAATTTAAATTAGTTCCAAATTAAAAATTGTTTCAAATTTGTAATTTGTTCATTTTGGAAAATGGTTCCAAATTTAAAATGGTTCCAAATTAAAAATGGTTCCGAATTTAAAATGGTTCCAAATTAAAAATGGTTCCAAATTAAGAAATGGTTCCGATTTTAAATTGGTTCCATTTTGAAAATGGTTCCGAATTGAAAAATGGTTCCAAATTAAAAAATTATTCCAAGTTTCAAATTGTTCCAAATTTGAAAATGATTCCAAATTTGAAAATGGTTCTAAATTTGTAAATTCTTCCATTTTGAAGATGGTACCAAATTTTAAAATGGTTCCATTTTTAAAATGGTTCCAACTTTAAAAATGGTTCCAAATTTTCAAATGGTTCGATTTTAAAATGGTTTCATTTTGAAAATGGTTCCAAATTTAAAAATGATTCCATTTTTAAAATTGTTCCAAATTTAAAAATGGTTCCGAATTTAAAAATGGTTCCAAATTTTTATACTTCGGGTTTAATTTTTTTTTGTACGTTTGATTTCAGTCTACATGTATTTCTGATTTTTTTTACTTTCGAGATTTTTTTTCATACGTTTTGTTTGATTATGTGTTTATTGTACATATCGAACATATAAAAAATGTCCGCGCTGCTCCAGCGAGCTAGCTAGCTGAAACGTAGTGACGTCACCTGCTCGAGCGAGCGTAGATAGCTCTGATCGTGCTGAGCATGGGAGCAACGTACGTAGCTAGATTTTTTTTTTGAGGCCAAGCAACGTAGCTAGCTAGCTCTAGCTAACTCTAATCGTGCGAACCTGGGAGCAGCTAGCTAACTCTAAGGTGTGTTCGTTTTTGGAACGGGATGGAACTCCATTGCACGGTCACGGAACCGTTCCATCCCTGCGTTCGGTTCGGGCAAAAAAATGTCACGGAACCGTTCCATCCCTGCGTTCGGTTTTGGAACGGGGAAGAATGGAATGGAATGGGATGAGAATGAAATTACTCCTAAACTCGATTAATTATTCCTAAACACGATTAATTATTCCTAAACTTGATTAATTATTCCTAATCTTGATTAACTATTCCTAATCATGATTAATTATTTTTAATCTTGATTAATTATTCCTAATTTTTGATTAATTAGTGCTAAACTTGATTAATTAGTGCTAAACTTGATTAATTAGAGAGACGCACTGTGCAATTCCACCCCGTCCGGCCGAATCGGCCGGACCGGTCGGTTCCGCATATTGGAGGAATATTCCCTCCAGTGGAACCAGTGCGTTCCGTTCCATCCCGAAACCGAACACAAGAATCGTCCCGAGGAACGGAACCGTTCCATTCCATTCCCTGGAATTCCAGAACCGAACACACCCTAAGGGCATGTACAATGGGGTGATGTCAGCCTTCTCTTAGCGTTGACACGTAGGATAATTATCTAGTTGGCGGAGAGAGAATTAAGAAAAAGGAGGTTGCCTTCCCTTAGCTGAGAGATGATCTCTTACGAAATAAGAGAAGGCTAATTTCACCATTGTACAGTTTGTCTTCTCTTAGAACTACGATTTCTTACTAAATATAATTAGTTCTCATTAATTGTAAGGGATGGCAATAAGAGATAACGCATTGTACAACTTATAATTTTGTCTTCTCTAAATGACATGGACGGCTAAGAGAAGGCGAGCCTTCCCTAGCATTGTACATGCCCTAAACGTACGCAGTCGAAACTTTTCAGCAGTTGAACGAACTGCACGAAGCGCGTGAAAGAAGCAGTCGAAGGAAGGCGCGAGTGAGGCCGGCCCAATTCCGGTCGCACGTAGGCGCCGCTACGACTATGCGGCGCAAAGGAGCGCCGCACAGGACCTCCCCCCTCGTAAACCAAAACCAAAACCAAAACCAAAACTAGGTCTTACATTTTCACCAATGGGCCGTAGCTCACGTACACGCCAGGCCCATCTACCGCGTGTAAAGTCCAAACCCTAACCTACCTTCAAGACCAGCGACAGCGAGAGCGCCTACAAATACAGGACCCTCGAACCGTCGTCTTCCATCGACCCCGCCGCCGCCGCCCCCGCCCCCACCGACGTCGCTGCACATCAACCACTAGGGCTCAGTGCTTCATCTCTTTACGCCGTTCTTTTTCTGTACCTTTGATTTTTGTCCTTCTGTTCTTCTCATCTGTTCTTTGCCTAAAATTGCAATTGTTCGCTGCCCATATGCTGCGAGGAATCTATCCTTAGGCGAGATCGAACCAAAGGGGAGGACACTTTCCTAGTTCTCCCCGCCTGCTTTTTAAGCTCCGGCCGTCCTCTGTTTATCCAGGATTCGCCGGTGACAAAGTAGGTAAATTTTTCTGCCAACAAAGAGAAGTGTTTTTCTCTTGATTAGTCTGATGTTGATGATTTCGGCCAGTGACGTGTCTGGGCATGACGAAGAAAATCGTTCAGATTCCCATTGATTTGTTACAAATATGAGATCTTAAACCAGCTACTTCTGACCCAAGAACAGGCAATTGGCCATCTGTTAGTTTTGATTGTGGATTACATTTTTTCTTGATATTTTAGACTCTGATTATTTGTGAATGGCATGATGAGGGTGAAGAAGAAATTATTCGGATTCCCTTTGATTTACAATATGAGATCTCTAACCAGCTACTTCTGACTCAATAGCATGCCTTATTTCAATGATGCCATCTGTTAGTTTCTGCCGTGGACTTTTTTTTGTCTTTTGATCTATCGCCTTCTATCCTTCTGGCCAGTGATGTTATCAATATATTTGCTACTCTTGATGGGGCACAGTCCCTCTGATGACCACAACCACCAAGATCTCTGAGGCCCTGTGTATTAAATCATTGTTTCGTTTTGTTGATATATCGTTTCTATGAGATTGAGCAATGGAAGTTACAGTAGTATTCCAGGATGTAGAATCTTGTTTGCCTATGAATTCGATATTTACAGACCAACGTTTGATCTGCCGCAACGTTACTGTATTACTGGTCTCGCTATGGCGAAACACACTTCCTGTGAAGCCTCCGTTTGACTAAAGAAGAGCTGGCCAGTTCAAACGAGCGGAACAATCAGATACCGAGCGGAACAATCGGATACTCGCAGTGTCACATGATCTGGACGCCATACAGCACAGGATGACCGGCAGCCGCTGGCCAACAATTGGAACCGCTGCGTCAAAAAAGGGCACTGCAAGCAGCTTTAGGTTAAGAATCCAAAGATAATATCTGCGCATCAAAATGAGAATTCACTGAATAATAAATAGGAATGCAGGCACTCACATTAGTTTAAATTTTGTAGAGAATTTTAACAGGCCAGCCGTACTACCTGGACACATTGGATTCAATTCAATTTTAGCACCTTTATTGCTATATGCTGGTTTGGTTACACGGTGACAAATTATTATATGAGTGAGTAATTTACAGTTTCCAATAAAACAACTCAATAGTTGTCTTATGTAAAAGTTAATCCATCTTATGCCAGAGTTATGTCTTTATTCTTCAGATAGTTTTCTACATGGTGATTTTAGTTTTACAACATCGAATAGTTGTGTTCAAACACATATAGATGATAGGTCTTCATCATCAGAAAGTGTTGTCTTTAGATTGTGAAATAATTCCTTAACACGACCTTCTAGATGCAGGTTTTTCTTTCCTTTTTTTTTACTGTAAAGTTACTACAGTATTTAAAATGATCAAAGCAAATGTTATGTACATACATGACCAGAACAGTGAAGATCACAGCACATTCTCCTTTCATTTGGTACTCTGCATTATAGAAAACAAACATGTGGACGGTAATATCCAAAGAATACAACTGAATGCTTTGAAAGGTACCAGTGAAGGAATAAAAATGTTACAATACAAATAATACAGACGCTATTTATCCTGATTTTTCTTTGACACGGTAATATCCAAAGAATACAACTGAATACTTGTGGTTAGGTACCAGTGTAGCAATGAAAATGTTTACAAATAATACAGACGCTGTTTAACCTGAATTTTCTTCGAAAAATTAAGGGGTAGCTGCCTTAAGAATATGGGTGAAAGTCTAACTCACAATTTTTCATATATATGAAAGCTTGTAGCATAGGTGGAGAAATATTTTCTTCTTATTTAGTATTTTCTTCTTATTTAGTATTAGTATGAAAAAAAAAAGCAACAAGAGAAATAGATCTAAGAAAGAACATTGTGAACATTTCAAGAACAGAAAGTTGATAAAAACCAAATTGAGAGATACAAGTAGAAGGATACATTCTAATGGAAGTACTTGTGGAAATATAAACTTATTTGTTCATTAGTACCTTATCAAATAAGTTTATGTATGCCCAACAACTGCATACATCAAGGACAACTATATAGTACCAGAGATAGTGTGGTGGAAAATTCAAAAAAAAAAAGAGGGCAACTAATTACTTTGATTATGAGGAAAATTTGTCTAATGCTTAATCGGGAAGGAGTTGTCTTGTCTCGGTCCTGATCGTGGACGGAACATATTTAGGAGGGGTCTTGTCTCCTCTCTAAGGGTTTTTTCACGCCGTTTCTCTGGTCTTATTTATAATTGAAAGTAATATACAGTGATCCAATTAAAAATCTTAGAATATAGTACCAGAGATAATAACATGCTCAATAGACACTTTAGAAAATAATTTTGCCACTACTCAGTTACGACCACATGGTAATATAGCATATAGCAACAAATCCAAAATATATTTTTCCACTCATCCGGTCTTCTTCCCTAACGACTACCCTACATCCTTGTTCTGCATTGGTGTTTCAAAAGAATCATGCATGTCTTATCCTAGTAGTCCTTTTTGGTATGTTCAAATTTTAATCGTTCAAGCTTTGATCACTGCTAAGTTGTTTCCTCGTGTTTATGCAAGTCATTGACATGTGTACAATAACAAAGCGTAGATGATTAGGTATCTGGTTAAAGTTAACTAAAAATATGATGCCAACCAAATTCATAAAAGCTACAGGAAGTGGCTATCTTCAACCAAAATGCTCAAAGACCAAATGCTCCATTCGAGCAAAAGCATATATGATCATTATAGGTCAAATCAATTTCACCAATTTGAATCAACTATGACAAAAAAGTGGTTAATTTCGTTGATGCAACATGTATAAAAGCACATGGTATTGGCTAATACCTATGCAAGAAGCTGTCCATGATCATACTTCCATCCGGTGCATGTGGAAGCTTCCTGGGAAGCAAAAAAAAAAGGGGTCATATTCCTAACCAAGTGCAGAAAAACTCTACAGTCATGTTTTACAGTTTTAGACAACTGTTGTAATGCTACTGCATAAGACAATACAAATAATTTTGTTACCAAATCAGTATCTAGTGTCCATCAAACTATACAAGAAAGAGTACGTCTACATTCCTGCCTATAGAAGTATCCACAACTTTAAACTGGACATATGACAAAACACAATTTGCTAAAAAAAACCTTGTTATGTCGTCATAGAACTAAAGTTCCAGATTGGACCACCCGTGCAAGTAAATTTATATCTAAGACAACTGAAATGTGGTATTGCTACCAATACCCCGTTTTTTCGATGATGTTGTGTAGGGTAATAGAAGGAGACCACGAGGGGAGGGCATATGCGGCAAGCAGGGCGAGGGCGTGTGGGTACAACGGCAGGGCGGTTGTGGCGTGGCGTGCAGAATGGGGACGACTGAAACGGCGGCGGGCAGGGTGGGTCCGCTGGGACGGTTAGGGCAGGGTGGTGCAGTGACATGCTGGGAGGCGGCGGTGGCTATGGTAGGGAGGCGATAACTACGACAGGAAGGGCGGTGGTCCGCAGTGACATTTAGGGTGGGTTGGCGCAACGACATGCTGAAAGGCGACATCGGAGGCACAACAGGGCAGAGGCGGTCGGGAGCGCGTAGTTTGGTATCGCAAGGAGGCAAAGTGAGTGTTATTCAGATGGATTTGTGAAACGCTTCATATATTCGGATTGACAATGTTGAATCAAAAGAGTCAGTTCAGAGTGACGTATCGCTACACATGGCTTAGACGTCAGTCGTTCCATATACGGAATGATGCTTTATTGGATCAGCCTCTCTGTGTCTTTTATATTAGTGGTGGTGATATCATGCATGGAGCAAAAATTGAGCCGAGGGCTAGCTCAAAACTGAATCAAGTGTAAATATGCCAGTTCAACGCACATAATAATACATGGAATAAGATACATGTCTACTTATATAGAAGATAACGCGCATTAACCGGATGCTTCCCTAAAGATTTCAGCTGAATTTGTGGCACTTGGTGTTAAGGTAACATGTTCTTTACCTGCTCTCTTTAAACCCTGTACAATTGCAAAGCCACCAACATATTAAATCTTTGAAATATGTACATGAAAAACTACCTGCATTTCCGTCTCTAATAATAAACTCATCGGTTTAAAATCAAATAGTTTAAATAGTAAAATCTTTGAAATATCCAAAGCTATAAGCACGTTACAATCACTAATATTAAGATCACAATGCCTACACATGATAACTTTAGACTGCTGAAATACATTATAGTTTTGCGGATGCAGTAAACATGGACAACGATTCAACATTAATTACTATATGCATAGTGAAACCATCAACAATGTCTAAAAAAATAGTCTTTGTAATGCATTAGTGTCGATATTATGGGATTCAGAAACACTCATGGGGTATAACGAGGTCCAACTGGCCTAGGGTGGCCCAACACGATGATTCAACATACGTGGAGGATGAGGACACCTCATCAATTTTGAGTACAAGATAAGTCAAGATTAATCGCTCTAAACACACGGGATATCATTGTAACCTATTCAGACAAGATCTAGATCTATCTTATAGATGCAACCGACTCGACATTTTGTAACCCTAGATCTCCAACTTTATATATAAGGAGGGAATAAGACCAAGCGGAAGTGGTGAGCAGGTCCAGATTGTAACCTACTCACATTGGATCTAGATCTATCTTCTTAGATGCAACCTAATCTACGTCTTGTAACCCTAGATCCCCATCCATATATATAAAGGGACATGTGGGCCGTATTCCAAAAACTCTAGTCGTCTACAGTCATCATCTACCACACCACCATAGCACCCTCAAGACACCCTCTCGAGTCTCGAGTGCTCACCGAGCATAGAAAATAAATCTAGCCACAAACAATTGTAGGGTTTTTACTGGACGAATGTTTCCTGGGACCGTGTATAATATGTGTCTGATGCTACAATTGAGATCCTCAGAGCGCATCACCCCCTTATTTTATATTGTTGGTAAAATAACTCGCTAGTTGGTGCCCGCTGTGGTGCCCGATGTCGTTTAGATCAACCAGTTATTTTTTGGCACTGTCAAGATCAATTGCGGCACCTTCACCGCTGTTCCCGAAAGCTTTGGCTACCATAAGCTCGTCCCGATGAAGTTGCTCGTCCTTTGTTGGCTACTCGCATGCAAGCGCGACGATTACTGCTCATCCGACCAAGACCACAGATCTCCATCTTGATATATAAGGAGGGAATAAGACCTCGGGGAATACAAAGAAAATGGCTACGGCGTGCTGTCGGTGTTTTGTAACCGGCTAGTGAATTTCTATATAGCTAAAGGATTGTGACCACGAACGGATGGGTTAACGCTCTCAAGCACGCAAGAATGTATACAGGCTCAGGCCCCGGGATCGTCAAACCCTACTCCTGTGTGGATCGATTGTATTCCGGCGTGTGAGCCGCTCAAGGTACAAGATGACGCCGGCTAACGGTTCAGCGGTTGGGTGGACGGTGTGTTCTCCGGTGGAGGTGTATGTGTTTGTGGGTGTGTGTGATGAATGATCGATCCCCCTCTCTATGACAAGGTGATCGGTCCTATATAGGGGTGTGTTACCACCTTATAGAGATGGTTGTGCAACATTGCAAGTTTGGCCCTAGCTATGGCTAGGTGGTTGTAGATGATGTTTGGCCAAGGGATCCGTACGTGGAGTACCCTGACCATAATGCAGCTTGTCAACGACGTCTTTAGGGAGCCAAAGCTGAATCCCTTTCCTGATTGCCAGGGATGGGACTACTCCAGCTGGGCCCTTCTTCTTGGTGTCCGGTAACGTCAGGGGCACGGTAGTGATCTTGGCGGATGTCCTTACTCGGAAGTAGAGAGGCGGACTGTTGCTTTAGTCAGTCACCTTTTTAGATGGTTAGCCCATAGGCGTGTCTTGATGTCGTCCGGCTAGCACCTTAGCCGGTTGTGTAGTTTTGGCTTTGCGGGGTATTCGGTTCCCATTATTCTGTCAATCCTAACTACATCGCTAGAAATAGTAGGGAGCAGGAGATGTCACGCGATCTACGTGATAGATTAGATCTCATGTGATCTACGAGATAGATCAGACCTCATGTCAATTTAGTTTCTGACCGATGTCGAAGAGGGTAATTTCATCCAAAATCCATCTGAGAGTGGATTTACTACCTCCGGGGGAGGGAGGTGGGTACACACTCCGAATAAAACATAGACGTAAGCCATATACACCCTTTTGAGCCATGTACAGAAGTGGTTTCAAAGTTATAAAAAAACATGCTTTTTCCAAAGTCAGTGCTATGTTGACTTTATACGTTTAGGTGATAGCACGTCCCCCTCTAATGATTCATAGGTATTATTCACAAAAATAATGCACTGATATCTATAAACAAATGGAGTGTTAAGAAAGAAGAGCATTCAACAAGGAGTGGAGATTTGTGGCTCTGGAGCTGCAGCGATTCTCTTATTTTAAAATATTTACAAGATTTTAAAAATCAGAAAATATCCTACATGTTGTTAATGATTTATCCCACAAACATGCAAAATTTCAGTTTGAAATATTTTATTTTTCAAGCTACACAAAAATGAAAAGTGTGGATCCGAATATACACACTTTCAAATCTCGAAAACATATAAGATTTTGCCAATTTCATGTAGGCCATAATATTAAGATTTTTTCACTCTGATTTTGCATGCTTATAGGTGCATCATTGGCTACACCTTAGAGATGTAGCTAAGAATGGTAGGAGGAGGGGCCAACTGAACACTAGACCTTTCTGACAAATTTAGAGGTCAATCAACATATTACATAAGCGGTTTCATACAAATTTCCAGCATGGGATGGGGGGGGGGGGGGGGAGGATATTATTAAAGCTATGCCAAGTGGGTTCCAGTGTTGCGCTGTACACGAAGGGTGCATGATGGGTTTTTCAGTAAAGATTCCAACCTATGAATATTCACAGCCCAGCTCATACATGCGGATAATATTCACCCAGAGCCCCGTTGCGACCACAATGTTGTTCTAGGGGTAGGGGGCATGGCCCCAGCCCGCAACCCTGGCTCCGTCCCTGCTACACCTAGAAGTTTGTTTCCTCATTTTCTAAAACTTCTAAATATAGATTTAAAAAAATAAAAAGATCACTCGACTTTACGACGAAACCAACCTTATATTTTAGCACTTAGGTATGTCTTTTAATATTCGCTCACAATGGTACAACCATTATATAGACATATATATGAAGATAAATACGCATCAACGCTCAGCAACTTAGGCGTGGGTTCTATCAACGAAACGCAACAGTTTTTGATTCGTCTTTATCATTCGGAACCCTCTCCGTATTAGTAAGCGGGGCCACACCCAGACTCTGACCTCAATGATGGGAACAACCTCAGCACTCCCGCGTGAACATGAACAATCATTCTATGAAAAAAATTCATGTATGATAGTGGTCGATCCCTCGGGAGTGACATTCGTTACTTTTGATTTTGTTCACGCGGTGATCTGTACTTCCTCCTGTTCATAATATGTGGCGTATAAGTTTAGTCAAAATCAAACACTGTAAACTTCACAAAGTTTGATTTTGACCATAAATTATTATTCAACACCTTTTGCATTTTACATGGTAGAGGATAGCATATGTTTCAATATAGATTATATACGGATTGAATGAATGAACGTACATAATAAAACGCGTCTTGATACATAGAGATTTAGAAAAAAAAGATACACCATCTTCTCTCCTACTCCAAAGTACACAAGGGCAAGTCCAATGGCGCGACCCAAACGGACACTCATTTCATCCGTGTTTTGTCTGTTTGGGTCGTGAGAGGGATAACAAATGTCTGCGCTTGTCCGCCGTGCCAACCAGTCCACCTACACGGTGACACATTTTTTTTTTTCATTTATAGATAGGGACGCCACAAACGGCCGGTTTTACATTAATAAAAACTTATATATCTAGGTGCCCATCGGTCGCCGGAGCCTACTCCTCCTCGTCGTTAGATGGGTCGAGGATGACGTACTCCGGGCCTGGTAGAGACGCGAACTAGGCGGCGGCTGGTACTGCTTCTGCTGCTGGTCCGGCTGTAGCTGGTACTGTAGCTGCTGCTGGTACTGATTTTGCTGCGCCTCCGCCGCCGCCGCTGCCTCCATGGCGGACTGGTGGAGCACCGTGCCGAGCCCGTCCCAGCTGGCCAGCTCGTCGGTGTCGACGGAGAGGAGGGAGTTCTCAATGGCGCCCAGAGGTCGGGGTCATCTTCCTCCTCTCCTCCTCTTTCACCATGGGCGTCGGTTGGGTAGAGTACGGCCGCGAGCAAGAGCACAACGGCCGCGTGGGGGAGAGACGGTGGAGGAGCACGGGGCCGCTGCGTGGGGGTGCGGGCACCGAAGTACGCCCGATGGCGCATGTCGTGCTCGTCGTCGAACCACGTGTCCCAATAGGGACTATCGTCGGCGAATCCGGGTGGTTGACGAGGTCGGCGAGAAGCTGGGCCTTGCGCTCCCGAATCTCCCTCGCATGGGCTGTGCCGCTATTCGGAACGGGAGGCACCGGAATCCTCTCCGAATTCAGGTGCCAGTGATGGGGCAGTAGACGTCGGACCATGGCACTGGGATGGTGTTTTCCCCGTACCACTGCACTGGTGTTTCTTCAGGTACGGCCGCTGCCGCACGCGCTGTTCGCCCTCCACCGGCGGCGAGAGCTGGAACGGCATGGCGGCTGGTGCGGCGCGATGCTGGTCTGAAGCTTGCCTCCCGGTCTTTCTTGCCCTTGCCTGTCCAGAGCGGATCGACATTGTGGCGGCGGCAGTAAGGTTTCTGCCGGAGTGTGTGTGTGTGTTGGGAGGGGGGGGGGGGGGGGGGGGGGAGAGGGGGCAGTAAAGTGGTTGGATAGGGATGCCCCCACACGCGTGGCATTAAGTAGGACCGGGAGGGGAGACATGAGGACACCAACGGACGCGTTTTGTCCGCTGAGACGCAAACCTGGCCGGAATTTGGGTTAGGAATAAGTCGTGACGCGTGGCGGACACAAAATGGACACGGCACCGATTTGCATCACCGTGTTGTGCCGTGTTTTCGGTACACAAAACAAAAACGGACACGGTCAGACTCAGTTGGAGTTGCCTAAGGTTTCTGTTCCGCCTCAGTTCGTCCACCCAACGTTCGATTCCCTAAAAAAAAGAAAACGGAAAAGTAAAACCACGGCGGAAAAAACGGAGGAAAATAACTGACGTCTCCTAACTTCCCTTTTAACCGCTCTCTCACCTCACGTCTGCGGTGCGGTATGCCTGTAATCACACCTGATTCCCGTGATTAATTCGACCGCATGCCGCACCATCGTGAGGAGATTGCCTTCGATCTGTGCCTCAAGGTTGTAGGCCAAATTGCCCTCGATCTGTGCCTTAGACTAGCCACAATGGGGGTATCATAGGTGGTATCATGCATGCCATGTTGGCAAAAAGCTGACGTGTCATTGTAATTAATGATGAGAGAGGTGATAGTAGTATCATAGGTAGATACCGTAACATAACGGATTTCAATACAAGATGAGTCTACAACCTAATAAATGTAGTATTGCATGATACCACAAATATGTTACTACCCATTGTGGAGGTAGTAACATAGACTAGTATCATATGCATGATACTAGTATATGATACTCCCATTGTGACTAGTCTTATAGGTAGATACCGTAACATAACGGATTTCAATATAAGATGAGTCTACAACCTAATAAATGTAGTATTGCATGATACCACAAATATGTTACTACCCATTGTGGAGGTAGTAACATAGACTAGTATCATATGCATGATACTAGTATATGATACTCCCATTGTGACTTGTCTTAAAGGTCTAGGCTAATCGTGAGGAGAGAGGGTGAGCTAAATGAGGAATTAATAGTGCTATTCAATTGAACGTTACTTTCGCGTGAGAGAAATAAAGTAGCCAACCAAATTCTGCCTTTTGCACAACATAATTGGTCCTCTGATCTAGAAACAAAGACAGAGGGAGTAGTAAATCCCAAAAATCATGAAAACATTTTTTCGCGAGATAGAAGTTTTTTCTTAGATGATAGAAAGCATTGTTTTTCTTTGATTCAGTTCTCCCACATGATTGAAAACAAGTATTGTAAATTAGTCCTCATGGCCATACGAGCCATTACTAGAATTAAGAAATATATATGATATTAATTACTAAAGCGTAAGAAATATAATACCACGTGAGATTTATCTAACAATGCAAACTTTGTCTAACATCTTTACGCGGTCTGAAAGTTGCGTATGAGAGGCAACTAAACATTGGTTGGAACCGAGAAAAATGTAACGTAGATTTCACAATCCCGACCGTTGCAACGCACGGACACGTTGCTAGTGTAGTGTAGTGTAGTTTAAACGGAAGGATTAGCTATAAATTGTTCGGCGGCGATCCTCTTTCCTTCCGTAATATATGTGGAAATTTAGAACTCGTTGTTCCGGTACGAGACGGCTTAACCACGCTGGTCTAACCGCTTCATGGGAGGAGATCCTTTTACCGTTTAATCTACAATCGCCGCTTCTCTCGTTCGTCGAGAAGCTCGCCGCTCAGCCCCTGACTCTGCCTTTCTACAGCCCTGTCTCTCCTGCCTCCTTCTCTTCGCTCATATCTCTAGGCTAGATCAATCTCTTGTGCGGCAGCCTGGACGGCGCCGTGCTACCCCAAATCCGCTAGGGGTTTGTGGAGGTTTTTTCCGCCCCATTGTCTTTTCTCCCTTTTGCTTTTTTTTTGAATTTAAACCACTGCTTTAGTAAACTTCAAACACACTTACATCGTTTATCAATTTAGGGAAAAGGAAACTAAGGGGATCAGAATCCCAAAAATTATCAACATGCTCCATAGAACTATGCCTAGCAAGCTCATGAGCTACCTCATTTGCTTCCCTATTACAATGCTCAAAAGAAATCTCCCTAAAACCCGAAGCAAGAATTCTGCAATCATCAAAGATGGCTGAAGATGATGTTGCCGAAAAACCTCCTTCTAGCATAGTGTCAATGACCTGGATATTATCTGACTGTATAATAAATTTGTGACTTCCAAGGTATTGAGCTAAACAGATTCCTTCTCTCAGAGCATAAGCTTCAGCCATAAATGAATCAGCAACAAAATGAAGCTCTTTGCAGCATACAATCATAAATTTGCCATTGTTATCTCTGCCAATTGCTGCCATACTCCCTTTTCCGGAATCAGCATTATAAGCGGCGTCCACTTGCTGCTAGTCGTTCCTTCTTCTCTGATATGATCTCATATTTACTTGCGCAGGTTGTGGAAGAAGCAAGGATGGAGCCCTCGGGGCTCAACCCGCAGGCAAATCCTGCTGTGAACCAAGAAAATTTTACACCGAGCATGTCGATGGGGAGGGGCACTCCGGGCATCCCCTGTTCTCGCAGGGCGATGTGACGCCCAACATAGACTGCCAAAATCCTGCTGGCACACACGTAGCAGCCGGGTTCAATCGGCCAACTTTGCGCTCAGGATGTTCCATGCATGCAGATTCCACTCAACGAGCTGCTCTGCCGGGTTCGACGAGCGGCGCTGCTGAACAAGATGCTGGGTCCTCCGTACGGTCGTGCACGCAGGTGCCGATTAGTATCTTGGTGTACCATCGGCGGGACACTGGAAGGGGATCGATGCCACAGCCGCCGCAATCTCATACATCCATACCAGTTGCTGCCATGCCCGGTGTTTCAGAAGGTGAGTAACATCTCCTGCCAAGGCTTTATGTTACAGTAGCTTCGTTGAAGCTTTGGTATGTATCGTCGTACATTATGATGACTGACCGCATGTTTCTGTTTTTCCTCTATTCAGCTTCCATTCAGCTTGCTCCAAGTGATTTCCTGTCACCCCAAATTGGTATTCAAGCAGAGGATGGCCACGGTAAAATTGAATCAGTGTTCCGTGCAAACACTGATGAATCACAAGGTCAGCACACTAAAGAATCGATTTCAGTGCTTGCGGTAGGTGTAACTGATCACAACATGCATAAGTACCGGTAGGTGTAACTGACTCGAAGCCAACTAAATGATCACACAGTTTTGTCAACACCAGGTACGCAGATTTCAGGTTCGGAAAAATTTGAAACATTGCAAAATAAGGAAACACCTGCACGAATAGCTAAGCCTCAGAGGAAGAAACATAGAGCAAAGGTAATACGTGAAGACAATCAAGGCAAGAAGCAAAAACCTACTGTTACAACGCCGGAAGTAAAGTCTCCAAATCAAAATGCCAAGAGAAGTTATGTCCAAAAGAAAAGAAATCTGAACTCTCTGGAGAAATGCTCAGGACCTCTTAGTGACCAATCAATACCTGGAGGAGTAGAAAGTGCCGCTAGAAGCAGAACTGCATCAGTTCGGAGAAGGCTGCTGTTCGAACTTGGTGAACAAGGAGTTCAGGGGGACCAATCATACTCTGGCAAATCATGTCACCATCTCAAGGAGAAACTCATTCATGCTGAAAGTTCTTCGTGTTCAGCCACCACTATATTATCAACTGCACAGAGTGGACATGGACAGCATGTAGACATGGAAAATTCAGCGGGAGGATTAGCTTTTGACATGAGTCGTGAACTGTACAAACAAGACAACAGGACAATGTAGGAAACACTCATGATCTTGATGCCACTAGTATGGGGCTAACCATAACGGAAGGGGACAATAAGGACTTGGAGGTGAACTTCTCTACCAAAGATGGTTTTGATATGCATCGCTCGGCAACGTCTATACCTGAAATAGCATCCACAGAAAGTCAGGTGACTAAGGTGTCCAAAGTGGAGAAAAAGGAACATCGACAACACAGAGAAAGTGAGTCCTCCCTGACTGGCCCAGAGGACTCCATCATCTTGAGGACTGCTTCTCAGATGCTAGCATTTTGTCTAGCTGGTCGGGTAACGAAGAAGCGATCAGTCCGAGTCCGCAGGAAATCGTTTGTTTCTATTATGGATATTGAGAAGAATAATGCACAAACGTTTAAAATATTTCCTCAATCATGCATGGAGGCCCTGTATGAAAGATCCTGCATTAAATTTACAACCAGGAAACGTTCACAAAGGGGACGCTTTCCTTCCCGCAGTTCCATTCAACTAAATGTGAACAAGGAAAACATGTTTTCATCTGGAAACTCCTTTTCTGGTGGGTCGAATGGATCTTTTGGAGCAACAGCTGGTCTGTCAAATTCTCTTGTACCATTTGGTGGTCAGATGATCGTTCCATATGAGGTCAAGAAACAGCACCACCGAGCTAAAGTTAACTTGGATTCTGAGACAACAAAAGTATGGAACCTTTTGATGGGGAAAGCAACTGAGCCTTTAGATGGGGCTGATGTTGACAAAGATAGATGGTGGCAACAAGAAAGAGAAGTTTTTAAAGGACGTGCTAATTCATTTATTGCGCGCATGGGACTAGTTCAAGGTACTTTGGTTGCGGTTTAAGTTCATTACTAGTTTGGTGAGATCTGAGTCTCTGAGCAAGAGCAATAATGCTACAGCTACAGATAGATAGATCATGATTCATTCCTACTATATATAAAAGACAGAAAAATCGCTGCCCTCTCAGGCCATCCACGTCGCGGGCTATTCCTGGCCGTCCGATCCACGCGACGGACGGCCTGGATCAGTCCACGTCGCCTCAAATTCAGCCGGACACTATTCATCTTGATTATAGACCAATAGCCGCGCGACGCGTGTACCGGTCACCAGCCCGTCGCGCGCCGGTCAGCCGGTCGCCCACCGGTGGCCACGCCATTTTGCAGATAAACCCTTCCCCTTTCACATATTCGCACGAACTCCAGACTTTACACTGCGGAAGGACCTAAACTCAATTTCATTACACATCGGGGTCGTTCTTGCAAAATCACCTGCGAGCTTCGTCTCTCCCCCACGCGGCGCCGTGGACGCCGCCGCCGCCGACGCGGCGCGCCGCCGCTGCGGCCCTCTCCGGCCAAATCGCCATACACCAGCTGCTCCGCCGCGGCGCCTTCTCCACCCTCGCCTTCGACGGCGTGCCGTGAGGCCGGTGGCCGCCGGAATCGTCGCGGCCAAACCCGCCGTCTTTTGTGAAAAATCGGTGATCTTTTTTTTCCTCTATTATTTTCATATATTTTTTTATATTTTTGCGATGGGTATTTATATTATTTTTTTCCTGTTGGTTGTACTCTGTTATTACAGAAATTGAAAGAAGATTGCAGCTAAAAATTGATTATTTTTTTGAAATTGCTGAAGTTGGGGTGTTTTTAAGATTAAAATAAATTGTGTTAGTAAAATTAGCAGGTTCCAAAGATATTAAAGGTTGTGGAATATGTAAGTATTTTTTTTTGTCAGTCATAAATAATCAGCATTTATTGTTGTGAGGATATTCATGAAAATATTTTCATGTTTTGGAAATTGTTCCAAAAAGGAAGTGCGGTAGGGTTTTCATCAAATATTCATCGATTGAAAATGTTAAAATTATGTGTTTTCTGACGTAAATAATTATTATTTGTTTTGTCAGAGTATTTTGTTGTGTTTTTTCATTATTTTTAGATGGGATTTTGTAGAGATATATCCATTTGCATGAAATGTAATAAAATTGAATGCATCAAATTAGAAGAAGTCAATTTCGATTGTAGAAATTCATTTACTGGTACTATTAATTGTTTTTTTTTTAAAGATTCTTCTTGATTTGAAAAGAGACTTATAGGATCCGTATATTGTAGTTTAGGGTAGTTCGAATAGTCAGCTAATTGATTTGGTGGAATATGTATTTAAATGGTCACATATGGTTCCATTTTCCCATAATTTTCACATGGAATATCGTAATTAGAGGAAATCTATTATGGTCATGCCTAAATATTATGTTTCTATTTTGCTGTAAATATGTGATTTAGTTACTTGGTTGAAGGAATATATTGTATTAATATCTATAAAATTGAATTCATTTTTTAGATGAAACAATTTTTTTGATTTCTTGAGATGTGAATGGAATGAAGCATTATTTAAATTTGACTACATAATTGGAAAGAGTTAAGTTCAAGTTGAACATTTATTAATATGAATTGCATAATTGAAGGGAGTTTAGTTATATTATTTATAAATATTAACTAGTTTGAGAGCATTCTCTATTTTGCATACCAAGCTTGCTTATGCAGCAACGCAGAAATGACAAAATCTGGTTTAATTTTGCGATAATTTTCTCATTTAACATCATATATTCAAAGGAAGTACATTATGGCTATATAAAAATGTTAATCAAGTCGAGCACGAATCTAAAGTTGATTTGAAAATGGAAGTGTTCGAGAATATTGCCAGGGGTCAAAACTGTTGGAACTGGAAGAAGGTTACTTTGAGAAGGCTTGAAATTGCGAAATTTGTTTGAATTCGAATGTTCTGCAGATTCACTTTTCTGCAAATATGTATCTAATTTTAAATTGTGGTGTTTCTAAATACGTTTGCCAAATCGAAATGGTCAAATTTGGTTTAATTCTACTATATTTTCCTTAAAAGTAAATAATTCAAATAGTGTACAACAATTTGTACAAATCGTAGCAAATTGTTTGAAACATGTTGTAATTAAAATTTGTTTTTTTTCCAAGAAGAGATCTGCGGAAGTCGTTTTTCCCGAAATGGCGTAAAGGTGTCGAATGAGCTTTTATATGTTGTCTGAATTTTTTTTAAGATTTGAAACAACTTGGAGAAGACCCCAAAGTAGTTAAAATGGCTATGCTGATTTCCACAATGTTTACGATTTTTTGTGGGTTAATTTGGATTTGTGTTTGAAAAGTTAGAAAAGTTCTCGGGAAAAAAAAAGAAAAAACATAAATAAAAAGGACCGGCCAGACGCAGATGCCCAGCCCGCGAGCGGCCCAACTATCCAGCCAAGATCCGCTGCCGTCGCGTAGACGTCACCCACGGGCGGGCTGACGTCATCCGCGAACGGGCTCCGCCGCGGCGGCAACGCAGACGCCGGCGGCTTGCCGCCGTGTTTCGGCACGGTCGCGTGCACTCGCTGGACGCGGCCGGAGGAGGGCTACCAGGGATGGGCGGCGCCGCCATCTGTAGGTCGCGCGGCAACTTTTTTTTTAGGATGAAATGTTGGTGCAACTTTTTCCCGCCCGCGCGGCAAAATATTTTTTTGGAAAATGTCTACATTTTTTAAGCTGCGCAGATTTCGGAACTACTGAAATGCAAAGAGAGCGTACGTTTGGAAATTGTTCATTCTTCGAATATTGGTGGAAATGGGAAGTTTTTCGGACTTGAATTCGCATGACGTTTGCAAAAAAGCGCGGGTTTGAAGAGATTTTGGGAAAATTCGAAATTTTGAAATTGAGTTTTGATCGTATGTCGTAAATGGCTAGCATTTATTTTTGTGGCCATTTTGATATATTGTAAATATTTTTGGGCTACGTGTATTTCAAGTTCTTTTGGATTTGAATTTTTGTAGGAATTTTTTTAAATTCAGGAAGGGGAAATAAAAATTCAAAATTCTAAAATTGACTTTTGATCATACCGTAAATGGCTAGAATTTATTTTTGTGGCCATTTTGATATATTGTAAATATTTTTGGGCTACGTGTATTTGACGTTTTTTTTTTGATTTGAATTTTTTAGGAATTTTTAAAATTTAGAAGTGGGAAAAAAAAAACTGACGTGTGGGCCACTGTGAAGTATTGCTGACGTCACAGTGGCCACCACCGGCCGCGGCGGGGGAGAGGTCGCCGCCGGCGCGCTGCGGCGTCCCAGGACGCGCCGCTGGGCGCGTTCGACGCGCCTCGTCGCGCTCGACCCGTAGCTGGCGGCGCCGCCCCCGTTGGGTCGCCGGAGCGGCGCCGGCAGCGCGTGGAAGCGGCGGAGGACGGCGGTCACGGCGGCGGCGATTCCCGCACGTTCGCGACGGCGCGGCGGCCGATCTTCGGTGAGGAGAAGGAGGCGGTGACGCCGGAGCTTCTGGCGGCGGCAGATCCGACCGGGGAGAAGCGGAGGGGCGGCGGCGGCGTCGGCGGGCGGCAGCGGCGTCGGCGGCCGGCGGCGGCACGGCGCCGCGCGCGAGAGAGGGAGAGGAGGGTGGGGGCTGTGGCGGTTTTACAAAAAAGTACCCGGATTCTCGACTAATTACAAAAAGGTCCCTGAAACGGATTTTTCTGAGAAGAGGATGGAATTTCGGCCCCCCCGCGTGCTTCTTCGCAAAAAAACCCGGCGCGATGGGTCGCCGACGCGCGGGCCCCACCGCGTACTGTAGCTGACTGTAGCTGGCTACAGTGCTAGCTACAGTAGCTCGGGGCGCTGCGAGGCCGCCGTTTTGGCCAGCCTTAATACAAGCGATGATGATCTCGAATCAATTTTAACATCCATGCCCTGCTGAATTCGATTTCATTGAACATTCTTATTGCCCTTTTCTACTGCTGACACCTATCTTACCAACCAAAGAGAGTTTTCTCGATAGATTTGTAGAAATATTCACACTGCCACTACGGGAAACCGTCAAAACGCCGACGGCGGGCCGCCGTCGGCGTAGCAACGATCGCCGTCGGCGTACGCCTACGCCGACCGTCGGCGTATCTGCGTCGGCGTAGGACGCTGTCGGCGTACAAAAACTGCCGTCGGCGTATCCGTCGCCGTCGGCGACGCAGCAGTGGGACCCACAAAACGGACGTCGAACGTCTCCGTCTGCTCCACCTATACGCCGACGGCAGTGCCGTCGGCCTAGGATGCCACGTGTGCTGATCTGGTGCGTCTGGGAGGAGTCGTACGCCGACGGCAATGCCGTCGGCGTAGGGATGACCATATGGGCATCCAGCGTCGACGTGGCGCCATCCTGTGCGTCCCCACAGCTCCTACGCCGACGGCAATGCCGTCGGCGTATCTTAGACCATATTTTCAGTTTCTGAAACTTTTTGCTGCTGGTTTCTGGCGCATTTTAAATACAATTAAAATTGCACAAATTATAAAACATCACAGAAACATCAAATAAAACATCACATACATATCCAAATGACACAAACATGATTCAAATTCATCCAAACTCAAAAATGACATAAACATAGTTCGAATTCACACACGCTACACCCGAACACATCCTACACCTCCCGAGAGCCCGAGGTATCCATTTCTGACAGCGTGAGAATAGGCGACCGACCGCGTGGGCCAGTCGAACCACACAAGGAATCCGGCGAGGCACGGGACGGTGTGGTCTCACGCGACGAACTAGGCGAGGCACCACCAGTGCCATGCTCCACGAGCGCGCGCGTCGAAGTCGGCGAGGCGGAAGCACGACCAAAGGGTGCAGTCCTCGAGTATTCCGATCCCTACATGTTTTGAGTCCAAGTTAGCAACTTGGAAAGCACAGCATGGCGGTAACAACTTGTTTGGCAAATAACTTACCGGAGTCGCTGGCTTGTATGTGCGAGCGACCGACTCCCTCGTTGGGCCGACGGGCATGATCCCCGGCCTAGGTGGACGCGTAGGCAGCTGCGACCGCTCTCCAGTGGCATGAAACTTCTCGTCAGCCTACAAGATAGTTTAGATGTCAGGAGTTGTAGAAAAAGAAGGTTCAAACTGAGGAAATGGGACTTGTCATATTTTGCAAATATAAAAGTTGAAACTTACAGCATCCCTCAACTCTGCCCACTCCTCATACTCCTGGCTCTTCTGTACCCACAACTGATACTCTCTCTCATAGCTCGCGTAAGCGGCATCGAAGGCCGCCTCGAAATCAGCCTACAGTTTTAAAAGGGAACGCATCTCGTCAACTTAGCCACTTAGCTAGGAACGAATGTCGGAAAGAGAATGAAATTGAGAAAAACTTACATCGGGGCGAGCTCGGGAAGGCCGACGAGGCAGGACGGGAGGGTCGTCGGCGGTGAGGGTAGCCTTGACACGCGAGAGGCCCAACTCAGGAGTACGCGTGAGTACCGCACTAAGCATGAGAGGACGGCCATGCTCCCAACCGTTCCCGGCAAGGACCACCGCTCTCTCGTCGATGTCATGCTCAAGAGGGTTGTCCACCTCCGGATTTATACCCTTGAACGTCTCGACGTATGCCTTTAGCCCCTCCTTGGCAGTGCCGAAGTAATCGGGCTGCGAGGGCTGAGGCTCAGAAAAATTGGGCTTCTTCATCTTCATCCTCTCCCATGCTTGCATGTCCGAAAGAGGCTCCCCGAAATCGGCCTCCTGCAATGCCAAAGAAGTGTCATGCGTATCAAGTAGGAACATGAGGGGAAATAAATGAAGATTGTTTCATGTATATATATACCAGCTTTGCCTTGAAGCGATCATGGTTGCGGGCACCCGCACGATGTGTCCCCCCGCTCCCGCGGTTTAACTTGTTTCGCTCGCTCAAGGCCTTGAACGCGGGGTCCTCCCCAGCCCACCTAGACACCAACGCCCTCCACGCGTCATCCTTGCCATAGGCCCATGAGGGCTTAAACTGAAAAAACAATACTCATGTGAAGAACGGATAATGCAATTGCAACTTAGCAGCAACATGTAATCTCATTAACAATCTACTTACCGCCATGTAGTCATCTACGGTCACCTCAAGTGGGTTCTCCACAATCGCATGCTTCACCGCCGTCTTGCCTAACGTCTCAGTACTGAAATGATTGATCATGGTATGCTTTGCATTGTAGAACTGCTGTCGTGTCAACTTCCTACAAGCCCCCTCCAAAGTCTTGTCCGCATCGCCCCGCTGCTCAGGAAGTACCCTATAGAACTTCTTTAATCATGCACAAAAAACAAATTGTGAGAGCATGGTGGGGACATCAAGTATGAACGAAATTCGAAAAGTTCAACTTACCCAAAACTTGTTGATCACGGCGTCAGAACATTTCCCGCCGCTCGCGTAATTGGCGGCCTGATAGTCTACCCAATGGGTGGCTAGCTTCGTCGCGCCGTTGGGGACGGTACTGTACAAGCCCGGCCAAAACTTCCTAATCAAAGCTCCAATCAGGGTGTTAGGCACACGGGCTCCCGCAGGATGTATCCAGTTGCTGCACAATAATTAAACATTAGTACATGTCAAATTGTCCTGACCACAATGAAGTTACCATGTTCAAAATTAGTATATATAGTCACTTACTCTCTCCCATTAGGCGTAATGAGGATCTTCTCCTCCTCGGTAGCAGGTTCCTTGTCCTCATCAGGGACCTGGGATTCCCCTCGAATCCTTGGCTTCTTCGGCAGCGCGGAGGGCCCCGCCTCCAAGTCCGTGGAGGGGCCCGCCCCCACGTCCGTGGAGGGGCCCGTCTCCTCCGAACCCTCGTCGACAGAAGCAGAGGGTATGTCCGAAGACACGTCGCCCCCACCTCGCCCTCGTCCTCCCTCACCTCGCCCTCGTCCTACACCTCGCCCTCGTCCTCGTCCTGCACCTCGTCCCCTCGGAGGAACTGGAGCATCGGCACCTCCCCCTCCTCCAGCATCTCCACCCTCACCTGCATTGAGAAAGGGTGAACAATTAAGCATAAAGACATGAACAAATTAATAATTGCATCACCTCTACTCTCACCACTGTCAGACAGGTAACGCGGGTTCGGAATATGTTCTCTTCCACTTTTAGTAACTTTCTTCTGGCGCACCTTCTTCAGCAAGGAGGCCGATGATTCCTTGCCTTGGCTCATCTTGGTCAATCACCTGCATTGAGAAAGGGTAAACTTTTAAGCATAAAAGACATGATCCAATTAAGAAGCATGAAGACGTAATGCAATTAATAAGCATGTTAAAAGACATGATCCAATTAAGAACAAATTTTTATCTAGAGTGCACCAAATGCAGTAGCATCAAATAATCAACAATCAAATTCATCTCAAATTCATGTAATTATCATCAGTCGGTCTCGCATCATTCCTGGAGCCTCCCATTTCCACTTAGATACGTTAAATGATTTCCACCAAGCTTAGTACTAAATTGGTGATCTTACAAAGTGGCTACCTAACATAGTAGATTTTTTAAAGCTCCATAGTAGTTCCATAGTAGTTTCTAAAGCTAGATATTTTTTCATAGTAGTTTCTAAAGCTAGATATTTTTCTAAAGCTAGATATTTTTCTAACATTCCTGGAGCCTCCCATTTCCAATTAAGTTCCATAGTAGTTTCTAAAGCTAGATATTTTTTTCACTTTACAAAGTGGCTACCTAACATATTTCTTATACAAGTCTGGGTAAATTCATTAGCACCTCTTTTTGCAACTCATTAGCACACACAACACACATCAATACAATACACACATTGTATAATTACCATCATGAGCTCACACACCCTGACCACAACAAGTTTCGGCATCCATAAGCTCTAAATTAACAAGAGGAAGGAGAAGAGGAAACAATACCAGACGCACACGCGCAGGGCTAGGGTTGTGAGGGAGAGGAGGTGGCTTGTGGAGGCCGGAGGCGAGCGCACGGTGTCGGGGAAGAACTCGGACGTGCGGCGCGTCGGGGAGGTGGTTTGTCCGTCTGCGGCGTCGAGGAGGAAGAGGAGGTCGCGGGGCAGCTGTACGCGCGAAGGGGAGGAAGGAGGCGCGCGGTATCACGCCGGCGACGTGCTCTGCGCCTCGGGCTTCATGGCGACGGCGGGTGGCGTACGGGGTGGGGCGAGCAGAGGAGCGGCAGCGGCTGCAATCACGAGGTGGGGCGGCGCGGTGGGTGGCGTACGGGGTGGGGCGGCCGGCGGCGGGGTCGGGGACGGCCGGCGGCGGGGTCGGGGATTTAGGGATTGTGTTTGGGGATTTGGGGATTTTGTGGCGCGCGAAGCCACTCGGGCCGATTTTGGCTCACATATTCAGGCCCAGGTTGCCGTCGGCGTATGGTTTTGCTAAATTTTTTTTTCAAAGAAATCACTTGTTCTTTTAATTTTTTTTCAATTCTTCTATTATTTTCTATTTTTTCATTATCAGGGTTTTCTGATTAATGCAACTGAATCTGCATTGCTACATGAATAATAAATAAAAAGTGTAATCATCTGACCGGCAAATCGGCAAAGCCGTCGGCGTATGGTTTTGCTTAATTTTTTTTCAAAGAAATCACTTATTCTTTTTTTTCAATTCTTCTATTATTTTCTATTTTTTCATTATCAGGGTTTTCTGATTAATGCAACTGAATCTGCATTGCTACATGAATAATAAATAAAAAGGGTTTTCTGATTAATGCAACTGAATCTGCGTTGCCTACCTTCTCCAGTGGCCACTCTGACCGGCAAATCGGCAAATCATCGCGTGGTCGTGAGACGGCAGATCGGCCTTCGATCCACGGAGCGGCAAGACGTCTCTGATGATTTGCAACCGTCGGAACAAGTGTTGAGAATGTTGCTAATCATCAGAGATTCTTGCCGCTGCTTGGATCCGACCGAGGGAACGGTGGCTCGTGAGTGCCTGCATATCAAATCCTCGTCATACACCCGAATGTTTTGTGTTTGAGCGCCACTTCGATCCAAGCAGCGGTAAGACGTCTCTGATGATCTACAACCATCCGGCAAGACGTCTCTGATGATCTGCAACCGTTTGGAACGGTCGCAGGTCATCAGAGACGTCTTGCCGCTGGTTGCCCAAAGATGCCTCTTCGAGTGACGCTGGAATGTTTTGTGTGAGTGAGTAACCTGTCTGAGGAGGTGGGCTATATATAGGGTCGCATGGCTTACGAAGTGGTCGTGATAGTGCTGATCCGATGGCTCAGAAGCGCTCAAAAGAAACACACCGCTGATCCAACGGCTCACAAGCGCTGGAAGGAAGCACACGATCCGTGTGCTTCTTCCTGATTGGACGTACTACAGCTCACAAGCCCTGAAAAGAAACACACACCGCTGATCCAACGGTTCCCAAGTGCTCGAAAGAAACACACCGCTGATCCAACGGCTCACAAGTGCTGGAAGGAAACACACGATCCGTGTGCTTCTTCCTGATTGGGCATACTACAGCTCACAAGCCCTGAAAAGAAACACACACCGCTGATCCAACGGCTCAGAAGCGCTCGAAAGAAACACACCGCTGATCCAACGGCTCACAAGCGCTGGAAGGAAGCACACGATCCGTGTGCTTCTTCCTGATTGGGCATACTACAGCTCACAAGCCCTGAAAAGAAACACACACCGCTGATCCAACGGTTCCCAAGCGCTCGAAAGAAACACACCGCTGATCCAACGGCTCAGCGCTGGAAGGAAGCACACGATCCATGTGCTTCTTCCTGATTGGGCATACTACAGCTCACAAGCCCTGAAAAGAAACACACACCGCTGATCCAACGGCTCAGAAGCGCTCGAAAGAAACACACCGCTGATCCAACGGCTCACAAGCGCTGGAAGGAAGCACACGATCCGTGTGCTTCTTCCTGATTGGGCATACTACAGCTCACAAGCCCTGAAAAGAAACACACACCGCTGATCCAACGGTTCCCAAGCGCTCGAAAGAAACACACCGCTGATCCAACGGCTCACAAGTGCTGGAAGGAAACACACGATCCGTGTGCTTCTTCCTGATTGGGCATACTACAGCTCACAAGCCCTGAAAAGAAACACACACCGCTGATCCAACGGCTCAGAAGCGCTCGAAAGAAACACACCGCTGATCCAACGGCTCACAAGCGCTGGAAGGAAGCACACGATCCGTGTGCTTCTTCCTGATTGGGCATACTACAGCTCACAAGCCCTGAAAAGAAACACACACCGCTGATCCAACGGTTCCCAAGCGCTCGAAAGAAACACACCGCTGATCCAACGGCTCACAAGTGCTGGAAGGAAACACACGATCCGTGTGCTTCTTCCTGATTGGGCATACTACAGCTCACAAGCCCTGAAAAGAAACACACACCGCTGATCCAACGGCTCAGAAGCGCTCGAAAGAAACACACCGCTGATCCAACGGCTCACAAGCGCTGGAAGGAAGCACACGATCCGTGTGCTTCTTCCCGCCATTTCTCACTATATATGTATTCATGGCCTCCATTGGCATAGCACATCTAAACTCATATCTGCAACCTCATCACTCTCCCATGGCTTCCACCGTACCCACTCTAACCTACTCGGAGGCGGAGGCGCTTTGCGCCTCGAACTACCCCTGCCCACCCGGCTACAACGTCCCCGCCGGCTGGAGGCTGAGCACCGGAGGCGTGCCGGTCCCTCCTGTCCCTCAAGGTTTGGCGCGCCGGGCGGCCATCACGAACCACTACTACCTCGAGCTCACTCCGGAGCAGCGGATGGATTCTCGCTGGCAGCCAGACTATCGCCCAACTTGGGACGCCTTCTTCATTGAAAGGCATGAGAAGGCGCTCGCCAGGTACGAGGAGGACCGCCCGCGTCCTTCGAACTTCAACGAGGCCGGCCGTCGGCTGTGGTGGGCCGGCCGGACTCTCAAGAGGGTCATGGACTACATCACGGCCGGCGATAACCCCCGCCTGCGCTACCCTCAATTACAGTCCAGGCGACAACCCCCGTCAACGACTACATCACGGCCGTCCGACGACAGCGACGACGACGACGACTACGACGACTACACCCACGAGTATTATAGGCCTAGGCAAGAGTATGACTAACTTGAGCCACATCATTGGTTAGGACAAAATGGTTTGTTGTCATTCGTCTATGTACCCAAGTTTGTTGTCATTCGTCTATGTACCCAAAGTTTGTTATCATTCGTCTATGTACCCAAGTTTTTGTTGTCATTCGTCTATGTACCCAAGTTTTTGTTGTCATTCGTCTGTGTATACAAGTGTGTTGGGTGTTGTGGATGTCCAAGTTCCCACAGCGGGATGTGAGCGGGTTCACCGGCATCACTTTCTCTCTAGTGAGTTTCTCCCGAAACGGGAGTTTTCACCTCTAAGTGCAGAAACTCACTAGAGAGAAAGTGAAGCCGGTGAAGCCGGTCACACCCCGGAGTAGGATATTGCACATTTACAACACCCAACACACTTGTATACATATGGTATGGCACAACCTAGGTTCTGGTGGGGTTCCGACGCTCCGGGGCCCCGCTTCGGCGAAACCCCGAATCCGCTGGGAAAACCCTAACGTTTTCGTCTACCCCCATAGACGTGCGTCGAAAGGGGGTAGGCCAGTGGACTTTTTTGCTTGGTTGTGTTAGGTTAGGCCATAGGAAGGTGAGAAACCAAAGTCTGCCCCAAATCAACACAAGATTCCATCCGGTTCTCCCGAAACGGGAGTTTTCACCTCTAAGTGCAGAAACTCACTAGAGAGAAAGTGAAGCCGGTGAAACCGGTCACACCCCGGAGTAGGATATTGCACATTTACAACACCTAACACACTTGTATACATATGGTATGGCACAACCTAGATTCTGGTGGGGTTCCGACGCTCCGGGGCCCCGCTTCGGCGAAACCCCGAATCCGCTGGGAAAACCCTAACGTTTTCGTCTACCCCCATAGACGTGCGTCGAAAGGGGGTAGGCCAGTGGACTTTTTTGCTTGGTTGTGTTAGGTTAGGCCATAGGAAGGTATTTTACATGTGTTGTTTTTATTTATTTTACATGTATATGTTGTAGGGTTGGGTTCCGGGAAACTCGAACCGTTATTTTACGGGGGTGGGATACTGAAATTGGGCGGGAAATTATAGGTCCAATATATATATAAATTATAACTACATTAAATATTATATAGATAAATAAATAAATAAATATTATATAGAGAAATAAATAAAAAAAGTTTCATCTATACGCCGACGGCCGCCGTCGGCGTTGCAGTACACGTGTACACCGACGGCACGGCCATCGGCGTATCAACGCCACTGGACTTTCCGTCACGGCGTCCTTTTGTACGCCGACGGCACGGTTTACGCCGACGGCTGCCGTCGGCCTTACCTGGATACGCCGACGGCGCTTCGTACGCCGACGGCTGTGTGGGCGGCTGCCATAGCTCGCGCTGTACGCCGACGGCCCCGACATTTAGCCGTCGGCGTACAGTACGGCCGTCGGCGTAGTGTGGCTTTCCCGTAGTGTGCCCATTATTGGATATCCTAGTCTCAAAATATGTTGTACATGCGGTAATTATTTTAGAACCTTATGAAGAACAAATTACCTTCCATCTCTAGTGCTGAATTAAGCCCACTGCTCAATGTGGTGGATAATGCTGTTATGAGAACTTTTGAGATCATCTGTACCAACTTAATAGGTAACGTTTTAAGTTTGCATTTGAGAAGCTGACCTCTTCTTTGCGAACCTGGATTTTGTGTTTCATAATGGTACAATGTACAAACCTTTCATGTGTTAAGAGTATATGTTCTTTCATATATAGCTTTTAGGTCCATTTAGCCTTTAGGCCCAAGGCCCTTTCCGTACATGTACTGGTTCTGCTTTGAGAGAAATCGATTTGGCAAGTTCAGTTTTATTGACATGGTATCAGAGCTAGGTTTGCCAAATCCCTAGCCGTCACCTACCTCACGGCCGGCGCGTTGCCGGGCTGCCGGCCACGGTCGGTCTTCCCCGCGTGTGCTGATCCATGTTGGATTCAGCCGTATCCTTCTCATCTTGCTTCAAGTTTATTCTCAGTTCTGTTGTTGGATTCCGGCCGGCCGGCTGCCGCAGGCTATGTCTTCACATCTGCTTGTCCCGTGAGTGGCTGCAGCTTGCTGCCCTGTGTTGCTGCCCTGTTTAGTATCGCAGCTCTCTTGCCTGAGCTGCAGCTTGCTGCCCTGTTTGGCATCTCCTGCTTGTTGTTTGCTGGTCCACCAGGTAATAGGATTTGCTGGTGTTTTTTATGGCTCATGCTTAGAGGAAGTGGAGGCAAAACAAATTGCTTGGTCTGGTCTTCAGCAAATTGCTCTCTGGAAGGTGTTGTATTGTTTTGTTCCCCACCACTAAAATTTGTGCTGCTTGCTGAAGTTATCGAATGTTATAGCTACAACTTGAAGGCTGATATGTGTGCTATTCTTTGCTGAACGGATATACATCATGACTTCCGATGGTCTGCTTGATCCCAGACCTGCCTTGTGTCATGCTCTTTCAGCTCCCTCCGGTGTTTTGGAATCTTTTGCAGCTCAGCTAAGTCAAATTCAGAATCAGTTAGGCAATCTCCAGTCCAAGCTGCAACAACTACAAGCCTCAGCTGATGGATTCGTTGGATGTCTTGTTCCTTTGTGCTCGGTTTCAGGTGCTGTCATTCCTTGGGTGCTAGACTCTGAGCTTCTTTCCATGTGACATCCGACAGCTCTTGCCTTACATCATGCCAACCTGTAGCAGACAATACTTGTGTTCATACTGCCGATGGTACTCCATGCAAGGTCACTCATAAAGGGACGCTTTCTACCTCCCAGTTTGCAGTTTCAGATGTATCCTTGGCTCCTAAGCTCTCGATGAACCTTATGTCCGTTGGTCAGTTGACCGACAGAAATTATTTCGTTGGATTTGATGACATCTCTTGTTATGTACAAGATCGTCGCAGCGGGAAGATCATTGGTACTGGTCGTCGCCGTAGAGGATCCACATCTCTCTATGAGCTTGACGCATTGCATCTTCCCTCAGCTTCCGCATCGTCTGTGTTTCCCTCTAGTGCATCAACATCGAGCTCCACTCCATCGTTGTCTTTTGCCCAATGGCATCATCGGTTAGGTCATCTATGTGGTTCTCGTCTATCTGGTCTTGTTCGGCAGGGTGTTTTGGGTCGTGTTCGTGTGGATGTTGATTTCCATTGCAAGGGTTGTAAACTAGGGAAACAAATACAACTTCCATATCCTTCTAGCACTACTTTTTCTAGTCGTCCTTTCGATTTGGTGCACTCTGATGTATGGGGCCCTTCTCCCTTTGTCTCAAAAGGTGGCCACAAGCATTATGTCATATTTGTTGATGATCACTCTCGATATACCTGGGTTTATTTTATGAAACATCGTTCCCAGTTAATTTCTATATATCAGGATTTTGCACGCATGGTACACACTCAGTTTTCTAGTGCTATCCATGTTTTCCGTTCTGACTCAGGGGGAGAGTATCTATCTGGAGCTTTCCATGAGTTTCTTTCTTCCGAGGGTACCCTTCCTCAACTCTCTTGTCCTGGTGCTCATGCTCAGAATGGTGTTTCTGAGCGCAAGCATCGCCATATTATTGAGACAGCCCGTACTCTCCTGATTTCCTCTTTTGTGCCTACTCATTTCTAGGGTGAAGCTATTTCCACGGCAGTGTATCTCATAAATATCCTGCCTTCCTCGCGCCTTCAGGGCAAGTGTCCTGGTGAGGTTTTTTTTTTGAGGAGGATCCGATCACATATATTAGGTAGCCCAGAACATATTACAAACAGGTCCAAAACGAAAAGAAAATTACAAAAAGGACCAGGAAATATGCAGAGAGCACCCTAAGCTACCGAGAGGAAACACGATCAGATCCAGACCGCCGCGCGCCCGAAACCTAGGCCTCGCCGGAGTCGCCGTACCGCCTGCCGCCGGAGAGTGAGCACCTCCACGCATTGTAGAAGACCGCTTGAGCTGTCCGCCGCCCCGCGACGGAACCGAATCCGTTGAACACGCTCGGCCACAGCACCAGCTCTTCGGAACCACCTTGCATCCCGCCGACTCGACGCCGCCCAGGCCAACCTCCATCAGCACCGCACAACTTCCCGATAGCCGCTCCCCTCGCCACCACGGCCGGCCGGAGCAGATAAGTCGAAGAAGACCACCACCAGAACCACCACCAAAACCAGAGTGCCCACCTCCACCAGCATCTCCCACACCACCACGGTCGGCCGGAGAAACAAGGAAGGAAGAGAGCATCGGACGAACCTCCACGACCTCTCCGGCGTCGCCGCCGGAACGGGGAACAGAGGGGGCGGACCAAAGCTCTAACACCGCCACCATCGCCACCGCTTCGATGCCGGCGAGAGACCACCCACTCACACCTACACCTATACTATACACGCACGGCAACCTCCGGAGCTCCCCCTGCCTCACAGCGCCAGAACGGCGGCCGGAGGCAGAGGGGAGCGGCAGATTCACCGGCGGAACTCGAAGCTTCGCGGTCGCCTCCTTATCGCCTCCTCTCCACTATAGCGAGGGGAGAGCGGTGGAGAGCGGTCATTGTCCCGGTGAGGTTTTGTTTGGTTCTCTTCCCACGTATGACCATCTTCGTGTTTTTGGTTGTACATGCTATGTTCTTCTAGCACCCCGTGAGCGTACCAAGTTAACTGCACAGTCTCTTCAATGTGTTTTTCTTGGATATAGTCTTGAGCATAAGGGTTATCGTTGTTATGATCCTTCGGCTCGTCGTATTCATTTTTCTCATGATGTCAGTTACAATGAGGATCAACCTTTCTTCTATTCCTCCACTATTCCATCATCCTCCACCACTTTAGAGTCCACCTCTTTTCTTTCACTTCCACCTATCTTCTCTTCAGATGAGTCAGACTCTGACCATTCATCTCAAGTTTCACCACAAGACTCACCTTCCCCGCATGTTTCATCTCCGTCCTCACCACCTTCACACTCTCCTTCCTCATCACCTCCACCAGATCCGCCACTTAGAGATCCTTTTCCTTTTCACTATAGTCGACGTCCTAGAGTATCATCTGATTCTCAGTCATCTCCTCCTGATCCTTGCACCGATGAAACCTCTCAGACAAGCAGGTATTCTCTTCGCAATCGCGACACTCTTGAGCTTCCAAGCAGATATAGAAATGATTTCAGTGTAGGGGCAGTCTGTGAGCCTAATACTTATCAAGAGGTTGTTGTGTTGCCCGAGTGGCAGTTAGCTATGTGTGAGGAGATTGCAGCCTTCGAGAGTACTGGTACGTGGGATATGGTACCACTACCTCCTCGGTCAGTCCCTATCACTTGCAAATGGGTATACACGGTGAAAACCAAGTCTGATGGTTCTGTGGAGCACTACAAGGCTCGTCTTGTTGCTAGAGGTTTTCAACAAGCTCATGGGAGAGACTATGATGAGACCTTTGCTCCAGTTGCTCACATGACTTCTGTTCGCACTCTAATTGCTGTGGCTGCTGCTCGGTCTTGGCAAATATCTCAAATGGATGTAAAGAATGCTTTCCTTCATGGTGATCTACAGGAGGAAGTCTATATGCAGCCACCTCTCGGTGTTGAGGCCCCATCTGGTCATGTGTGTCGCCTTCGGAAGGCTCTTTATGGGCTCAAGCAAGCTCCTCGTGTTTGGTTTGAGCGTTTCAGTTCTGTGGTTCAAGCTGATGGTTTTTCTTCTAGTGAGCATGACCCAACACTTTTTATTCATATATCTGGCCGTGGTCGTACTTTGCTTCTGCTCTATGTGGACGATATGATGATCACCGGAGATGATCATAAGTACATTGCTTTTGTTAAGAAAAAATTGAGTGAGCAATTCAAGATGTCAGATTTGGGATCTCTTAGTTACTTTCTCGGAATTGAGGTTGATTGTACTGATGATGGTTACTATCTTTCTCAGCATCGTTACACCAAGGATTTGATCACACGGTCAGGTATGACTGACACACACGCTGCTACTACACCCATGGAGCTCCATCTGCAATTGCGTCCAAGCGACGGGACTCCTCTTGAGGATCCTTCTCGCTATCGTCATCTTGTAGGCAGCAAACGGCCTTGCTGGCCCCTTTCCCCTCTCCCTCCCTCGTTGGATCGTGCTCTGGTCGCAGAAGCCGTGCTCGCCTCCGTCGGCAGTCGCCGCCGTCCACGACACGCACGACACTGAACTTGTATTCAGTTTCGTCAGTGTAATTCTCCCGCGTTAACCTCAACTAGATGCGGATCCGTAGTCTAAGACCAGCATCGATCCATCCCAGTGGCACCGCGCCTGTGCCGCGCTCGCGCGCGTCGCGGGTTCGATCCACGCGCGGGGCGCCCCTTTTTCTTTTTCCTTCGCTGAACGTCCGGTCGCAGAGCCGGCCTAACCGGGCTGTGGGCCGTCCCTCACGGTCGCATGGCCGGTACTGGGCCCGGCCTCAACTGGGCCACGGTCCGGTCCTCTCTGCCGCCTGCCCGCCCTGCTAGCCGGCCCAGCCGGGCTGGAAGCCGGCAGGACAGTTTTTTTTGTGCTGCTTTGTTTTTCCATTTCCTCCCTTCTAGCACATGATCCCCGCTACCCCCTCACGCCTTTGGAACATCGACACCGGTGATTCAACTACTTCCTCCATCTCTCTCGAATCCAGGGAAATAATTTTTAATAGTTGCTGAGAAGAAAATAATTAAAAGTAAACAATTAAAAAGAGGAAATTCTAAAATTAATAACTTATTCTCTGGACCTCAGAAAATTGTGTTCCTTATACCAAAATGCTCAGAAAAACATGAGTGATCCAGAATCATCCTCATCATGCATAATTGTTCACAATTACAATAATGTGCTCTAGTAGTAATTATAATCACTAAGTTTTAATATGGGGTCATTCCAAATAATGCAAATAATATAATGGGGACCCCATTTAACTTGTTGATCTTGTTCAATGCTTCTAGGGTTCATCTAAAATGTCATGTCATCATTTTTGTATGCATTGCACAATTGCCATGTGTTGATTGTTGTTTTTGCTTTCCGGTGTTGTTTGCTCTCCGGTAGATCACGAGTTCGGAGTTGAGCATCATTACTCCGACGAGCAGATTGACTCCTCCGCTCAACAAGGAAAGCGTAATCCCCCCCCCCTCTGAGCATGTCTTATCCTATTTTCCGCAAATATTTTCTCCACTATAATATTGCATGCGGTTCCAAATGTCAATTTGCTTGGATTAGAGTATCCTATAGTTGCATTAAGATTCCGATGCCAATTACCTGTTTCCCCTCCTATTATCCATAGGATTGTATTGTTGGCCTGAAATACTTAACTATGCAATGTTGATGCTTAGCCATGCTTAGTTCAATGCTTAGCCGTCCGATGGATACTTCATGTTGGAAACAGGTTGTTGAAGTGTTCAGTTGATGGTGGAGAAATTGTGGTGACAGGTAATAAAATGCTTAAAGGTGGGGATGAGAGGCCACTTGGTATGGTGGTGTTTTGTCTCACTCTCGCCACCTAGGTGCGAGTTCTTTACCTCTTGAACCAAGAATGAGCGCGCTTCCTTTCGGTGGGCTATATGGAACCCCCGTCGACCAACTAACTTGAGCGGGACTAGCCAGGGTCCTCTAGTTTGGTTTTCCATTTGCGTGTGCGTTGAGATGGTGACCAAGACTGGGATGAGGATGGTTGTGTTAGGAAAATGAGTGGCCACGGGGCACGGTGTCGATGATCCGCTGCTCCGTCCTCACTGATGATCCTGGGTTAGTCCTTAACAAGGTAAAGGTTGTAACCGTTCCCACTCAGCCGGCTTTCCCCGGAAGAGAGCTAAGCGTAGGCAATGAGCCGGGCGGTACCGAAGGTAAACACAGTGCACCCCTGCAGGGTTAAATCTTTTCGAAAAGCCGTGTCCACGGTTACGGACAACTTGGGAAAGGACGATAAGACCATAGAATAATTTTAATGGAATGAGTAAAAACTGGGTACTAGAGGTACCACTCAAGATTGTAAGGTGAGCTTCCTCGAGGGTGATTCGGGGAGGTGCCTTTGATGAACAGGTACAATGTTGATGATGGTGATAAATGGTGAGAACTGTGATTCAAGAGAAAAGAGTCACTTCTTACCCCTTTTCAAAAATATTCTGATTAGTCGATGCCATGGAGTTATGTCTTTTTAAAATAAAATCAGCTTTATGCAAAACAGCCATAAAACCTTGAAAGCCAATCATCGAGCATATATTAGCTCTTAATCTTGCGAGTTCGTCGAACTCAACGTCGTTTGCTTATTTTTAGGAGAGGACTTCACCGATCTCGAAGGTGGGTTCTTTGTGGACGTCGACGAGTAGTCTGGGGTTCCCTGGTGGCAGCTTGGGACATCCCGGAACAGCTGGCGCTGTGATGTTTATGTGTAGGCCTCTTAGGCCATAATCTGGTTCTTGTTGTTTAGAACAACACACTTCGCTTCCGCATGTTGTATTGTTGGGTCTGTGACCTCTGGTTGTCATTTGCTATCTTTCTCTATATAAGAGTTGAACTATAATGATTTTGTGTCGTAGAGTCGGTGATGTGCCACTTGTTCCACAAGTCTTGATCTCTCTATTATGCTTTGATAGTGTGTCTGGTGGTATCGGATAACCGGGGACACAGTATCACTGTATAACAGTCGGGTCGGGGCGCCACAAGTTGGTATCAGAGCGAGGTTGCCTGTAGGAAACCCTTCTACTGGTCGATGTTGAGTCTAGTGTTTGTGAAAATATTTTTAACCTAAAAATGAGTTGTGAAAACCATCTTAGGATTCTTTTTACTCCTCATCTGGTTACCCTCTAATCTCGGAGCAATCTTACCTCGATTTGACTTAAAGGTTTTACTCCTCATCTGTTACTTCAAAATGATTAGTGAAACGTGGGTGGGGTTTGACCTTTAGTGTTATGTGTCCCGTTGCTCCCGCTGCGTTGCAATCCCAAATCAACTCAGATGTTTGAATCCTGTTACCCAACGAAGGAGCAAGTGTTTATCCTCAATTTTTGTCGGGTTTTAACCCAAGGTCTTGAACCGAAGGTCCCGGATTGCGCTGTGATTCTGGCATGATGAATTGGGTGGGTTGTTACCCATGTGATCGTTATGCTATTTATGATTCTCGGCACATGAAGCTGACCTTTAACCCAAGTCCTCTATGTTGTGTATCTCACTGTGACACGACCGGACATTGCTCATGCAGTTCACATTCTTAGTCAATTTGTTAGTGCTCCTACCTCAGTTCATTATGGCCACTTGCTTGGTGTTCTTCGGTACTTGAGGGGGACATCATCTCGCCGATTATTCTATGCCCGCTCTAACCAGCTTCAGCTTCATGCTTACACTGACTCCTCTTGGGCAAGTGATCCCGTTGATCGTCGTTCAGTCACTGGATATTGCCTCTTTCTTGGGACTTCTCTCATTGCATGGAAGTCAAAGAAACAAACAGCCGTGTCTCGTTCTAGTGCTAAAGCGGAACTTCGTGCCACTGTCACTTCAGAGATTGTATGGCTTCGGTGGCTCTTGACTGATCTTGGAGTCTCGTGTGATGCACCCACAAATGTTCTTTGTGATAGTATCGCTGCTATTCAGATTGCCAATGACCCCGTCAAGCATGAGCTAACCAAGCATATTGGTGTGGATGCCTCTTTTACTCGTTCACATTGTCAACAATCAACTATTCGTCTCCAATATGTTCCGTCGGAGATCCAAGTGGCAGATTTCTTCACCAAGTTCCAAACTAGAGAACAACATCGTCTTCATATTATCAAACTCAATGTTTCAGATCCACCTTGAGTTTGAAGGGGGGGGGGGGGGGGGGTGTTAAGAGTATATGTTCTTTCATATATAGCTTTTAGGTCCATTTAGCCTTTAGGCCCAAGGCCCTTTCCTCTATCTGTACATGTACTGGTTCTGCTTTGAGAGAAATCGATTTGGCCAGTTCAGTTTTATTGACATCATGTTCCATTAACACCGGACGAAGAATAAAAGCTCGTATATCATGTTCTAAATATGAGAGTTGCAGAATACTGGAAAGATAAGTGTGAAATATTACTTCATATGTTGTATAAATTTAGAATTTCCATGGAATTTATAGCTTATTTCGAATCACATGTATATCAGGCGACAGGCGCTTCTCTCCTTGGAAAGGATCAGTAGTTGACTCCGTAGTAGGAGTTTTCCTCACTCAGAATGTATCTGACCATCTTTCGAGGTACGATGGTCACAAACAGAGTGTTTTAATAATTCTCTGATAATCCATGTTAAAATACATGACGAATTGATCTTGTTTACAAACTCTTCTTGTGATTTTTTCGAAATGGGGAAGCCCCAGCCTAACTCTTCTTGTGATTGCTCCTTTTCCAAAATACAGCTCTGCCTATATGGCCCTTGCTGCGAGTTTTCCAGTCAATAGCAATTGTAAGGATGACATTGCTAGTCAAGATAATGAAGCAATAATTAGCACGAGTCTAGGAGATAATGTTGAGGAGCTGTCAATCACCTATAATGAGAACATACTTGTGGAAACACAGAACAATACCAGTGCTTATGAGTTTACGAAAGCTGAAAGTTATTCCTTCTACTCCAAAGAACCAAATGAAGGTTTTTGCGACCACCAAGAGACAGTAATAGACAACATAGCACAAAAATGTCCAGATTTCTCAATGGAATTAACAGCATCAATGAGAAATCCACCAGATATACAGTTCCAGAAGGATATGTCTTCTTATCAGAGTGTTATGATTTCAGAAACTATTCTTCAATCACGATTATCTTCGAGTTCTGGGAAGAATTATCCACCTGGAAATTGTGTCGTCGTTGGTGCAGATTCTCAGCAGCTGGGAAGCAATTTTGATGGTGGAAATCTATTAGCAGGAAATTATGCCACAACCAAGGAACTTGAATGTCAAAGGATCAATTCATTAGCAGCATCAGTATATGATGGTGGTGTACGTGAACGTGAGATACCCTCTACTTCCATGATGTGTTATCCATTTATCTCAGTTGACCGCCAACAACCAGATGTGACAAATGAACCATATGTGTCGACTACATCTCCTAATAGTTTGTCAGGCTCTGCATCATCACTTCTGAAAAATGGCACAACTGGGAAGAACTTCCTCTTTTCATGCCATCTGATGATCATACAGCACAACATAATTTTCGCAAGACTGTTATCTCAACACAAAATTCTCCAGAAACAAGCACGGATCTTCCAGGTTAGCAAGCATCTCTCCTATCGCTTTAATTGACATGCAATTTTATTAGTTGTTTGACAGAAGGTTGATACCCATGCAGTCGAGTTGCACGGTGATAATATTACTAGGTTTGAAGCATCAGACTTGCAGGAGCACGAATCACTGTCTGCCACTGGTGGAATGATAGGAGAAACATCAAACGTGACGGATGTGTTTACTTTAAAATCTGGTTTTACTTCCTACAACGGAGTGATGGATAAAGCAGCACAAGCATCAAGACAAAAGAAAATAAGAACGGAAAATAAAAAAATACAGAAATTTTTGACTGGGATACATTTCGAAGGAAGGCTCGTGACGACGGCTACATGAAGGAAAGCATTTTTGAAAGAAGAGACTCTGTTGATTGGGAAGCAGTACGGTGTGCAGATGTACACAGAATTGCTCATGTCATCCGGGAACGAGGAATGAATAATGTTTTGGCAGAACGAATCCAGGTATTAACTGAATAGTGGGGTTTAATAGGTTCTGTTTCATCTGCGTGATGTTTTGTTGAAAGTTAAGACTATTTTCTTTTTGAGAAAACTGTACTAACCTTACGGTTCAATTGTTACTAGGAGGAAAGGATATACTAGGTTTATATGCACTGTCTGTATAGGCATTTTTTTTCTCGTGGCAAAAAATAAAATAAACATATGTTTTCCTCAGCAACCTCAGTAATATATTCTTCTGAATCACTATATCTCATGGCCCCAGCTATGCTCACATTAGTTGCTGTTTTCACAGAGTTTCCTGAATCGCCTGGTCAGAGATCATGGGAGCATTGATCTCGAATGGTTGACATATTTCCCCTGACTCAGTAAAGTAAGTGCCTCAGTATATCTCTTAACCTTTGCTGGTGAAAATTTCTAGTGCTTTATATGACAAGTAAACTATAGTCATCGTGTCTGAACGAATGAAATGGAGCAAGAGGTACAAGAAGTTGATGTTGCATTTAATATCCAAAATCGAGTGATATGTGATTCCTAAAACTAATCATGTCCTGAACTACTTTAGTCAACTCCATCACATATTACAACCTTCTGTTGATATGCTTGTCCCACTCATACAACTTCTACTGAAATTGATTCGATTTTTTTCAGGGACTATTTGCTTAGCATACGTGGACTGGGGCTCAAAAGTGTTGAATGTGTTCGTCTACTGACATTAGAGCATCTTGCCTTCCCTGTAAGTTGCTGTTGGGAGTAGTTTTTATTCACCTGTAGTCATTTTCATAATGAAGAAACAATGCTTTGGCCACTCAGGTGGACACCAATGTTGGCCGGATATGCGTAAGACTGGGATGGGTGCCCATTCAACCTCTTCCTGAATCTCTACAATTACATCTCCTCGAGCTGTAAGCGTCTTCCATTGTATAAACATTTATTTCATCTTGTATTTTCAGTTCAAATTTTCTTATATCATTTTTCTTTGGCTTGTCAAAGATATCCTGTCTTGGAGACTATACAAAAGTACCTCTGGCCTCGTCTGTGTAAACTTGATCAACATACACTGTGAGTTGTAACTATATCAGCTTAAATTTGCATTTTGCTAGTAGTGCACCTTTACCCCGTAAGGTTAAAGAGCTGTTTTCAAGTGCATTGCTTCCAATGTGTATCGACTGCATCACAAGTTTTGATTGCATTGTTTCTACTTCATCTCGTTTTCCCATGTGGGAGCGCATAATTTCCACGTTGCTCGCGCGAGAGTGCTTACCGGTTAAGAAATTAGTAAATGTTTAATCCGGAGTCTTACCCTTATTTTTTGCACTTGTTTTATATTGGCAAAGTATAGGTTATCCTTTCCAAGCAAACTGCAATTTCTATCGATCATGTACAGATAAGAAGTAAAATAGTTAACAAAATTATCACAATTTTCACAGGTATGAGCTACACTACCACATGATTACTTTTGGAAAGGTACTTATATTAGGATCTACAGATGGATTTTTTTTTTCTAGAACCAGTAAATACACAATCCGTAAAAATAGTTAATGCATTCCTTTCCACAATCAATGCAGGTGTTTTGTACAAAAAACAAGCCGAATTGCAATGCATGTCCAATGCGAAGTGAATGTCGGCATTTTGCAAGTGCCTTCGCAAGGTATTATCACTTTTTTTCTTTTGCTCTTTGGGAAATAGTAGCTTTTGTTTGTTGAACAGAAAACGAGTATATTATGCAGCAATCGGGAGACTGAAAACAATTAGCATCGATTTGACTTGCATAATCGATTCTTGCACTGATTGGCCTTCTGTTGGTTGAGACTTGAGACACGCATTAATTCCATTCACAGTTTAACCTACTGCTAATCAGATGGTTCTGTTAGTCTGATGAGACAGACATCAGTCCCACTTTGCTTGGTATTACCTGGGAGTTTACTTGTGTACTTACTGAAATTTATTTTGTCCTTCTGAATCGTCTTTTCGTTTCCTGATTTTTTTTCATAAAGTGCACGATTTGCACTTCCTGCACCTAAAGAGAAAAGCTTGGTGTTCTCGACCAATCAATTCAACTTCCAGAATGGTCGCGTGGCCACTCCGAATTCAACTGTGCTACCTCGGATTGAGGGAAGTTCCCGTGGGAGGGATTTTCTTGTGAACAACTCAGAGCCCATAATTGAGGAGCCAGCGAGTCCAAGAGAGGAAGAACGTCCGGAAACTTTGGAAAATGATATCGAAGACTATGATGCAGATACTGGTTTCCCAGTGATACGTCTTAACTTTGAAGCGTTTGCTCGTAACTTGGAGAATTGCATCAAAGAAAGCAACAAGGACCTCCCATCTGATGATATTACAAAAACACTTGTTGCTATTAGCACAGAAACAGCTTCAATTCCACTCCCCAAACTGAAGAATGTACGCAGGCTTCGGACAGAGCACTTTGTGTAAGCAGTGAAGTGATTTTGATTTATCTTAAACATAATGTTATTTATCCAGAAAATGTACAAGTGCTTTATTTACATTATTGAAGTTATATTCTGCTTGCAGGTACGAACTTCCAGATTCACATTCCCTCGTGCAACAGGTTAGATATTGCCATCTTTTGCTTAAGCATTTCAAAGAATTGTTCCTGATTCAGAAAATGATTAACAGCTAGGACTTGACCGACGGGAGCATGGCGATCCAAGTCCTTACCCATTGACCATATGGATGCAAGGCAAGCTTGTTTTCATTAAGAATACATGACTACACTTGTAAGTTGATGTTCACTTAATATTGTAGCTCTATGCAGATGACATAATGGAAATGAGCAAGGCATCAAAACCATGCTCCGACTCTCACATGGAAGATGTCAGATGCACGATTCTGGTAAAGAAATAAATTACATGGCAAATTTGGATAGGTGAACAGAATTCATAGTTTAATATACCTACAATTTGGTTCCGCGCAACACAAGCGAAGCCATTCTGGATATAGTGCATGTTAGTTACATGTTAACTTATAAATCATTCTGTATTCAAGAAAAAGTTGGAGGTTAACATATAGATATAGTGCGTGTAAATTTTATATCAAACACACATCTGTGCTGTATGTACGTACCTTGTGTTTGTTCATAATCTGTTCAAAATATCAGTGTATATTTTGCCCTTCTGGGAAATCTAAGCATACTCAAAATATTTATTGTTAAGCTACATAATGCATATGGACAGTTTGAGAAATATGAATAACGCATTGCTGGTCAATCAAATACACTTTTGTTCTTTATGTAACCTGTATTTATTGCATGATAAAAATCTACAATCTTAGCTTTGAAGAAGAGTGGCATAAACGTTTGAGTTCCTTTGCCATTAGATCCATGCACAAGAATATTGTTAGTGAGCTAGTAAACACCAACGGTGTAGTAATACTATTAATAATTTATTGTTGGTCCGAAAATTGCATGTTCTTCTCCAATCTCTACTAATGACAAGTTACTGAACATGAACAGGTTCCATGTCGAACAGCTATGAAGGGTAGTTTCCCACTTAATGGCACTTATTTTCAAGTTAACGAGGTATGCCTCATTTTCTTTCTTTTTTCTCAAGAATAGGGTGGAGAAAAGCTGCTGGCCAGGGGCCTCGTCTCCCTACAGAGTTGACTTTCAGGCTTTTCTGAATTATTCATGCAGGTATTTGCTGACGACAAATCTAGCCACGATCCCATACATGTCGAAAGGAAGCAACTATGGAGTTTGAAAAGACGAGTGGTATACTTTGGGACTTCGGTGCCTAGCATATTCCAAGGTTATGACCAACATACATCACCAATTCAGAGAAATCCGTTTGCACTAGTACCAACAGCTCTTATTTCCTTCTGTAGGTCTAACAACTGAAGAAGTGCAACATTGCTTCTGGAGAGGTAAGAAACAATAGATTTTACTTAGGGTCAACGTATCTTACCATGGGGAAAGATCTTGCTTTCTCTTCTTCAAACAATTTGCAGAATGTGGATCACATAATATAACCGTTGCTTCATAAGTGTGTTGGGTATGAATAATGGTGGACCGAAGTGTTTACATGCACAAAAATACCTACCCCAAGGCACCCACGTACGCACGCGCTCTGAGAACATCTCGGAACGTTAGGACAGAGGAATTGCTAGATCTTCAATGTTAACGGATCACTGAATTAGTTATAGTGGAAGGGAGCTTCTTCAATATATTTATGTTTCCTGCCTCCATGTTAAAAAGTGGAAGCCTTTTTGGGGTAAAAAGAAGGTGGAAACCTCTCTCTTCAAACAACTAGACGCCTGCAATCTTCGGTAATGAACTCCTGCAATCCACCACTGCCGGTTCATCCCTTCTACCCCACCCTATTTCTCTCGATGAGTGGGTGCAGGTCCCACCCTGTACAGCTCCTAAATACTATTAGTCGGCCTCGCTTGGATCGGGGATTGGAAATTACGGAGCCGAGTAGTTTCTGGAGCTGCTTCGTGTTTTCTTACAGGACCGTGATTCTAACCGATCGTTTTGGCTAATAAACGAGATACCAAGCAGGGCATGTGTTTTGATTCATTTATTGGTAAATCTAATAAGGGAATGTGCCCTGCCAACTAGTTCCATACGGCGCACGTGAAGACGCGTAGTTTCGCGATCATACGGCTGGCAGCGGCCGCGAAACATTATCTGGTGTGCTAGCACGTAACATGGTGAGGTGGTTTGGTGGGTGCCGGCGAGAGAGAGATAAGGCCAGTTCGTGGGCGCCGGCGAGGGTGTGCAAGGATACGGTGGAGGAGGAGGCCAGCAGGCCCGGGGGAGTTACGAGTGTGGCGGCGCATGCGGCAGAGAGGACCGATGGATTTGCCGCTGGCAAGGGTTGAAAGGAGATGAGGGATGCGAGGAGATGGCGGAGGAGGTGAGGGATGCGAGGGGATAGCTCAAGGAACTTGTGCTGCAGCAGCTCGTCTCCCGCGGCAGCGATGTTCGGGCGACAGCAGCCGCGACATCGTTCAAGCTACAAACGGCGGCGATGTTAGGCCGGCTGACAGCCGCGACATCGTTGAAGCTACGGACGGCGGCGAGCTTGATTGACATGAAGATGAGGTAAGCGAAGGTTGCTGCGGCGAGTAGCGGCGCCCGTGCACGCTGCCCCGGCCGCCAGGGAAAACCTCGGAGATAAGAGTGCGTTAGTGGCGCGTGTGGTGGAGCAGGCGAGGGGAGCTCAGGGGGATGGCGTCGCTGATGTCGTGGGGGTGGAGGAGCAAAGGACGAGCTACCCGCCGGCGTCCTATAGGAGCTCGACCACTACCTCGCGACCCAACGAGCGGGCAGGCCAATTTGCTACGATGACATCTCGATCCCGCTTCTTCATCTGCCCATCCAGCTTTGCCTCGATGACGAAGACGCCGTGGATTGAAACAAGGTAACACATCTGTCTTGATGGTATCACCGTCCAAAGTGTCATCCACTAGGAATTGGTCACCTGATTTGGCACTGGACACTACTGTGGTTGAGTATCCTAAATTTTTTACCGAGCCATGAGTGACTGAGTTGTGTTGAGGGGGCAACAACGCACCCATGAAAGATTCTATTTGTTTTTTCAGAGATCTGGTAGCTTTTGATTGTAACTACCAATTAAAAACCTCTTAATTATCATCATTTGATCTGATAGCAACGATAATTGTGGTTGTAATGCTCTGCTAAATGACCGTGTAGCTTAATAGACAACATGGTGATTATCATCCCATAATCTGGTAGCTAAAGAAATAATGTGGTGATAGTTTTCTACTAAACAACTCGGCATTTCAGATAACCTGGCAAATGTTACCGGATAATCTGGTAGTACATAACAAACGTGGTGGCAAAATTTATCTACTGAACACTATGGCAACTATTACCGGAAAATCTGGTAACCATTAATGGAAAACCTGGTGACTGTTAACGGATATAACTTGGTAATACATAAACAACGTGGTGTCAACTAGTGGCAACTTTCGTCTACTGAGCATGATTGTAGCTGCTAATGGGAAATCTAGGAACTATGAATGAAAAATGTGGTAATTGTCGCTTGAATATATGACGCTAACATCAAAGTTCTTTTTGTGGTAATTGTATGCTAAAACAACATGATTATTGCTAACTGAAAACCTGTTACATAACTGGTAGGTACATCAAATAACATCTATCAATTTTTACATGTACAATTTGGTAGCAATCTTCGAATAACCCCGGTTACCATTACCGAATAATCTGGTGACTATCATCAGACACCATGACAGTTTTTAATTGCATAACTTGGCAACCATCACCGGTTAACCTCGTGACTATCACCGAATAATCTGGTGACTATCATCACACACCATGGCAGTTGTTAATTGGATGACTTGGCAACCATCACCGGTTTTTCTTGGTGACTATCACCGAATAATCTGGTGATTATCATCCGATACCATGGCAGTTGTTAATTGGATAACTTGGCAACCATCACGGTTAACCTGGTGACCATTGCCGAATAACTTGGTGACCAGGAGTTTTTTTTTCATGTGCTCGCACATGTTATATATTTTTTTTTTGCTTTTAGTTTTTTCATGTGCTACCACATGTTATATAAAATTTGTAATTCAACATCTAAACTTTCGTTCTATTTTTTTTTCCAGATATTCTGGTAGTCATGAGGAGAGGCTGACAACAAGATGTACAGATGGAAATAATCCCAAAAGAAACATTTAGTCTATGCATGGAGGAGGTTGTGCACAAAAAGAAAAATTAGTTGCCACGTTTCAGTTTTAGTGCTAGGTTCACTTTTCTAGATTTGACCATGCAAATACAGATGATTCCTTTTGCTTTGCCAGGTTCCAGTTTGTAGTTGCCAGGTTTCAGTGTCTAGTTTGCCAGCTTCATATTCATGTAGTTTTGGCTTTTGCACAAATACAGATGGTTCCTTTTGCTTTGCCAGGGTTCCAGTTTGTAGTTGCCAGGTTTCAGTGTCTAGTTTGCCAGCTTCATATTCATGTAGTTTTGGCTTTTTTTTTTTTTTTTGACATACATGTAGTTTTGGCTTTTGCACAAATATAGATGGTTCCTTTTGCTTTGCCAGGGTTCTAGTTTGTAGTTGCCAGGTTTCAGTGTCTAGTTTGCCAGCTTCATATTCATGTAGTTTTGGCTTTTGCACATATAGATGTTTCCTTTTGCTTTGCCAGGGTTCCAGTTTGTAGTTGCCAGGTTTCAGTGTCTAGTTTCCCAGCTTCATATTCATGTAGTTTTGGCTTTTGCACAAATATAGATGGTTCCTTTTGCTTTGCCAGGGTTCTAGTTTGTAGTTGCCAGGTTTCAGTGTCTAGTTTGCCAGCTTCATATTCATGTAGTTTTGGCTTTTGCACATATAGATGTTTCCTTTTGCTTTGCCAGGGTTCCAGTTTGTAGTTGCCAGGTTTTAGTGTCGAGTTTGCCAGCTTCGTATTCATGTAGTTTGACTTTTTCACAAAGATGGCTTGATCTGCCCCACTTTTTCTTGTTTGCTATCTAGTTTATGTGTCTGAATTATCAGAATAACTATGGTTTAGCGTTCTAAACTTTTGTCAGGTGGTGTGTCTACATGGTGTCTCTAGATTTTTTTTACCATTGTTGTTTTTCTACCTAATTTATGTATCGAAATACAAGAATTTCTCTGTGGTTCAGTGATCTAAAACTTATCAGATGGTGTGTACATGTGTTACTAATTTTTTACAACTAGTGCTCTTTTTTGCCTGTGATCTTAGTTGGGGAAGCATGAGAGGAATTTCTCTTTTACTTGAGTTTTTTTGGTTATGGAAGACCTGGTAAGTTTGTGATGCTTATTATACTTGTAGTTGGTAAGGTATATCTTAGTCATGGCGAGGTGATCTTTGATCTGGTTCCTCGTCTGCCTCCATTGACGTGATGAAGAATGTGTCAGTCGCTAGGAGGTGAGCAATTGGGGCCAAGAGGTTCCCGGGAGGGAAGGGCCAGTTGGGCTTGCTATGGGCCAGAGACGAGGTAGGGGCCCAGTAGTTCAGGGGGTGTTCGTCTGGTAGCGCGCGGGAATCATTGGGTTACTGGGCGCCGTACGGTGGAGGTTTGTTGGGGCACAGTCGCTAGGTAGCACCGTCCTTCATTTATTTATAGTAAGGAGAGTTTTGTACAAGCTCGGGAGGGCCACATCCGAAATGACAGTTCCCCTATAAGTCAGGTTCGTCGAGAAGTGTCTCAAGGACCAACGCTCCTGCTCTAGCCCGCACTCGGGCTTCCGCCTTGATTATATATATGGGGTTGCACCTAGCCCGCACTCGGGCTTCCGCCTTGATTATATATATGGGGTTGCACGACATCAAAGATGACCGTGTTGCGCCACTTACAGATCCTTTTAAAGTCTTAAGCATGACCAATGTAGGAGATGACTCGGTTTCCCTATCCTGCTCGCATGAGATGGCTCTAGTGGCGGCGATGGTGGTTATAGACAGTTGGCAACCTACCTAGTCAAGTATCTCGGCACCCCCCTCGAGATCGGGAGACTTACAAGTGAGGCCTTCCAGCCTTTGGTGGACCGTCTTGCTGACTAGCTCCCCACCTGGAAGGCTTTTCGATGCTGCCTAAGGCCGGGCGTCTGGCCCTGGTTAGATCTGTGCTCGCGGGCCTCAAAGATGACCGTGTTACGCCACTTTCAAATCCACCAAGTCTTAAGCATGACCAATGGAGGTGATGGCTTGGTTTCCCCCATCCTGCTCGCAGGGTGTGGCTCTCGTGGCGGCGACGGTTATAGACAGTTGGCACCCTACCCGGTCAAGTATCTCGGCATCCCCCCTTGAGATCGGGAGACTTACAAGTGAGGCCTTCCAGCCTTTGGTGGACCGTCTTGCTGACTAGCTCCCGACCTGGAATGCTTTTCGATGATGCCTAAGGTCGGGCATCTGACACTGGTTAGATCTGTGCTCGCGAGCCTCGCGGCAACCCCCCTCCACTAACTCATGGTGTTGAGCCTCCACTGAGGTCCCTCAAACAGGTGGAGAAGATTGTTAGGGGATTTCTTGGGGTGGGGAGGATGTCCGCCAATGGCGGCCACTGCCACGTCAACTGGTCTAGGTTTGTCATCTGCTATGGCTCAGGGGATTGGGTATGCCCGATCTCGCCCGCACGGCGATCAATATTCGGGTCCGTTGGCTTTGGAGGATGCGTACCGACCCCTTGCAATCTTGGCACGGGCTCAAGCTGGACATGCAATTCTACAGGGACGAGCAGCACGTGTTCGTGTTCGATGCATCCACCAGGATGGTGCTTGGCAACGGAACCTCCACCATATTTTGGGAAGATAACTGGCTTGACGGGAAGTCCATACGGGAGATAGTGTTGGACCTCTTCATGCAATACCGCGACGACCCAATGCCACGACGACCCAGGAAGCACCGTATGGTGCGAGAGGCGCTGATAGAGCGCTGTTGGATCACAGACATTTCAAGCTTTGAGCCCACTCGCCCTCTCGCGATTTGTCCAGGTGTGGATTTGACTCCGTGACATACATTCATCTCACGGTGGAGCCAGACACGTTGGTTTGGTTGGGCGCTGGATGACCGACTCCCAATATTCCTCCGGATCTTGTTGGAATGCCCTTTTTTGGAGTGATTGTGTCAAGCTCATGGAAGCTTACTTGGAAGTTATGGGCGTCCCAGGGTGAAGTTCTTCATTTGTATTCCTGCCTCGACAGGTGCTGGACATGTGGGCGGCTTGAGTGTTGTGGACTCCAGCACCCTGTGAGCTGCCTGTTGTCTGACCGATTGGTGGAGACTGGCGCACATCCTTACCGGTTGTCGCTACTCGGGGACGATCTGGCACCAGCTAGGTGCTATCCTGGATCCTGGATCCGATCCACTTCCAACCCCTGTTGGAGAAGATGACTTCGTTGATTGGTGTTCGATGGCTTTTCACTCCACCGCTAGCTCGTTGCGCCAGGGCACCTGGTGGCACCTCATAAGTGATCATGCTCACGACCTGGTGGATTCTGAAGCATCGCAACACAGTCTTCTTCGACAACGCTCGGCCCTCCATCGGCTCCTTGGTTGACATGATCAAGATTGAGCCTCGTTTGTGGGCTAAGGGTGCGCCTGGCATTCGCGAGATGCTCTCCTAGCATAGCTTGCTTGGGTTGAGTTGTATGATGTGGTGTAGTCCTCCTTTGGGCTTGTAAATAAGCCTTCTTTCTAAGTTCGAAACACAGTGTTTTCGTGAGAAAAAAACATGACCAGAGAATAGGTCCCCTTAGAGGCCCGCATAAGAGCCGCGGGCGCCAGGATCACAGTCCCGGTCGATCAGCAGCTATGCCCTGCGATCCTAGGCATCGGACGCCAAAAGTTTCGCCCGACGCCATTTGTTTGTTGACCCGCACAAAAAGCGCTATCAACCACTGCATGCACAGGGGAAATCACTAGTAACTAACGCATGCAAGGAGATATTCTCCATTTGTTCTGTGGGCCAAAGAGAGGCGCTAGTTATTCCGCGCTGGAAAGTTCAGCTCTGAACCATTTACATTAGCGCCGGATTCAAGCATCCAGCGATGCGGCCTGCCATGCTTAGCTGAAATTTTGATATCTTTAGATTATTTTTCATTACTTAAGCGCTCATACAAGCGTCATGCACTGTGGATGCTCTTACAAGCCGCTATAGTGGTGCAATGGATGGCCGTATACCGCCAGTCCACGAAATTATCGACAGCAGCAAGCATGTGAGAGGTAACCGACCCAAGATAACACTTTGTGCCACACGATCCCTGAGCAAGGGAAGCCTATGAGAATATGCTCCGCAGTCGTCGACTGATCAACCACCAAAGTCCGATCATGAGTTTTCACGCCGGAGAAAGTCCGAGCAAACCCTAGGCAATGCATTCGACAAGGAACGCGACTAGAAGTTGGCCATTGATGGGTACAAGTACAACCAATGAAGGTAAATCTAGGGTACTCATGCCCAAAGAGCACCCCCAAAACAAAGTCACACTCTGTTGCCGCCAAAACAAAGACTCGTGTGGTGCAATGGATGGCCGTATACCGCCAGTCCACGAAATTATCGACAGCAGCAAGCATGTGAGAGGTAACCGACCCAAGATAACACTTTGTGCCACACGATCCCTGAGCAAGGGAAGCCTATGAGAATATGCTCCGCAGTCGTCGACTGATCAACCACCAAAGTCCGATCATGAGTTTTCACGCCGGAGAAAGTCCGAGCAAACCCTAGGCAATGCATTCGACAAGGAACGCGACTAGAAGTTGGCCATTGATGGGTACAAGTACAACCAATGAAGGTAAATCTAGGGTACTCATGCCCAAAGAGCACCCCCAAAACAAAGTCACACTCTGTTGCCGCCAAAACAAAGACTCGTGCCCAAAGACCCAAACTCTCTAACTTGCCGAAATCACTTCCAATGATTCTCAAAAAAAAAAAAAAAATCACTTCCAATGCATTGATTGCTAGTTGTACAGATGGACGATTTTGACATGGGCATGGCCAAGTGTTCGCGCATCACTTTTTTTTCCTGCTGAAAGTGGAAAAAGCATCCCAGGTATTTTCGTAGGAGGCACACCAAGGCACCAATCTATTTAGTAACATCTATCGTCCGAGAATCCTGCCCTGCGACCTCGTGATCATTAAGAATAGGCACTAAGTGTAGAGATGAATAGATGATTTGTGAGCCGATGAGATGTGAGATGTAAGAGATGAAGTAACAACAACAAGAATCGAATTTGCGAAATTATCCAACACACAATAGAGCAACAGACGTGAAGGAGTATCTCTGCCCATATGGGTATTGTTGGCATTTGGCAAAGTTACTGAAGTGGGTCGATGAGTTGCAGCAGCAAACCGAATATTAGTGTAGGCGACAGGTTGAAGCAAGAGTCAGGGGAAATGATTATATGTCTCTTATGGGTGGAACACCCTTTATTTGTAGTGCTAGCCTGCTAGGATCACATTTTCCCTTTTTTTTTTCTGCGGACGAGAGCCGGACTGCTTATGTAAATGTGACAGACCCAAACTACAGTGGTGTAGTGTCCTCTTTTTGTGCCAAGGTCTTGGGCTGGTTCCGCGCCACCTGCAAACCTCCCAGCGCTCCCGCAAGGGCCTGGACAGTATTGTGCTGCTCACGTCATGGATGGGGAGCATCGAAACGACTGTACCTTCAACGGCGCGCGGCTGGAATTGCCTCGGCTGATTAATCCCATCAAGAGTGAGTCGACTGATTGGGCTCGTACTGGCGCCTTAGGGATTCGTGTTCTGATCCCTGAGGATTGGGATGTGCACTAGTTTTCTTTTCCTTTCTTTTCGTGTTGTGTTGTTGTACTCTGCCTGTGGGGGCTTGACTCTGTCCTACCTTTTCAATACACTGAGACGCAAAAGCCTTTTGAGTTTTCTGGGGAACAAAAACCCTCCAAATTAAGTAAACCCAAGCTGTTGCTTATAAGTTATAGTGACATCCCTTAGACTCGTGCAAGAACTGCTGGAGTATGTTAGCATTTGTGTGCAATTCTACACATGATATACTATGCCCCGATTTTGCCAAAAACTCTGCCACTAACAAAGATCTTCTTCCCGAGTTAACAACATTATTAGGATGTTAAGTATATTTTGCTCCAAATGAGTGTTTGCATTTTTCAAAGAAGTGCTGTAGTTTCTTCCCAGCTTATTTAGGTAAAATGATGTACTGCACATGATCTTTCCATAATTTATCTGGAGTTTCCTTGACAAGAGTAAAATTAAATGCAGGATTTGTGTGTGTTCGAGGATTTGACATGAAAACAGGGCGGCCAAGGCCTCTATGCCCCCATTTGCACCTTGCAGCGAGCAAATTACCCAGATCACGCAAGTCAGCGGAAACTGAGCAAAACTAGGATCCAGCGCGGGCATCATCTTCATAAAGATCATGCTGATGGTAATAGCGTTAGCTCTCGATCTTCGCATGGGTCATATTAGCTCCAAACGACTTGTTTATGTACTGGCATCTTGCTGTATACTCCTATATCTCATTGGTTTTCCGTGTAAAACTGACTCGTCAGACGCCCTTGTTTAGACACTTCCAACACTTATTTTGATGTACTGTTTTTTATAACTTTCTATTTCCATGCACCTGGGATATATAAAAGGGGTCATATCTTGAAACGAGGGCAAAAGCTTTGCCCCTTATATTAATTAAGGGAGAAGATTGCAAGAATGCAAGTTTTGGTGTCCGAACATATTACAACACAATTACTCTCGCGGTATTAAGTTGCCCAAACATTTGGCACCCGCCAAAACCCACAACCGGGCCTCATTTTTTACTTTGCCTAACACCACCAAAGATGGTGCACTCTTATTGTTAAACACCCTAGCGTTGCGCTCATTCCAAACCTTCCAAGTGACAAGCAAGGTGAGAGAAGCTACGGCCTTGCGGTTTGGCGCAACATTTGTCATCAAAAGCCACCATTCATTGAAGTTAAGGTTGAGCCAATCCCCAGTGTTGATGTTGAGGAGGCCGAGCCAATCTTTGGCAAGATCCCAAATTCTTCTTGTGAAGCGACAATGAATGGTGGTATCAGTATAGTGTTTGTTGGCCTATATGTGCTGTGAAAGGAGCAATTTTTTTTTGCCTTATTTCTCAAGTGACAGCGAAGCGATGCACTGGCGAGAAATGTTTTGGAAGCTCTCTGAGTTCAGCAAGATCATGTCGAAATTATCTTACTGGAAAAACTACGTCGGTCATATACTGATGCCGTTGACAGGCATAACATGAATCCAGGATCAAAGTTCGTCAGAGATATTGTGGATCCTTACGTCCCGAGTACATGTCACGTTTTGATGCTTTGATCATTATATCATCCCTCTCTTGGTTCATCAATGTTTCCTTTAAACGTGGAAATCAGGATGTGTGATGTGTATTATGTTAAAACTTGTGCACGTGCAAAAATGCGATGCAATTGTTTTTAATGCCTGAATGAACAAAAATACAAGAATGTGAGGGAGAAACAAGACCTGCAAGTTGGATGTGTGTTGTCAAGCAACGAGGACTACGGACACCGGAGAGACATGAGAGCGATAAGGTTAGTTCCCAAGAATGTGAGCAAAAAACAACACCTGGCATGTTGGATGTGTGTTGTTAAGCAGCAAGGATACGGGCCACCGGAGACATGAGAGCGATCAGTTAATTAGTTCCTATGACGCCTTATTTGCATATACCAACTATGGAAAAAAACTTTTACTTATATAGGATAAGTGTCACGGTGACCCTCACAGCATATTTAGTGTGTTGAAAGTGTTAACCATTCTGAAAATCCTTCTGGATCATAATGGAGCTAGTCATGGCTTACCAAAATTTCGGTCGTACCCAACAGCGCACTATGTGATGACTGGGGACCTCCTGGAGGAGATCGAAAGGATCGTGAGCTCCGATTGTAACAATGATGTTTAATAAATGAAATCCCTTTCCTATGTTGAATATGAATATATGATTATGCTATATATGATGGCAATGTATCATCACTACAGGAAAACTGAGATATGCCGACGGCTTTCATATGCCGACGGCTTTTTGTCGGGGCCGTTGGCATATGGGGCATATGCCGAGGGCCTCTCTAACGACCGTCGGCACACAAATACCGTCGGCATATAAGAGCTACGCCGACCGTTTCTTATTCCGGCCGTCGGCATACCTAGGCCGTCGGCATAGAGCAGCGTTTGCCGAGGGTGGCTGTCGGCGTAGAAAAGACCGTCGGCATATCACCCGCCACGTGGCGCCTCGGCATGTGCATCCTGAGTCTCTTATGATTATGTTACATATGTTGAATTTATGATTGCCGACGAAAATATTGTCCAAACATGACAACATGCGATCTAGTTTCGAATATCTCATGCGACTAAGCCAACGTTAAAAACGGATTTTCAATTAGATTAACTGTTTGAGAGATAAAAATTAATTTAATGATTAAATGGGAATCTAGATGATGAATACTCATGCACGAAAAGGAACCGCTGCACATGATCGACTAGCCGGGTAGTGGTCTCCTTAATTACATTATTATTTTTTGCCCGGCGATAGTCCCTGGCACCCAGCAATCCCGCGTGAGCTGTACTACAGCTTCATCTCGAACCCTCAAGTTCACGTTTATTTATTTCGTTATTTGATTGATTTTTTAAAAAGTCGTAACTTCTGAACCAAGTATTGAAATTAAAATCCATTTTCACCGTTAGGATTCTCTCGACGAGTTCTTCGAAAGTAGACCCCCGTTGGATAGGTTTCGATTAACTTTTTTTGAAAACAACTTTTGTGAACGACGAAACAACTTTGGTGTGCTATGAAGCAACTTTATGCGCGACGAAGAAACTAGATTCAGAACGGCGTTAGCAACACCCTAACTAATTGCCCCCGTTAGGGTGTTGTAGTTGCTAACATTTGTGGGCGCGAAAGCAATTTTGTGTGAGGAAGCAACATTTGTGGCCGACGAAGCGATTTTTGTGGACGATGAAGCAACTTTTGTGTGCGCCAAAGCAACATTTTTTACCGCCGAAGAAACTTTTGTGGGCGACGAAGCAACATTTTTGGGGGCCGAATCAACATTTGTGAGCGCAAAAACAACTAATGTGAACGACCAAGCAACATTAATGGGCGCATAAGCAACATTTGTGAGCGACGAATCAACTTTATGGGGGTCGAAGCAACATTTTGTGGGCGCCAAAGCAAATTTTGTGGGCGCCGAAACAACTAATGTGGGCGACCAAGCAACAACATTTGTGAGCGCCGAACCAACTCTTGTGGGCGGCGAAGCAACATTTGTGGGCGCCGAAGCAACTCTTGTGGGTGGCGAAGCAACTTTTGTGGGCGCCGAAGCAACTCTTGTGGGTGGCGAAGCAACTTTTGTGAGCGTCGAAGCAATTTTTATGGTGGCGAAGCAACATTTGTGGGCGCCGAAGCAACTCTTGTAGGTGGCAAAGCAACTTTTGTGGGTGGTGAAGCAATTTTTGTGGGTGGCGAAGCAATATTTGTGGGTGCCGAAGCAACTCTTTTAGGTGGCAAAGCAACTTTTGTGGACGCCGAAGCAACTTTTTTGGACGGCGAAGCAACTTTTGTGGGTGGGAATCCAAGTTCACAACAAAGATAAGCAGCTTCACAATGATTAACAAGAATTTTGGTACAATGCGGAGCAACTTTGGTGTCCGCTGAGGCAACTTCAAAACAACGGTAAGTAATTTAGGTGTATTTTGAGGCAATTAGCATCTGAAACGCATTACATCGAACACGCAGAAATGGAAAAAAAAATACCTATCTCGATGTGCAAGTGGAAGGGGAAGAAGGATTAACTAGCTAGCAGCCGCACGACACCAGGCCTACCTCGCTGCTAGGGAGCAATCGAATGGACAGAGGCGTGGTGAATGAGCCGGCAGACGACGAAATCAGTCTGAGATGCAGAGCTCAACGGGCACCGCCTCCTATAGTAAAATTCACCAACGGTCATCGTACTTGTCCGACGAGCTCGCCATGGTCACCGTACCGCAATGTATGCTCATACGGTCATCAAATGCGTTTTAGAGGCCCATCGACGGTCACTGGAAACCGTAGACATGCGTATTTGCTGATGTGGCGCTGTGTTGACCCCATCTGCAGTCTTCATATGTATTTATTTTTGCAAAAAACCCCACCCTTTCACAGAAAGCTCCTTCCTCAATCCCCACATAAAAAAGAACAAAAGAAAAAATCCCCACCGCACGCTGAGGTCGCCGCCCATCGTGGCTGCCATGGCTCCCTCCGCGCAGCGCCGGCCATGGCTCCCTCCGGCAAGGTGCTCGCCTCCTTCTCCTCCGCACTCGCCGTCTGTTCGTCCTCCTCTCCTGCGTCGAGCTCGGCGACGCAACCGCCGCCGTCGGCGTCTACCGCCTCATCCAGTACGACCTCGCCGGCGCCCTCTTCCCTGCGACGCTGCTGGACACGACGCTAGGTCGACGTATTCCGCACCACCGCGCGCGAGTTCGCGCTGTCCTTGTTGCTTCTTCCCGGGCGGCGCACGCGCCCACGCCGTCGAGAACCACCCCTGAGTCACCAAGGTCGTCGTGCGGGTCCTGTCCGCTGGCGCCGGGTACCGTCGGCCGCGCTCCTGGATGAGTTGCGCGCCCTGCACCGCCCGTGCGCCGCCGTGCCGCCCACCCCCTTATCTCTATCCTGCTCCTGCTCTGGCCTCGTGCCCGTGGGTGTGCTGCCGACGAGGTGAACTGCCGTCCGCTCCGACCGCCACCCGCAGCGACGCAATCGAGGAACCCGGGCACGAGAGGGTGCGTGTCGACGAGCCCGGCCTTGAGCGCGTGCACGCAAAGGTGCGGAACTGCGGATCCCCGGCCCCGCGGCCGTAGTCGTAGCGAACCGCAGGTCGGCCTAGCCGTGTGCGCGCCGTCGGCCGGGCCGAGCCGAGCAGCTCCCATGGCGCGCTCCTTGCCGAGTTGGGCAGGCCCCGCGCCACCCATGTGCTGCCCAGCCCCTTCTCTCTCCCCTACTCCTGCTCCGGTATCCCTGCTCCTGCCCCGACGTGCCGCCACCGTCAATCAGAGCATCCCCCACCAGCGACCGAGTGGAGCGGGACGACGACGGGCATGCACAGCAGCGCGGCGACCCTCCCCGGGCCATCTGCAACACCGGCGGCGCTCCCTGGCAGCCGTGTATCACCGGCCACCGGCACCAGCCGTTGTTCGCTCTGAGGGAAAGGGAGGCAGGTAGAAGAGGGGCTGCCAGGTGGGACCAAATTACTTTGGTCTGAGGCCTTTTTTGCAAGAAAACTCACCATAGTAGACCGGTCAACCAAGTGCCAGGTCGGCAAATACGCACGGCTACGGGCTCCGGTGACCGTCGCTGCTACAGTGGGACGTATTTGTTGAGTATATATTGTTGTATTTACATTACTTGTATGTCAAGTCACCTTGTACCCATATATATGTGCGTTGCACCTGATCAATACATCAAGAGTTGCAATCCTATTATCTACATGGTATCAGCTTAACTTCGATCCTATCCCTCGCAACCCTAGCCGCCGCCGCCCTTCTCCCTCCTCCAGCCGGTCGGCCGCCGCCTCCTCCCCACCGCGTGCGCCTTCCTCCTCCTCGCGCCGCCCCTTCTCCTCTCCCGCCGCACGCTTCTCTTCTCCCTAGCCGCGCCCCATCCCCTCTCCAGCTTCCGCTGCCCAACCCAAACCCTAACCCTAACACCTCCCACCGCCACACCCATCCCTTGCGCCATGTCTACCTTCTCCAACACCAGCAATCCCTTCGCCTCTTCCAGCTCCTCCTCCGTCGCCCCGACCCAGCCTCTCTCCGTGACGTCTCCATCGCCTCCCATGTCCCCATCACCCTCTCCCACACCGCCTCCAACTTCTACGCCTGGAAAACCTACTTCACTCTCCTCTTCCGCGAGTACCACCTCTCCGACCACATCGACGGCACGGCTGATCTCCTCGCCATGCGCCGCGACTCCGACTGGATGGCGATCGATGCCACCCTCACCCGCTGGTTCTTCCTCACCGTCTCTCTGGACATCTTCCACACCGTCGTCCGGGACGGCGACGACGCGTACACGGTCTGGACCAAGATCACGGGGCTCTTCACCGACAACAAACTTCAACGTATTGTCTTTTTGCAGCAGGAGTTCTTCGGTTGTCGCCAAAACGACCTCTCCCTCGACGCCTACTGCCTGCGCCTCAAGACTCTCTCCGACGAGCTCCATGACCTCGACTTCAAGATCGGCGATGCGATGCTGCTCTCCACCCTCATCAACGGCCTCGGCGAGGACCTCGGGAACTGTAACATCCCAAAAATTGTAACCCAGTTTTATTAGTCAAAATTGTGGGCCAACAAATTTTTTTTTGTTACTTTATGTGTGCTTGCTTGTGTTTGCTTGCTTGAAGTGTTGCTTGCTATAAGTAAAAAACTTGGAGAAAAGAAAAAGAAAAGAAATCAAGCAAACAATAGAAACCATAAAACTAATGTGACAAGTGTCACACTAAAACCACAAGTGTGGATTCAAAAAAATTATTCCAAACAAAACTTCAGTGGAGAGAAGTGAACCCTCTCATTTCCATCCTTACTACTTTCCTCTCCTTCTTTATTTCAAATATCCTAAATTCTATTTTCAAAATTTCAAATGTTTCTTTAACTTTGGAATCATCAAGATCACCAAGCTACACTTCCAAAATAAATACCCCAGTGGTACCACAAACCTTGACAAATTATTTTGAAGCAAACCATGGAAAGAATTTCAGAAAATTCAAATTTGAATTTGGTTCTGGAATTTCATCGAACACTTGTTGATCACCACTGAGTTCATCTCTAAACCGAAAATTCAATCCAAAATTCGAGCTCAATTCGGTGCAATCCCGTGCCATTAGTGTTTCCACTCCCTCACCTCACCTCACTCACTCAAAGGACGATGAAGAGACGCGCTCGTTGACCCCAGAGGAAGCAAGCCGAAGCTCCACGCCATTGCCGTCCTCAGAGCTCTCCCGCACGGGTCGCCTCGCAGGCAGAGCTGAAGCGACGCCGAGACGACGCCGCGCCGTGCCTTCCACACCACCCAAACCTCTCCGCCTCTGCACGACGAGACCTGAGCGCCGCAGAACCCTCTGGCGTGTGCGTCGTCCGCGCCAGAGCACGCCGAGCGACGCGGCGACGCCGAGGTCAACTGCGAGCACCGCACGCCTCCGCGCTGCCCCACCTCTCCCCTCTGGTCCAGTCACCTCCGCCGCGTCGTGTCCGAGCCTCACTGCCCCTCTGTTGCATTGCACGCGCGCCACCCGACACCAGCGCACGCGCTGAAACACGCCGCTCGCCATGGCCGGCCGAGCACGGCAACGATGCCCGCGCGCTACCCCTGTCCCCCTCGACCCACTGACCACTTCTGCGGCACCCCTTAGGTCCCCGCAACCTCTCTGGCACCCTCAGCCGGACCCAGCGCCATCACTTCCCTCTCCCCACCACCGAGCCGTGGGGCGCCGAGCGCCGCCGCTCGCTATAAAAGCTCCCCGCGCTCCCTCCCTTCTCCACACACCTCCACCACTTCCCTCTCACACTCCTCACCTCAGAACATCGCCAGGAGAGCGAGCCTTCCTCTGCAACCACCGTGCACACGCACGGCAGTGCGCTGCCGCGCCGAGGAAGAAGGCGATCACGGCCTGGTCGTGCCTCTCTTCCCCTGCTCTCTCTTTGCCCCTCACTCGCCTCACCATTGCATCCTAGCTCACCCGCCGCGATTTGCCCGTGTTTTGTGCACAGCAGCGCCGCGGAGGAGTCGCCGGACTTGGAGCACAGCCGCGGAGGAGGAGCTGAGCACGCCGCCGTCGATTGAAGCCGTTCCAGCAAGCACCACTCACCCCAGAGCTTCCCCACGACCTCCGCCGTCGATCTACGTCATCTCCGTCACCGCCTGAGCTCTCAGGTGAGCGAATCGCACCCGCCACCGCCGCCGGAGCCACGGCGCCGCCAGGAAAAGGTCGCCGCCGTGCCTTAGATCCTTAGCCGTAGGATTTCAATCCAACGGTAGCATACCGTTTCGTTAAGTAGACACTGACTGGTGGACCCCACCCGTCAGCGTTTTAAACTTAAACCGCGCGCGAGACATTTCCACTGAGTCACTGACGAGTGGACCCCACCCGTCAGGATCTCACTTTATCCAGTAAATTAGGTTTTTCCGAATTTCAAACTTCTCTGAATTTCAGTACTGGACCTAGTTTTGAAATTCAATAACTCGAGTTCTAGGAATCCAAATAAATCAAACTCAACTGTTCTGGAAAGCTTATAAAATTCTTTAACTCACCAAAGTGGTCTCATCTCATTTAAATAAATAATAAAAATGTATTAATAAAAATGCTCCAGAAGGTTTAAAACACAAACCATTTGTTTCTGGAGTTATATAAATCCAAATAACTGAAACCAATTTTGGTAGCTTTGTATTAGGATCCTTTAGCTCCCCAAATTTTGGTAGAATTAATTGAGTAGTGTAAACTCCTTAGCCTTTGGTTGAACTTCAGTGCACCCTTCTGCACTAAACCAATTAGTGTGATTTAATAGTAGGTCCAATTAAACTAAAACCAATTTTGTTAGGTCACATTACCAAGGTTAGTTACCCCTAAAAGGATTTAATTTTGGAGCAACTAATTGTTTGGTAGCTAAAACTTGAAAACCTTCTGAACTAAAACAAATGTGTAGGGAGTTTGGTAACTCCAAATGACCCCAATCCAATTGGGTGGTCTTCTACACATCAGTAGCTATCCATAGAATTTAGTTTGAAATTTTGTGACCAACATAGATTAAATGGTGAATTAATTGGTGTACAACTAGTTTCTGCCTTAGTTTGAAAACAATTAAATAAAGATTAATTCAATTAAATTAAAACCACCTTGTGTTGCTTGATGTGTGCAGTAGCTAATTGTAGCATTTGTGATTGTAATGATGTGATGATGCTTGAGTTAGTGTAGTAATTGTTTGTTTGCTTGTTTAACGTTTAGACGATACCGTTGACGGATTTATCGAAGAAGGAGGTTTCGTTGAACCCGAAGATCAGGACCAGTACCACTGTGTTGAACAAGGCAAGCTACTTCACTGAGCTTGCATTTATATACATCTATTTTAGTCTCAAGAGTTATTCCAAGGAATCAATGATTTTAGAAAAATCCCTTTTGCAAAATACCTGAAAACTATTTTGCCACCTTATGTAGAAGTATAAAGTAGTTATTTAAAACTATAAGTTGGGAAAAACAATGTTTTTCAAAACTCCTTTGAAGGTACTTGGATGAAGGTGAAATGCCGAAAGGTCGGTATTAAGTTGGAGAATGGTGGTGTTGTTTTGGAAAAGTGCACATTGTGTCCTAACACTATGGCGACCAACCAATAACCGGTGCGACCACATTTACCCACATATGGGCAAGGGCGTAGTCATATAATTTGCTCGTGTTAGTACTGGATGCCTCAATAACGAGGATAACCTCGTTCCATGAGGGGATGGTCTGAGGACCTACCCCCTGACCTGGGTCCTCTTCATGAAGTCTACCGGAAGCCGGTATGAGTCGGAGAAAGAGGATTGAAGGGCTCCCTTGGGTCCGCCGGACAGAACTACGAGTCCTCACACTTAGTTTCTGAGGATTTAAGTGTCGATGGAAAGTGTCGTAGAGGCAGGGTCCTATACTAGCATGAGCAAAGGACAGGCTATGGCCGGGAACTCAACTTCGCATACCTCTGGTATGGCGGGACGTGGCTGACACGATGAGTGACCGGATGGGTGTGGGAAAAGCGTGCTACCTCTGCAGAGGGTAAAACTATTCGAATAGCCGAGTCCTCGGATATGGACAGTTGGGAGGCTGTCTTAAGACCATGTGCAAGTTTTATAAAATATTGAGTTTTGAAAGGAAAATGAAGTGGAAAAGGTTGCATACCTGTACCAATGAGTTGGTACGAGGTTGTGATGGGTTTGGGAACCATGATTGGATGTGGTTGGATACCGGAGGAGTTTCGGGGAAACAGCTAAAATGATGTCTTCTTAAAGGATAGTTGTAAAAATTTCTTCTTACCCCTTTTCAGAAAAGGCTTTCTTTTAAGATGTTTCAAAGCTAAGTAAAAGTTTTCAAACTAAAACTAGTGCTTACTCTAGTTGGGGTAGTTTGCGAGTACATTCAAATGTACTCATATTGGTTTCGTCCCTGGCTATTGTCTTAGCCAGATTTCGAGGAGCCCTACGTTGAAGAGGAGTTCGGCGACGTCTATGCGAACTAAGATCTTCATAAGTCAGCTGCCTGTCGGGTGTTGTTGAATGGATTAGCCCTACTACCGTAGCTTCCGCTGAATAAAGATGATTTGGCCCTTGAAGGCACCTATGTATAATTAGGCCAGTATGGCCATGTGTGTAAGACTTGAAACTCGGTATTGTATGGATGTAAACTTTGATATTCAGTTCGGATTATGTGCAACGACATACTGATCACGGGATCGTTGTGTTAAGCATAATCGGGTATTTCGGACGGCTAGTCCGGGGTCCCCACAGAGCTGGTATCAGAGCCATCCTGACTTTAGGAGACCTTAGTTAAATGGGCGTTAGTTAGGAGTTACAAAAGTTAATTCTAAAACAAGGAAGTGGAGTATTTTCGAAAATTTCTTATCTCCCCAACCCCCATTTATTAAAAACCTTATACTCATTAAGAGTTGTCTTTTCTTGAACCCTTAAAATTTTGCACACTTGTTACTCCATTAAGTTTACATTTGATACTCATGTCACTTAACTAACTTAAAATTTTGCTTAAACTTGTAGATGGCACCCAACGTCACCGAGTTCGTCCAAGTTAGGAAGGACGGCCTGCTGATGTTCGAGCAGGACTTGTACGAGTTGAGCCAGACTTTGGGACGCCCTGTTCCAGAGTTTGAGGGAACTCAGGTCGATTCCCTCGGTGATGGGAACCTGTCCTGGCTCATCAAGTCGTCCGTCCGAGGCAGGATTCAGCCACCCCGCTCCAAGGACTTGGTCTACTCCACGATGGACACTACTTGGGTTGACGGTCTGACCCGAGTTATGCAGAGGCTGCTAGCCCGCCTTTGTGAGGAGCACAAGGACGAGCTGGTTGGCACTCGTTTCCAGTACTTCGGGAGGCGTGACGATGAGGGAAACCCCACCTACCCCGCGCAGCACACTCTCTTCGGCGAGTACATCACCGACATGGAGGTGCTACTTCACGACACCCAGGAGAACCTGCGCGATGCTAGACTCAAGGTTCACTTCCAGCGTAGCTCCCTCGACGATGCCCGAGTCCGTGAGACCCAGCTGAAGTGGGAGAATGACAATCTCCGCCTGAAGCTGGCCCGTCAGAGGAGGACTATCGTCAGGCTCCGCAAGACGGTAGCAGAGCAGAACGAGATGATAGACGAGATGGAGCAGCAGGCGAACGAGATGGAGGAGGAGGGCGAGGATCTCCGCAAGGAGAACAGTGCCTTCATCAGCGATGATGAGGACTACTTAGAGGAGATGGACTATGGGGAGGAGGACGACGAGGAGGAGTTAGTTGACGAGGAGGAGGAGCCGTCTGAGCCAGTTCTCGAGGAGGAGGATCCCGAGGAGCCACCCTACGACTCAGACGTTGAGATCGTCGAGCCTGAGGTTCCACCTCAGTAGTTGAGCGACGAGAGCACTACCCTAGGACTGTGTCGACCCCCTATGCGAGTAGAGTTTATGTGTTGGTTCCTAGAGAAACCATGTTGTATGTACATTAGGTGTAGTAGGATGTTGTAAGCTTGATGTGTGAACTCCTTGATGTGATGATTGTGTTGAATAAATGTGATGGTCTTGTTTGACTAAGTGTTTCATCAACCACCCCCTTTGTGACTTCATCGTTAGCCAAAGCCTTTTTGCCTTGCCTCTTATATCGTATCTATTCCAGGATGACGAACACTCGCCACAACCAGCACGCGACACCACCACCACCGCCGGAACCCACCGCTGCTCAACTGCTTGCGATCATCATGGAGGATCGCCAAGCTGCCCGGGAAGAGCGTCAAGCTCATCTCGCCGCCCTGCAGCAACTTGCTGCTGCCCACGCCAACCAGAACAACAATGGTGGCAATGGCAATGGCGACGAGGGTGGAAACCAGCGCTCTACCCTGAGTGACTTCCAGAAGACCACACCGCCTACCTATTCCAAGGGACTTCATCCCCTGGAAGCAGATGACTGGATCCGCACTATTGAAAACAACCTGGAAGTTGCCTCGGTAGGAGAGAATGAGAAGGTCCTGTATGCTACCCACTACCTTGCTGGACCTGCAAGAGCTTGGTGGGAAACTACCAAGACCATCCAGCAAGCGGGTCATGTCATAACCTGGGAGGAGTTCAAGGACAAATTCCGCAAGAAGTTCATCTCTAGCGGTCTTATCGAGAGGAAGAAGGATGAGTTCCGTAAGCTAAGGCAGGGAGGCAGAGATGTGGTTGGTTATCTGGATGAGTTTACCGATCTTGCTCGGTATGCTCCTGAAGATACCGACACGGAAAAGAAGAAGATGGAGCGCTTTCTGAACGGACTCCATGATGAGATGCAATGTGCCTTGGTTGTCCATGACTTCCGTGATCTGGAGTCACTAGTGGACAAGGCAATTCAGCTGGAGACCAAGCGCAAATCCATGTTTGAAGGCCGCAAGAGAAGGATGAATATTCAGGAAGGTTCCAGCAGCCAGAAATCTCGCACCTTCCAGCCAGCCCCAAGCCAGTTATCGACACCCCCAGCTCACGTCCCAACTATCCCAACCGTCCCAACAACAACAACAACAATGTCCCCGCCCAAACACCAACAACAACTACCGCCCCAATGGCAACAATCGTCCCGGAGGAAACACCCACACTTTTACCCCTACTGCCAGTTGTCTGCTTTGAATGCGGCAACAAGGGTCATTACTCCCGAGACTGCCCCAATCCCAAGAGGAATGCTCCGCGCCCCAATGCCCTGCACCTAATCCTGGACAAGGCCGAAATGGAAATGGAAATGGCAAGAATGCTGCACCCCGTGGCAATGCTGCTGTTGCCAGAGGCCGCCTCAACCACATTGATGCTGCCGAAGCCCAGGAAGCGCCAGATGTTGTGCTGGGTACGTTCCTTGTCAACTCAGTACCTGCAACTGTCCTGTTTGATTCTGGTGCTACCCATTCCTTTGTTACCAAGGAGTTTGTTGTTAAGGGAGGTCTAGTCGGGAGTCTCTTGTCCAAACCCCTGCTCATCCAAACCCCAGAGTTCCTAGTCGAGACCAAGCTGTTTTGTCCCGACGTCTCTCTTGAGATCAAAGGAGAGAATTTCCCAGCTGACCTAATCATTTTAGGAACTCAGGGCATAGATATCATTCTGGGTATGAACTGGTTAGCAAAGTATCATGGTCGTATCGACTGCGCCAGAAGAGCAGTATCTCTCACCACAGACCAAGGAACCGAAGTGGAGTATGCATCACAAGCCAATCAATCCCAATCCCGTTGTCATGAAGGTATAGCTCGACCAGCTCTAGATGAGATCCGTGTTGTCCACCTATTCAAGGATGTTTTCCCGGAGGAATTGCCTGGTATGCCACCAGACCGGGATATTGAGTTCGTGATTGAACTTATTCCTGGAACAGCCCCTATATCCCAGAGACCCTACCGGATGAACCCAGAGGAACTGGTGGAGTTGAAGAAGCAGTTAGCTGATCAGCTCAGCAAGGGTCTGATTCGCCCAAGTGCATCACCTTGGGGATCACCCATCATCTTCGTGGACAAAAGAGACGGTACCACACGCCTGTGTGTGGATTATCGCAAGCTCAATGATGTAACCATCAAGAACAAGTATCCTCTGCCCAAGATCGAGGATCTGTTCGATCAGATGAACGGAGCCCGAGTCTTTTCTAAGATCGATCTTCGGACAGGTTATCACCAGTTGAAGATTCGAGAGTCTGACATTCCTAAGACCGCCTTCACCACCCGATACGGATTGTTTGAATACACCGTTATGTCCTTTGGCTTGACCAATGCCCCTGCTTATTTCATGAATCTCATGAATAAGATCTTCATGGAGTACCTCGACAAGTTCGTGGTTGTCTTCATCGATGATATCCTTATCTACTCCAAGACGGAAGAAGAGCATGCTGAACATCTGCGTTTGGTTTTGGAGACCCTCAGAGAACACAAACTGTATGCCAAACTTAGCAAGTGTGAATTTTGGCTAAGTGAAGTGGCATTCCTCGGACATGTTGTGTCTGCAGGAGGAATCTCTGTTGACCCCGAGAAAATCAAAGCCATTCTAGACTGGAAATCCCCCACCAGTGTAACTGAAATCCGAAGTTTTCTCGGACTAGCAGGTTATTACCGCAAGTTCGTTGAAGGATTCTCCAGTATAGCCAAACCCATGACCCAGTTGTTGAAGAAGGATAAGAAGTTTGAATGGACCCAGAAGTGTGAAGATAGTTTTCAAGAACTGAAAAGAGACTGACTTCAGCCCCAATCCTAGTCATGCCAGACGTCACCAAGAGTTTCGACGTGTATTGTGATGCTTCACGTCTCGGACTTGGTTGCGTTCTGATGCAAGAAGGAAAAGTTGTGTCGTACCTGTCTCGACAGTTGCGACCGCATGAGGAGAATTACCCAACCCATGATCTGGAATTAGCAGCTGTGGTTTTCGCTTTGAAAACATGGCGACCCTATCTTGTGGGTCATCGCTGCGAGGTCTATACAGATCACAAAAGCTTGAAGTACATTTTCACTCAGAAGGAGTTGAATCTGAGGCAGAGAAGGTGGATGGAATTGATTAAGGACTATGATGTCGGAATTCATTACCATCCCGGAAAAGCCAATGTGGTAGCCGATGCCCTAAGCCGGAAGCCCTGCACCCTGAATACCCTAATCCAAGCAGAACAACCAGCCTTGTTTAAGGAGTTCGAAGATTTCGGACTTGAATTGGTTAGCCATGGATATCTTGCCAACCTGGAGTTAGCCCCAACCCTGTTGGATCAAATCAAAGAGGCCCAGAAGGGTCATGAGAGTATCGAGGGAATTAAAAGAAGATACCCTCGACAAAGCACCTGGTTTTGCCATAGATGCTGAAGGAGTTCTGAGATTCAAAGGACGCCTATGTGTGCCCGATGATAAGGAACTCAAGGGTCTGATCCTAAAAGAAGCCCACGATACCCCATACTCGATCCACCCCGGAGGAACCAAGATGTACCAAGATCTTCGTGAGAAGTTTTGGTGGCATGGAATGAAGCGAGAGATTGGTTCTTTCGTGGCCAAGTGTGATATCTGTCAGCGAGTCAAAGCAGAGCACCAGCGCCCTGCAGGATTGCTCCAACCCCTTAAGACCCCCGAGTGGAAATGGGATGAAATTGGAATGGATTTTATTACCGGACTTCCTAGGTCAAACCGAGGCCATGATTCAATCTGGGTCATAGTTGATCGATTGACCAAGTTGCCCATTTTATCCGTCAAACCACTCACAGGGACCAGCTAGCAGACTTGTATATTCCAGAATAGTAAGCCTGCACGGAGTGCCTAAGAGGATTGTATCTGACAGAGGCACGCAGTTCACCTCACGGTTCTGGAAAGCTCTTCACGAAGCCCTCGGAACCCACTTATCATTCAGCACAGCCTATCACCCTCAGACCGGAGGACAGACTGAGCGAGTAAACCAGATTCTGGAAGATATGCTTCGCGCATGTGTCCTAGCCTATGGCTCTAAATGGGAAGATTGCCTTCCGTTTGCAGAGTTTTCCTATAACAATAGTTATCAGTCCAGTCTGCAAATGGCCCCATTTGAAGCACTTTACGGCAAGAAGTGCCGTACACCCTTGAACTGGTCCGAGACCGGAGAAGGAAAAGTGTTTGGACCAGATACCCTCCGTGAAGCCGAGGAGCAAGTCCAACTTATCCGTGAGCGTCTCAAAACGGCCCAATCCCGTCAGAAAAGTTATGCTGATCCCAAGCGTCGTGACGTCACCTTTCAACCTGGAGATTTTGTCTATCTTCGGGTGACACCACTCAAAGGGATGCAACGTTTCCATGTCAAAGGAAAGTTGGCACCCAGATATATTGGACCTTTCAAGATTCTTGCCCGTCGCGGAGAGTAGCCTATCAGTTAGAGTTGCCCCCAGAATTATCGGAATTTCATGATGTTTTCCACATCTCTCTGCTCCGGAAATGTCTTGAAGTTCCTGACCAGCCAGACGTCTTCAAGAACATTGACCACCACTCCATCGACCTGAACCATGATCTGACTTACCGTGAGAGACCATTCAAAATTCTCGACGAAGATATTCGTCTCACCCGGAGGAACAAGATCAAGTTTTATAAAGTCCAGTGGACTAACCACTCTGAAGAGGAAGCCACTTGGGAACGTGAGGACTATCTTAGAAGCGATTTTCCCAACCTCTTTAGCACCTAAGCCCAGCCAATCTCGGGACGAGATTTATCCTAAGGGGGGAAGGATCTGTAACATCCCAAAATTGTAACCCAGTTTTATTAGTCAAAATTGTGGGCCAACAAATTTTTTTTTTGTTACTTTATGTGTGCTTGCTTGTGTTTGCTTGCTTGAGTGTTGTTTGCTAAATAAAAACTTGAGAAAAGAAAAGAAAAGAAATCAAAAACAATAAAACATAAAATAATGTGACAAGTGTCACACTAAAACTCCAAGTGTGATTCAAAAAAATTTTCCAAACAAAAATTCAGTGGAGAGAAGTGATCCCTCTCATTTCATCCTTACTTTTCCTCTCCTCTTTATTTAAATATTCTAAATTCTATTTTCAAAATTCCAAATGTTTCTTTAACTTTGGAAATCATCAAGATCACCAAGCTACACTTCCAAAATAAATACCAGTGGTACCACAAACCTTGAAAATATTTTGAAGCAAACCATGGAAAGAATTTCAGAAAATTCAAATTTGAATTTGGTTCGGGAATTTGATCGAACACTTGTTGATCACCACTGAGTTCATCTCTAAACCGAAAATCCAATCCAAAATTCGAGCTCAATTCGGTGCAATCCCGTGCCATTAGTGTTTCCACTCCTCACCTCACCTCACTCACTCGAAGGACGATGAAGAGACGCGCTCGTTGACCCCAGAGGAGGCAAGCCGAAGCTCCACGCCATTGCCGTCCTCAGAGCTCCCGCACGGGTCGCCTCGCAGGCAGAGCTGAAGCGACGCCGAGACGACGCCGCGCCGTGCCTTCCACACCACCCAAACCTCTCCGCCTCTGCTCGACGAGACTGACGCCGCAGAGCCCTCTGGCGTGTGCGTCGTCCGCGCCAGAGCACGCCGAGCGACGCGGCGACGCCGAGGTCACTGCGAGCACCGCACGCCTCCGCGCTGCCCCACCTCTCCCCTCTGGTCCAGTCACCTCCGCCGCGTCGTGTCCGAGCCTCACTGCCCCTCTGTTGCATGCACGCGCGCCACCCGACCCAGCGCACGCGCGACACGCCGCTCGCCATGGCCGGCCGAGCACGGCAACGATGCCCGCGCGCTACCCCTGTCCCCCTCGACCACTGACCACTTCTGCGGCACCCCTAGTCCCCGCAACCTCTCTGGCACCCTCAGCCGGACCCAGCGCCATCACTTCCCTCTCCCCACCACCGAGCCGTGGGCGCCGAGCGCCGCCGCTCGCTATAAAAACCCCCGCGCCTCCCTTCTCCACACACCTCCACCACTTCCCTCTCACACCCTCACCTCAGAACATCGCCAGGAGGCGAGCTTCCTCTGCAGCCACCGTGCACACGCACGGCAGTGCGCTGCCGCGCCGAGGAAGAAGGCGATCACGGCCAGGTCGTGCCTCTCTTCCCCTGCTCTCTCTTTGCCCTCACTCGCTCACCATTGCATCCTAGCTCACCCGCCGCGATTTGCCCGTGTTTTGTGCACAGCAGCGCCGCGGAGGAATCGCCGGACTTGGAGCACAGCCGCGGAGGAGGAGCTGAGCACGCCGCCGTCGATTGAAGCCGTCCAGCAAGCACACTCACCCCAGAGCTTCCCCACGACCTCCGCCGTCGATCCGTCATCTCCGTCACCTGAGCTCTCAGGTGAGCGAATCGCACCCGCCGTCGCCGGAGCCACGGCGCCGCCAGGAAAAGGTCGCCGCCGTGCTTAGATCCAGCCGTAGGATTTCAATCCAACGGTAGCATACCGTTTCGTTAAGTAGACACTGACTGGTGGACCCCACCCGTCAGCGTTTTAAACTTAAACCCGCGCGCGAACTTCCACTGAGTCACTGACGAGTGGACCCCACCCGTCAGGATTTTCAACTTTATCCAGTAAATTAGGTTTTTCCGAATTTCAAACTCTCTGAATTTCAGTACTGGACCTAGTTTTGAAATTCAACAACTCGAGTTCTAGGAATCCAAATAAATCAAACTCAACTGTTCTGGAAAGCTTATAAAATTCTTTAACTCACCAAAGTGGTCTCATCTCATTTAAATAAATAATAAAAATGTATTAATAAAAATGCTCCAGAAGGTTTAAAACACCAAACCATTTGTTTCTGGGTTATATAAATCCAAATGACTTGAAACCAATTTTGGTAGCTTTGTATTAGGATCCTTTAGCTCCCAAATTTTGGTAGAATTAATTGAGTAGTGTAAACTCCTTAGCCTTTGGTTGAACTTCAGTGCACCCTTCTGCACTAAACCAATTAGTGTGATTTATAGTAGGTCCAATTAAACTAAAACCAATTTTGTTAGAACACTTGTACCAAGGTTAGTTACCCCTAAAAGGATTTAATTTTTGGAGCAACTTAATTGTTTGGTAGCTAAAACTTGAAAACCTTCTGAACTAAAACAAATGTGTAGGGAGTTTGGTAACTCCAAATGACCCCAATCCAATTGGGTGATCTTCTACACATCAGTAGCTATCCATAGAATTTAGTTTGAATTTTTGTGACCAACATAGATTAAATGGTGAATTAATTGGTGTACAACTAGTTTCTGCCTTAGTTTGAAAACAATTAAATAAAGTTTAATTCAATTAAATTAAAACCACCTTGTGTTGCTTGATGTGTGCAGTAGCTAATTGTAGCATTTGTGATTGTAATGATGTGATGATGTTTGAGCTAGTGTAGTGATTGTTTGTTTGCTTGTTTAACGTTTAGACGATACCGTTGACGGATTTATCGAAGAAGGAGGTTTCGTTGAACCCGAAGATCAGGACCAGTACCACTGTGTTGAACAAGGCAAGCTACTTCACTGAGCTTGCATTTATATACATCTATTTTAGTCTCAAGAGTTATTCCAAGGAATCAATGATTTTAGAAAAATCCCTTTTGCAAAATACCTGAAAACTATTTTGCCACCTTATGTAGAAGTATAAAATAGTTATTAAAACTATAAGTTGGGAAAAACAATGTTTTTTTAAAACTCCTTTGAAGGTACTTGGATGAAGGTGAAATGCCGAAAGGTCGGTATTAAGTTGGAGAATGGTGGTGTTGTTTTGGAAAAGTGCACATTGTGTCCTAACACTATGGCGACCAACCAATAACCGGTGCGACCACATTTACCCACATATGGGCAAGGGCGTAGTCATATAATTTGCTCGTGTTAGTACTGGATGCCTCAATAACGAGGATGACCTCGTTCCATGAGGGGATGGTTTGGTGACCTACCCCCTGACCTGGGTCCTCTTCATGAAGTCTACCGGAAGCCGGTATGAACATGTCGGAGGAAGAGGATTGAAGGGCTCCCTTGGGTCCGCCGGACAGAACTACGAGTCCTCACACTTAGTTTCTGAGGATTTGAGTGTCGATGGAAAGTGTCGTAGAGGCAGGGTCCTATACTAGCATGAGCAAAGGACAGGCTATGGCCGGGAACTCAACTTCGCATACCTCTGGTATGGCGGGACGTGGCTGACACGATGAGTGACCGGATGGGTGTGGGAAAAGCGTGCTACCTCTGCAGAGGGTAAAACTATTCGAATAGCCGAGTCCTCGGATATGGACAGTTGGGAGGCTGTCTTAAGACCATGTGCAAATTTTATAAAATATTGAGTTTTGAAAGGAAAATGAAGTAGAAAAAGGTTGCATACCTGTACCAATGAGTTGGTACGAGGTTGTGATGGGTTTGGGAACCATGATTGGAATGTGGTTGGATACCGGAGGAGTTTCGGGGAAACAGCTAAAATGATGTCTTCTTAAAGGATGGTTGTAAAAATTTCTTCTTCCCCTTTTCAGAAAAGGCTTTCTTTTGAGTGTTTCAAAGCTAAGTAAAAGTTTACAAACTAAAACTAGTGCTTACTCTAGTTGGGGTAGTTTGCGAGTACATTCAAATGTACTCATATTGGTTTCGTCCCTGGCTATTGTCTTAGCCAGATTTCGAGGAGCCCTACGTTGAAGAGGAGTTCGGCGACGTCTATGCGAACTAAGATCTTCATAAGTCAGCTGCCTGTCGGTGTTGTTAGGATGGATTAGCCCTACTATCGTAGCTTCCGCTGAATAAAGATGATTGGCCCTTGAAGGCACCTATGTATAATTAGGCCGGTATGGCCCTGGTTGTAAGACTTTAAACTCGGTATTAGATGTAAACTTTGATATTCAGTTCGGATTATGTGCAACGACAGACTGATCACGGGATCGTTGTGTTAAGCATAATCGGGTATTTCGGACGGCTAGTCCGGGGTCCCCACAGGAACGCCGCCTCCAACCTCACCCTCATGGCTAACCCTACCTTCGAGCGCGCCATCGACTACCTCCGTCTTGAGGACCGGAGGCTGAGGAACGTCCGCGCCAACGCCGCCCACACCGCCCTTGCCGCCGGGGTCGGGCGTGGCACTCCTGCCCCACGCCCCTGCACCCGTGGCACCCCCGGCCCCCGCCCGCACGCCTCTACCGCAGCAGTGGCGTCGTCGCCGCGGTCGCGGCAACGGCAACGGTCATGGCAACGGAGGAGCCGCCCCGCGCCCCGCCGCCCCGCAGCCCACCCCACCCTGGAGCGGTGGCCACAACCCTTGGACAGGGGTCGTCCATGCCTACACCATGCCGGTGCCCCGTGCTCCCGCCCCAGCATCCTTGGGCCGGCTCACGTTATTTCCTAAATAACCATGATCTACTTGGAAAGTATTTGTAATTTCCTTTCCAACCTGTGCTTCATTGCATTATTTGGACTTCGTATGAAGAATCCTTGGCTGTTTCAAATTCGGGACTTCTGTCAGTCCGAATCGGATATCTCTTCCTTGATGGCTCCACTTCCTCCCTCGCCTCCCTCGTGCTTGCCATCTTCATTAGCGCGCTCCATGCCTCCTCCAATGTTTGTGTTATCAATAAACCTGATCATACACAAGTGCATAGATTTAGGTAGTATAAAATTCTCATTAACACAAACAACATATTCAGCTAAGAGTGAGTTCACCTGTTGCTCAAGTAACTTTGCACGAGCTCTTGTCATTGGTCCAATCCTGACTTCATTGGGCTTGTCTTGTACAGCAACATCTTCTATTGGAAAAGATGGTAAAGGACTAGGGATGTCCTCATGCTCATGCTGAGCCGGCCCAAGGATGCTGGGAGCGAAGTTGTTAATTTCGGGAATTTAGGCTGATACCATGCCTACTTGGCGTGTATCTGTACTCTGTCTATATATATTGATCATGTGGAGGCTTAGACCCCCACGAAACCCTAAACTCAAACTTGGTATCAGAGCAGCACCTCTCCTCCCCCCTTCCGCCACCGCCATCCTCTCTCTTACGCCGCCACCGCTAGGGTTTTGCCCCGACGCCGCCGCAGCCGCAAGGTTTCGTCCTACCGCACGCGCCATGGCGTTCCCAAACACTGGCGCGCTGCAGCTCTCTTCCTCCGCGGGCGCAATCTTCCCCGCAATGCCAACCATGGCCGTTCCTGCGCCGACCGTCCGCCTGGATCGCACTAACTTCATCCTATGGCGTGCTCTCATTCTCCCGAACTTCGCGGGAGCTGGTCTTCATGGCTATCTCGACGGCACGGTGGCTGCACCACCGCAGACCGTCACCGAGGGCACGGGCGAGGCAGCTAAGATCGTCCCCAACCCGGACTACGCTGCTTCGTGGACTCAGGACCAGCGCGTCCTCGGCCTTCTCCTCGGGGCAATGGAGCCTCCGATCGCCGCCCAGCTTACCCGCCACCAGACGGCGGCTACTGTATGGACGGCAGTCCACACCATGTACGGAGCGCAGAACCGCGCCAATGTTCGTCACATCCGGCGGCAGCTTCAGTCGCTGAGGAAGAACGACGCATCGGCCAGCTCGTACATGGACAAGATCAAGGAGCTCGTCGACGAGGAACTCGTCGACCAGATGCTTACCGGCCTCGGCCCGGACTTCAATCCTGTCGCTGCTGCTCTCGGTGTCAACAACGCCGCCATGTCCCTTGCCGAGTTCTACTCCCTCGTGCTCTCCTACGAGTCACTCATGGCGGGGCAGACCCAGACCGACGTGAGCTGGACTTTGTCGGCCAACGCCGCGATTGCAGCCAGGCCAGTTCGGCACTGCCGATCCGTTCGGCGGTCGCTCCGGTGGAGCGCGCCCTGCACAGGGCGGCCAGCAGCAGCAGGGGTACGGAGGCCCGGATCGCCCCCCCTATGCTCAGTATGGTGGACAGGGCGGTCAGGGCTATGGTGGACAGGGCGGCCAGGGCAACGGTCGCCCCCCCCCCCCCCCCGCCAACTACAACTCCGGCGGCCACGGCCGCAGCGGCAAGCGCCAGCGCCCCGGTGCCAGCTTTGTAAGAACTGGGGGCACGAGGCCGATCAGTGCAGGAAGTACTTAAACCAGGACTACCACGCGCCGGCCCCTCGGTCGGGCAATGCAGCCACGACCAGCTCCGGTGGTCACGGCGCCCACGAGCACTGGCATATGGACACCGGCGCCACCGATCACCTGACGAGTGAGCTAGAACGTCTTCAGGTTCACGAGCGCTATGGCGGGAAGGATCAAGTTCAGGTGGCCAACGGTGCAGGTTTGTCTATTTCGCATGTTGGTCATTCCACCTTAGCCGGTTCATCTCTTAAATTGAACAATATCCTTCATGTCCCGCATATTAGCAAGCATCTTCTTTCCGTTTTTCGCCTTGTTTCTGATAATGACGTGTTTGTCGAATTTCATCGTCATTTTTTCTGTGTTAAGGACAAGGTCACGCAGCGCATCCTGCTCAGCGGTAGAAGCTCTGGCGGTCTCTACCCGATCCCGTTTAGCCACGTGCCATCATCGCCGCGCCATGCTTCTTCTAGTGTCCGGGTCTCATCATCACAGTGGCATCAGCGTCTTGGTCATCCTTCGAATACTGTAGTTCACAAAATTGTTAAACAGCATGAGCTTCCGTGTTTTTCGTCAAATAATTCTGCATCGATTTGTGATGCATGTCAGTGTTCTAAGAGTCATCAACTGTCCTATTCAGTGTCTAGTCGTGTTTCCACTATGCCTCTTGAATTAATTCATTCTGATGTTTGGGGCCCAGCTATTGCATCTTCGGGTGGTTTCAAGTACTATGTCAGTTTTGTTGATGATTTTTCTCGTTATTCTTGGATTTATTTACTTAAGCACAAGTCCGACGTTGAGGAAGTTTTCTATGCCTTTCAGGCGCATGTTGAGCGTCTTCTTGACTGCAAGATCAAGGCAGTCCAATCTGATTGGGGGGGGGGGGGGTGAGTATCATAGGCTGAACCGATATTTTCAGCGCACCGGCATAGTTCATCGTGTCTCGTGTCCTCACACCTCCCAGCAAAACGGTATAGCCGAGCGCAAACACCGTCATCTTGTAGAGACCAGCCTCGCTCTACTTGCTCATGCATCCCTTCCATTGCGTTTTTGGGATGAAGCCTTTCTGACCGCGTGTTATCTCATTAATCGCATGCCTACACCGGTTCTTCGCCAGGAAACTCCTCTCTTTCGTCTTCTTAAAATTCAACCAAACTATTCATTTCTTCGCACCTTCGGGTGTGCCTGTTGGCCTAATCTTCGTAAATATAACTCACACAAACTAGATTTCCGTTCTAAGATGTGTGTGTTCCTTGGCTACAGTACCATGCATAAAGGGTACAAATGTTTGGATCGCTCCACGGGTCGCATTTATGTGTCACGTGATGTTGTGTTTGACGAGAAAGTGTTTCCCTATGCTACCCTTGCGTCACGGTCGATGTGTCCATTTTAGATCCTTTGGTCTCCTATCCATCCACCGAACCGGTTTTGAATGATCACATGCGGAATTATGACTTATCGCACTTGGCTACTAATTCTCCTACGGGACCTGTTTTTCCTGCGCAGGATCCAGTCATCGTCACTTCCCAGCCGGTGATCGACGTCGCCTCCCAGCAGGCGATCGACGTGCATGGCCAGCATGGCCTCGGTCCGTGCGCAGCACCCACGGGAGAGCCCGGATCGCCCGCCTCGCCGTCGGCTTCTGGCCCACTCGGCGCTGAAGCCAACTCGCGCACATGCGTGACGCCTAGCTGTGTGCCGCACAGCCCGGCCCAGCCCGCGACGCCTACTGCTGGGCCATCCCCAGCCGCGTCGCCCTCCGCTGGGCCTTCATCGCCCCCAGAGTCGCCGTCGCCAGCGCAGACCGCTGCACCTCCTGGTCACGCGATGGTCAGGCGGGTCAATCCCCGTGCCAAGGAGTTCAAAGACGGCACGGTGCGCTACGACCCTCGTCGTCGTGCCTTCTTCGCTGCTCCTGTGTCCCATCGGGATGCTCTTCATGAACCAGAGTGGCAAGCTGCCATGTCCGAGGAGTATGCAGCGCTATGTCAAACGAAGACTTGGGTTCTTGTTCCGAGGCCTCCGGGAGTCAATGTGGTTGGCAGCAAATGGATTTTCAAGACCAAACACCAACCAGATGGCTCCATCGACAAACACAAAGCTCGGCTGGTTGCTCGTGGCTTCACACAGCAGCACGGCATCGACTATGGTGATACTTTCAGCCCGGTTGTCAAACCGGCCACTGTCCGCCTGGTGCTCTCCTTAGCAGTGTCTCGAGGATGGGATCTTCGACAGGTGGATGTCAGTAATGCGTTTCTGCATGGTTTCCTATCTGAGGATGTTTACATGCAGCAGCCCCCTGGATTCGAGGATGATCAGTTTCCCTCTCATGTGTGCAAACTCCAGCGATCTATATACGGCCTGAAGCAGTCTCCACGGGCCTGGCATGCTCGGTTGAGTTCCTTCCTGCTTGAGCTTGGCTTCGTCTCCTCCAAGGCCGACACGTCCTTGTTCATTTTCTCTCGGGATGGTGTCCAGATCTTCATGCTCGTCTATGTTGATGACATTGTTATCGCTGGTTCAACACCTGAGGTGGTTGATCGGCTCGTGGGATCTCTGGCTGCACAGTTTCCCATTAAGGACCTCGGTAGGTTGGAGTACTTCCTTGGACTAGAAGCGTCCTATCATTCTGGGGGCATGGGATTGACACAGCGCAAGTATGTGCTCGATCTTCTTCATCGTGTCAACATGGAGAATTGCTCGTCCACTTCTACTCCACTTGATCCTACTAAGTCGCTGGCACGAGAGTCTGGAACCCCCCTTGCCCTTGGTGTTGATGATTCCTTCCGGTACCGCAATGTGGTGGGTGGTTTGCAGTATTTGACCCTCACACGTCCTGACATCTCGTTCGCTATTAATAAGGAGTGTCAATTCCTCTCGCAGCCGACTAACACTCATTGGGAGGCGGTCAAGCGGATATTGCGATATGTGAAGGGCACAATGGAGACCGGGCTGCAGATTCGTCGCTCTCCCTCTACCGGTATCAGCGTGTTCACTGACGCTGACTGGGCCGGCTGTGTTGATGATCGACGATCCACAGGTGGCTTCGCTGTTTTTGTTGGTTCGAACCTTGTATGTTGGAGTTCGAAGAAAGAGCCTACCGTCTCCAGATCAAGCACGGAGGCAGAGTATAAAGCACTGGCAAATGGTGCTGCTGAGGCTATGTGGGTAGAGTCACTACTCAAGGAGCTCGGTGTCAGACAGCAACGTGCACCCATATTGTGGTGTGATAATCTAGGGGCTACGTACCTGACAGCAAACCCTGTGTTTCATGCTCGTACGAAACACATAAAGATAGACTTCCACTTTGTGAGGGAACGAGTCGCTGCAGGTGCTCTGGAGGTTCGGTTTATCTCCACCAAGGATCAACTGGCTGATGTTTTTACCAAGCCAGCTACTAGACAGATGCTAGACCGATTTAAGACCAATCTAAACCTTGTGTGTAGAAGTTTAGATTGAGGGGGAGTGTTAGAATCGGTCTTGTACATAATATGTATCCCGTACGTATGCGTACGTGTATCTGTACTCTGTCTATATATATATAGATCATGTGGAGGCTTAGACCCCACGAAACCCTAAACTCAAACTTGTTGAGTATCGTGATTAGTTAGGAAAGATAGGATAGCGTAGGATTTGATTCTACCTTGACTTGTACTCCAAGCAGATCATGTACTCCTTTATATACGCCCACGAGGCTCAAGCAATACAACCAACGATTCCACCAATCCCTCTCTATCCTTCTACATGGTATCAACCTAAATTCGATCCAAAACCCTAGCCGCCGCTTCCGCACCGCGCCGCCCCCGGGGAGGTCGATCTCCATGATCTCCGCCGGGGGCCGCGCCGCCCGTACCTAGGGTTCGTCCGCCGGTCCGGTTGATCGGCTGCCCTAGAGTCTTTTTTCCCGATACTTTGATCCGGGTTTTCTCTCTCTCGCCGGTCGTTTTGATCGGTGTCTCTTTTTGGTTTTTCCGATCTAAGATCGGTTTGCGTCGCCCGCCGCCGCCGTCGATCCTCGTGCGCCTCTACTCCGACATGGCGGCCTCTCGCGCTACGCTGCGGCCCTCGCGGCCGCCGTCCGCGTGTGCTCTTCACCGACTAGGCGGCCTCACGCACCGCGGCGGCCCGAAACGGCCGCCCTCCGTGCGTCTGCCCGCCGTCGTTTTGCGCCGGCCGCCGTCGTCTACCTCTGAACGGGACACCTCCATCAGCACCCCGCCTCCACCGTGGCGGCCCGACACGGCCGTCCTCCGCGCGTCTGCCACTCGGGCGCTTCCGCCGTGCGCCTGGCTTCCTCACGCCGGTGCTGCGTTGGCCGCCTGGGCGCCGAGGCTACGTTGGCCGCTCGGCTTCTTCGTCGCCCTGCCTCCCGCCGAGCGGCGCCTCCTCCACCTCGCGAGCGATCGGATTGATCACCCGCTCGCCCGTGATCCACTCCATCCGCGCCGCGTGGTCGACCCGTACAGTCGTCTGCGTGCGCCTTCGCAGGTTCCCGTGAAGATCGTCCTTGAGTTCAGCGCGCCTACCACCGATCGAGCATCGGGCTGCCGCTGCGTCGCCCCTTCGGGCTGCAGCGCCGCCGCCCTGTGGTTCTCCCCGCGGCTGCACCGAACCGCACGTCGCCGCTGCGTCGCCCCTTCGGGCCGTAGCGCCGCGGCCCGCGGTCCACGCCGCCGCCCTGAGGCCGTCCCCGCGGTTGCACCGTCCCGCACGTCGCCGCTGCGTCGCCCCTTCGGGCCGTAGCGCCATGGCACGCGGTCCACGCCACCGCCCGGAAGTCGTCCCCGCCGTCGCCCTGACACGCGCGTCGCCGCTGCGTTGCCCGTCCGGGCCGTAGCGCTGCAGCACGCGGTCCGCTTCGCCGTCCTCGCACGTTGACGTCTCCGTGGTATGCGCCGCGCCGCCTTCCGAGGCGCGGGAATGCCACCGTCCGTGTTTGGTCTTCGTCATGATGTTGGGCTCTTCTTCGCCTACTTCGAGCACGGTCGCCGCGCCTCTACACGCGACCGCCGTGGCCTTTTGAAGGCTATCGCCGCCGTTGTCGCGCTTCTACATGCGACCGTCGTGGCCCTTTACGGGCTATCGTCGTCGTCGCCAACCACAACTTCGTCTCCGTCCAGTACCAGCTCATCGCCAGCGTCACCGTCATCTTCCCCGACCACTTCAGCTACTCCGACAACCACGGGCGACATTGGCACCTTCTACCCCACGCCGTTTGGCGCCGCAACCGTCGTCGAGTCCTCCTCTGCTGGCCCCTTCGACATGGCGTACAGCTTGTACTGGTCCCCGTCTACGCATTCCCGGTGCTGACAACACCGATGCGTGCCTTCATCCACGACGTGTCCCGGGGCTTGGCAAACCTGGAGCGGCGCCTCGTCAACACGACTGACCTTCTGTCTACGCATGCTCGGTGCTGGCAACACCGATGCATGCCTTCATCCACGACGTGTCCCCGGGATTGGCAAACCCGGCGCGACGCCTCGTCCACGTCATCTTCCACTCGGCGCACCACTGCGCCCTGACTACCTGGCGCTACCTTACGCCCGCGGCTCCTGACGGCTCCCTCTACACCGGCAACCCCGACTCGACATCGACCACGGCGCCCCACGCACGGCTACTTCGACTACGGCTACACCACCCTACGCTCTCGGCTACATCGACATCGGCACAAAGGGCTACCGCCTTGCTTGAGAACCTCGTCAGTTTTTGCTCCAGCCACAACTTTCGCGACGCGTCGACCGTTACGACTGTGGTGGGGATGTCCGTCGGCTCCACCTTCGGATTCTTCTCCAGTCTCACCGTCTGCGTCGCTACCACTGTGACTGCGGGGGGATGTTGAGTATCGTGATTAGTTAGGAAAGATAGGATAGCGTAGGATTTGATTCTACCTTGACTTGTACTCCAAGCAGATCATGTACTCCTTTATATACGCCCACGAGGCTCAAGCAATACAACCAACGATTCCACCAATCCCTCTCTATCCTTCTACATGTTGAGTTTATATTGTTACATTTACATTACTTGTATGTCAAGTCACCTTGTACCCATATATATGTGCGTTGCACCTGATCAATACATCAAGAGTTGCAATCCTATTCTCTACATGGTATCGGTGTTGACGAGGCCTAGCAACGCCTACTGCCTCGACGCCTACTCCCTCCCCCTATCAAGAGTTCTTCGGTTGTCGCCAAAACGACCTCTCCCTCGACGCCTACTGCCTGCGCCTCAAGACTCTCTCCGACGAGCTCCATGACCTCGACTTCAAGATCGGCGATGCGATGCTGCTCTCCACCTTCATCAACGGCCTCGGCGAGGACCTCGGGAACGCCGCCTCCAACCTCACCCTCATGGCTAACCCTACCTTTGAGCGCGCCATCGACTACCTCTGTCTTGAGGACAGGAGGCTGAGGAACGTCCGCGCCAACGCCACCCACACCGCCCTCGCCGCCGGGGTCGGACGTGGCACTGCTGCCCCGCGCCCCCCGCACCCGTGGAACCCCCGGCCCCCGCCCCCACGCCTCCACCGCAGCAGTGGCGTCGTCGCCGCGGTCGCGGCAACGGCAACGGCCATGGCAACGGAGGAGCCGCCCCGCCCCGCCGCCCCGCAGCCCACCCCACCCTCGAGCGGTGGCCACAACCCTTGGACAGGGGTCGTCCATGCCTACACCATGCCGGTGCCCCGCGCTCCCGCCCCCAGCATCCTTGGGCTGCGCCCCCAGGCTCATCACGCCTTCTACGCTGCCCCGCAACCAGGGAACGGCTACGTCCCGGCTCTTGGATACGCCCATGCCGCACCAGCCGCGCCGCCCACATGGGACCCGGCGCTCCACGCCGCTCTTCAGCAGGCGCCCCCTCCCGGCTCCTACTTCGGCGGAGGCGATTGGTTCATGGACACGGGCGCCTCCGCTCATATGGCTGCACATCCCGGTAACCTCTCCCGTTCATCCCCCACTTCCACCTCCGCATCATTGTTGGCAACGGTGCTAGTCTTCCTATTTCTCACATAGGTTCCACTCAATTTCCTTCCACCTCTAAACCTTTGTCGCTTAACAATGTCATAGTTTCTCCACAACTTGTTAAAAATCTAGTTTCTGTTCGTCAACTTTCTCGTGATAACTCCGTAACTGTCGAATTTGACGTTGTTGGTTTTTCTGTTAAGGACGCCCGTACCCAGATGGTGCTCCACCGATGTGAGAGCCCCGGCGATCTCTACCCCGTCCAGCCATCGCCATCCTCCGCCGCTGGACCTCGGGCCTTCTCCACTAGCGTCGACCTTTGGCATGCATTTCTCGGTCATCCCAGCTCCACCGCACTACACCAAATAATGAGAGGATTTTCTTTTTCGTGTAATAAATCGGAAGCTCACACCTGTGAAGCATGCCGTATAGGCAAACATGTTCGTCTCCCTTTTAGTAGTTCATCTACAGTTGCGTCTTTTCCCTTCCAGTTAATTCATAGTGATGTTTGGACCTCACCCATACCTAGTCATTCTGGCTTTATGTACTACCTTGTTATTATGGATGATTTCTCTCATTTTGTGTGGACGTTCCCCTTCGAAAGAAATGCGATGTCCCCGCCACTCTCACCGCATTTTACTCCTATGTCTCCACGCAATTTGGTTGCCCTATTCTTGCTCTCCAAACTGACAACGGTAAAGAATTTGATAATCTAGTCATTCGCACCCTCCTCTCCACCCACGGTACCATCTTTCGCCTCACGTGTCCATATACATCTCAGCAGAACGGCCGCGCTGAATGCGTCCTCCGCACGATTAACGACTGTGTCCGCACCCTTCTCTTTCACGCACACATCCCTCCCCCTTTCTGGCCCGACGCCTTAGCCACCGCCACTATGCTCATTAACATTCGTCCTTGTCGTACCCGTTGGAACTATGCCCCTCATCATCTCCTCTTCGGTTCCCCACCATCCTACGACGATCTCCGGATCTTCGGGTGTCGCTGTTATCCCAGTGTCGCCGCCACCGCTCCTCACAAACTCGCCCCTCGTTCATTACCCTGCGTCTTCCTCGGTTACCCAGCTAACACCAAAGGATACCGCTGCTACGATCCGGTGTCTCATCGTGTCATCACCTCCCGACACGTTTACTTTGATGAGTTGTGCTTTCCCTTTGCACAGGTTTCTCTGACTACTGCTACTCCCTCCCCTGAGGTCGAGTCGCTGTGGCGTCGCGTCCCTCCGGCGCTTGCCGCGCCCCCTGTGGTGTCGCCGGCAGCACCGACCACGCCACCACCTGCGCTGCCCTCGAGCTCGGACTCGGGCACCGCCTCGCCGACAGCCCCGCCCTCGAGCCTCGACTCGGGCGCCGCCGTCGCCGCCTCACCCTCGAGCGCTATCTCGGGTGACGCCATCGCCGCCTCGCCGCCCTTGGCGTCGACATTCGCGGGTCCTACTACCCGCGCCCGTGCCGGCATCTTCCGCCCGAGCACCCGGTACACGGCGGCCGAGTACGCCTACGCCGCGTCACCAGCGGCCTCTTCATCGACTGCTGCACCTTCGCCGCTGCCGGCCTCTGCCCGGGCGGCCCTTCGCGACCCTCTATGGCTCGCGGCCATGCAGGACGAGTTCGACGCCCTACAGCGCAACAAGACGTGGACGCTTGTTCCACGACCTCCCCGCGCCAACGTCATCACCGGGAAGTGGGTCTTCAAGCACAAGTTCCATCCAGACGGCTCTCTTGATCGTCATAAGGCCTGCTGGGTGGTTCGCGGCTTCCGCCAGCGCGTCGGCGTCGACTTCACTGACACCTTCGCCCTGGTTGTTAAACCCGGGACGATTCGCACCGTTCTTCAGCTTGCAGCGTCTCGCGCTTGGCCGGTGCACCAGATGGACGTGTCCAATGCCTTCCTCCATGGGCATCTCGAGGAGCAGGTGTTTTGCCAGCAGCCTACGGGGTTCGTCGACACCGCTCACCGGATCATGTCTGCCTGCTCTCACGCTCACTGTATGGGCTCAAGCAGGCTCCCCGCGCCTGGTACCAGCGCATCGCAGCGTTTCTGCATCGACTCGGCTTCCGCTCCACTCGCTCCGATGCTTCGCTGTTCGTGTATCACGCGGGCGACTCCACCGCCTACCTGCTGCTCTATGTCGATGATATCATCTTGACGGCGTCCACCACTGTTCTTCTTCGACAGCTCACTGATCGTCTTCGTTTTGAGTTCGCTCTCAAGGACTTGGGTCCTCTACACTACTTCCTCGGGATCGAGGTGGTACGTCGCGCGGATGGCTTCTTCCTCCATCAGCGGAAGTACGCCCTTGAGCTCCTTGACCGCGCCGGGATGCTTAATTGCAAACCCGCGGCCACGCCTGTCGATACGAAGAACAAGCTCTCCGCCACCGCAGGTTCTCCGGCCTCGGACGCAGCATTCTATCGGTCCATTGTTGGTGCTCTTCAGTACCCGACTCTCACCAGGCCCGAGTTGCAGTACGCCGTTCAGCAGGTGTGTCTCCATATGCATGCCCCTCGCGATGTTCACTGGACTGCGGTCAAACGGATTATGCGCTACATCTGCGGCACTATGGACCTTGGTCTCACGCTTCACGCCTCCGCCACTATGGAGATCACCGCTTACTCGGATGCTGATTGGGCCGGCTGCCCTGACACGCGACGCTCTACTTCGGGATACTGCATCTACCTTGGACCATCACTCATCTCATGGTCGTCCAAGCGCCAGCCTACGGTGTCTCGCTCCAGTGCAGAGGCGAAGTATCGCGTCGTGGCCAATGCGGTTGCTGAGTGCTCCTGGCTTCGTCAGTTACTTCAGGAGCTTTCGTGTCCGATCACCAAGGCCACCGTGGTTTTCTGTGATAATGTGTCGGCTGTCTACCTCTCTGCTAATCCGGTTCATCATCGCCGGACCAAGCACATCGAGCTCGACATCCACTTTGTACGGGAACAGGTGGCTCTCGGTCATGTACGTGTCTTACACGTACCCACCTCCCAGCTGTTTGCGGACATCATGACCAAAGGGTTACCTACGGCGCCCTTTGAGGAGTTTCGTTCTAGCCTTTGCGTCGGCCCTGGCGACGCTTCGACTGCGGGGGGGTGTTGAGTATATATTGTTGTATTTACATTACTTGTATGTCAAGTCACCTTGTACCCATATATATGTGCGTTGCACCTGATCAATACATCAAGAGTTGCAATCCTATTATCTACAGTATTGGGTGACCGTATTGAGCGTACATTGCGGTACGGTGACCATGGCGAGCTCGCGAGACAAGTACGATGACTGTTGATGGATTTTACTCCGCCTCCTATTACTCCATCGTGGCGCGGCTCCCCAGACCCCACCACCGGACCACCATCTCCCAACTGCGGCTCTCCTGAGCGCCCGCCATCACGGGCCTCCTTGCTCCGTGCGCGGCGCCGACGGCGTCCTCCGGGCTCCCAGATCGGGTTCTCCAGTGGCGAATCGACGAGTTGAGCTTGCAGCCGGACGGCGCTCCAGCAACGCCCAGGTCTTACTGTACCATATCCCCATATTCCCCCGCTCTGGCAGCTCCGGCGGACCTCGCCCACGGCGTGAGAAGGTCCAGGCCATGATAGGGACGCCGGCGGCGGCGGGGAGCCGGTCCGGTGGCAGCGGGGATACAGTCCGGCGGCTTCGGGGAGCTGGTCCAGCACCAGGGTGCGGTCGTCCGGCTGCAGTGCCTGGTCTGACAATGGTCGCGTGCGACGGCGTGCGGGAGGTTGGAGATGGCTGCCTTCAATTTTGCTTGCCGCCGCGCGTGAGAAAGATTAGTCAGCGCATTGTATTCGCTCAGTTCACCTTGCGTGAGCGTTCGAAGCGACTGAATAGCGTAGCTGCGCTTTCTGGTATTTCCCTTTTTTTTGAAACTCAACAATACTCACTTTATTCAGAAATCAAAAGGGATACATCTTTTATTACATCACTCTTAACTGAAGGTGGGGGATCACCTTCCCAAATAAAAGAACTATTCGAATCAAAACTTCGTCTAGCCAGATTGTGCGCCACCTTGTTTGCTTCTCTAGGATAATGTTTGAAGGAGATACAATACTTTGTGCAATCTGAAAACAATCTGCTAACATAGCAGTATACGGGCTCCAGAGATCAATCACCCCGTACATGCATTGATCAGTTCCAAGATATCAGATTCCAGAATGGTAGGAGTACATGCGATGGATTCCCGTAGATGAAGCCCAAACGCAACGCCATTGCTTCTGCTGTCCAAGGATCAAGCAGGTTAGACAAAGGTTCAGCAAGCTACACCGAGATAGCCTCACCGCAGTCATTTCTGATTATAGCAGCTGCAGCACCAGTACCATTCGGAAAGAAACATGCATTAACATTAACTTTATATGTCTCCACAGGAGGCTTCTGCCACATAATTTCCTTTGGCACAGCCGCAACCGAGGCAAGCGCAAAATTTGCTGTCAGTGCTTGAATAGAGAAAGCCAATCTTGCTATAGGTGAGATGAAACTCCTTTCACCGCTTCACGACGCTGCCACCAAATATACCAAGCCGCTACAGCTATCGTCTCCTGCAATCCCTGATGCCCAATTGCTGGTGATTTTTTAATTGGATTTCTCAGGATCTCCTCAAGTATCACCGATCCAGAACGATCAACCGATATAGCTTGGTTAATTACTCCATCCAATCCCAGAGCTTGCCACACCTTTTAGCTCGTTTACAGGTGAAAATAAGATGACGAATATCCTCTACTCCTTGAAAACAGACCGGACATTGTGCAGACACCTTTATATGTCTATTGGCAAGCACCCCCATTCCAGGAACCAAACCATGTAACGATCTCCATATAATTTTTTTAACTTTTGCAGGACTTGTAGCTTCCAAAGGATTTCCCATACCAGATTTAGACTAGAGGGACCTTGACCATCTTGGCGTCTCACTTTTCTCCCATACTGATGTTCCCACTCAGAATAATAAGCTGAGCGAACTAAGAAAGTGAACGACTTAGTCTTATGCCAAGCAATAAAATCATCATCCAAGTTAGGACTAATATGAATTCTCAGCACATTATCTGCTTCCAAAGGATTAAAGTTGTCTCGGATGATCTCCTCATTCCAAAGTCCAGTATCTGGATCAATCAATTCATCCACTGTCTGCAGCAGGCTATCACCTCTTGCCGACTCAATTTTTCTATTTACATTCTCAGGAACCCAATGATCTTCCCAGATATTAATGTTTTTCCCATTCCCAACTTTCCAAATATGTCCTCTTTTAAAAGTTTGAAGTCCACTTACTATGCTCTGCCAAGTAAAAGAAGAATCTCCCTTAGGTCCTGCATTCAACAAATTGCCATGTGGATAGTATTTAGCCCGGAGCACTCTAGCACATAATGAATTGGGTTGTGTAATCAATCTCCATGATTGTTTGGCAAGCATAGCTAGATTAAAAGCATGTAGGTCACGAAATCCCATTCCCCCCTATTATTTTGGAATACACATCCTCCACCAAGCACTCCAGTGCATCCGCTTCTGTTCCTCCGTATCCCCCACCAAAAGGCTGCCATAGCATCGGTGAGTGATTTACAAATATTCTTCGGAATCTTGAAGATCGCCATGGCAAAAACCGGAATAGACTGAATAACAGCCTTCAATAAAATCTCCTTTGCTCCCATAGACAATTGTTTTTCCTTCCAGCCATTCAACCGAGCTATAACCCTTTCAATCAAATACAGAAAGTTATCACTATCAATCCCAACCATTGCAAGGAGGCCAAGATATTTATCTGAGAGAGCCTCAGTCATGATATTCAATTCTGTGCATATATCACCTTTCAAATTTACATCCACATTAGGACTGAAAAATACTACGTTTTGATTGACTCACCATCTGACCCGAATTTGCACAATAGTTCTCAAGTACTTGTCTCAACGATGTTGCATTAACTAAGCCTTCCTTCATAAGGATAGGAATCATCAGAAAATAATAAATGTGATACTGATGGTGCATTTTTACACATCCTTACCCCCTCAATGCCACGAACCTCCTCCTGATGAGCCAATAAACTTGATAGCCCTTCTGCACAAATTAGGAAAAGATAGGGAGATATGGGGATCCCCTGCCTTAAGCCCCTGGTTGGAGTAAAACCTTCAGTTTCTTGATCATTATATCTAACTTTGTACTCCCTCCGTTCTAAAATACTTGACTTCCATTTGTCTATATATGGATGTATTTAGCCACGTTTAGTGGGTAGATACATCCATATCTAGACAAATTAAAGTCAAGTATTTTGGAACGGAGGGAGTACTTCACAGAAGTCACACATGCCATAATCAACTCCACAAACTCCATGTGAAACCCCAGCCGAATTAGCATTCTTTCTAGAAAAAGCCATTCTACTATGTCATAGGCCTTAAGCATGTCTAATTTAACTGCACAATATCCACTCTTACTCTTCTCTTATTCTTGATGTAATGATACTCTCATACGCTAGCAGGATATTATCAGTAATCATCCTGCCCGGGACAAAAGCACTTTGCACAGGAGATATTATTTCATCAAGAATATGCTTAAAACGGAAAGCAATCATCTTAGATATTACCTTGTACAGCACATTACAAAGGCTGATGGGTCTATATTGGGAAATCAACTCCGGATTCTCCACAGCGAACATGCTCTAAGGCGTCGGTTGGCACGGCATAGGCAACTGTCTGTGTTGGTACTCGGTAGTGTCCACCCCTTCTGCGTAGTCCAGGGCTCCAGGCCAACGCACCTAGCAAGGTTTTGCTTGTTCCAGTCGTTCCAGTCATAATGTAAGTTGTGGTGCATGAACCATGTAAAGGCTCGTCACCTATACCAAGACTTGCCACATCACGATGGTACCAAGTAATCATCTATTGCACATGCACAAGCTTCAAATTTGTTATGCTAATTCAGGAAATTCTGAGTATGGTGATCACATGGTTAACAGCCGGGCACTATCCATTAAGCGCACATTATCAGGTTAAGTCGGTATCTATGATTTGGATACCAGAATGCCAGGAACCTGAAACGCATACAAGTGCAACGAACTCCAAGGACAGGTGCTGTAAACCTGTTAGCCAAGTTCATTCTCAAAAGTACCAGAACCTGCAGATCTGTGACTCGCACCCGCGCAAATTCGTTCCCAACGTACCAGCAGCATACGCATATATGCACTGTTCACATACTCCTGCATAATGCTGGGTATAACACTATTTCCTCGACTATGAGTCTCCCGAGGAACAATCACCTAATGATGTAGACAACCCTGACTAAGGAGGATGCCTGCGCAGCCTGAGCTAGGAGCTTTCTTCCAAAATAATGGTTTCACTCACAACGTCACGAGAGCAACTCCCATGCCATCACGTCCGTGTTCAAGGTCGAGAGCCACGGCCTCTTGCGCCACCACGCCTCCTTTTAGGCTTTGCCCCCCTTTTGCCCTTCTTTCCCCGCGTGCCTGCTTCGTTGTTGGACTGGACGTCCCAGCTAATCTTCGACCTAATCGATGAATCACAGGACAAAAATAGTGACAGAAATGTAACAACAGCTTAGTGACAAAGAAACTACTGAGGTTGAGTGTGCTAGTGTCAGTTACCCGTCCAGGTAAGAGGCCAAGCGTTCTAGAACGTTGTCAAGCGCATAGAGCGCCATCTTCTTGATCTGTAAAACACAGAACCAAAATTCAAGTCAGTCATCACTTCCCAGGGCACAAAGCAACCATGATTTCAAAGAATATGCTGCCAAACCTCTAGTTTATCTTCTTTAGCCTTGTGGGCAGATGGAAGTCGCCTGAACTCGCTGGTCAGCTTAACAAACTCACCAACATTTTCAGGGGAAACAAAGTCCATCGCAACCTTGATGCAAGACTGCACAAACGAAAATCGGTTTAGTTTTGAGCACCCACATAGTTTGGTGCTAAATTCAAAACAAACAAGCGAGAATTTAGCCGCACTGTCATACTGCTCTAGTTCCATTATACCTTCAGATTCCTAACTTGGTGAGGACACCCAGCAGGAATGAGAACGGCATCCCCAAGCTTCTGCTCAAACGTCCAGGGCTCAATACCTAAACGAGGCAAGCCAACTGATAAGGAAATGGCGACATAAGGCACACTATGTTTCAGGATAATATGAACACCTCATGTTTACTTACCATATTCTTCCTTGAGCTTCCTCTTGTGTTCTTCTGTTAAATAGAATGCCTGATCGTGAATTGGGTGAATAACCTGCGCAATAAAAATTGTTGGTCTTAGGGTAAGAAAACTATATAATTAACTCCTACAGATGAAACTTTTTTTTTTGAAGTACCTGTTTCACAGGATTGCAATGGATGTGGCGGAACTCTGAGAAATGCTTCCTTAGATAATCTTGTAATTTCTCGGAATCCTCCCTTCGGAATATGTCCCACAAAGCACCTCCAGTTTTCTGCTGCTCTGAATTGTCAGGAACTGGTTTGGGAGGATCATTAGCTTTATTTTGATGCATTGTTCTGTTAGCACGACGCTGATAGTACAAATTGCAACTGCCTCTATTATGAATCTCATCAGATTTCTTAACCTCGTCAACTTGGTCTGAACATTGCTCTATTTCACTATGTATCACAGATTCATGAGATTGTGATGTATCCTGAACATCACCTCCAGCATCAGGTGGATCATTTGGGTGCAAACCTGCAAGACAGAAACATGAAATGCCCGAAGAACATGACATTAAGCAAAAAATAATAATTTCCTTATAAAGGAAATTGATGCCCCCATTTCAACTACCTTTATCACTTTCCATACGACATGAGCTCATCAGCTCATCAGCAGATATCTTACAAGATCCAACAGATGGCAGTGGCTTGACCTCAGTGTCTGAATTTAAATCCCCATATAGTTCCTGAAGATCTTGCTTTCTCATGTCTTTCTGGACTTTTTCAATCCGAGGATGATCATATATCTCACTGTCCACTTCAGCTGTGTGTGTTAGGATATTTACCTGGTTAGTTAGACATCTGTCAGTTAACCAGACCAACAGATAAACAAGAAAACGCAAACTATGAAATGGTCAGCTGGTCATCAGGCAGAATATGTGCTAGGAGATCAAGATAACAAAAGTGAGATGCAGATCAGCAAGGTACAAAACTGGATTTGCCGTCAAATTTATCCAGCATCCAAGATAAATTTACAAAGTAAGAAACAAGATCATTACAAAGAAAATAGCAACATACCGCATCAGAAACGTCGCAATGAAGCTTGGTCACTGAGTCACCCCGACCTAACTCTTTGGAAAATCCATAAGCAATGTAACTTTTTGGTCCAAGATCTGGTTTCAGGACACCATCAGGAAGTTTGACAGAAAGATTTAGTGGACCATATCGTGGATCGGTATACTCAGGAAATGGCAATGCGCTGATAAATTCAGCACCATGGCGAGGCAACCGCTTATCAAACGTACTAGAAGGAGGCCAATCCTTCAGCTTAAGCATCTCAGGCCAGAAAGTAGGATGAGCTCTGCCTTTATTATATCCAGTAAAGAACATGTGAATGTTAATTTCTACCTGCAACATCAGACGAGCAGGGTAAGCACCTATCTATTGAACAACAATTCTCTAGATTCAAGATGAATCACATAGACATCATTATTTAAATTGGGTTAATCAGTTAACTGACAAATAAATGAAGTTCCCTAAAAGTAGTACTTCCATCTCAAATATAAGGCATATAATTTTTTGCAATCTTCTTTCAAAAGAAATAAGAGATGCATGTAGAATAATCACTTCTCAACCATTCAGTCTCTTGTTCCAATATATGGCAGCCATGGTCATTTCTCTAATATTAAGGGCATGAGTCACCACCTAAATCAAAATGAGCCTTAGAAAATGAAATGGTAGGAGCTCATCTTCTAGAAAGTTAACACGTACACAGGCTCATACAGAGGCAGGTGCAACTGGAGCGGCTGTACAGAGCCCCAAAATTCAAGGGGTCCCAGAATTTCCTAATTAATGCTATTAGTACTAATCATGGTTAAATTAATCGCTCCTAAGCGCAAGCTTACGCACGCCTAGGTGCTGAGCGGAGGCACTAGCGCTTAATTGTGCTTAAGCATGCGCTTAACGCTTTAATACTTCAGAAAAGTGAAAAGCGGAGGCAAAACGCTCGCTCAGCGCTTAGCGCTTAATTGAACGTTGGTACTGATCAAAGTAGATATTAAAATGGTCGCCTGGCTCAATCCAAGCCAATCGTGTATCGACTCCTGGCCTATCTCACGCCTCTTTCTTCCCGTTTCTTTTTTCTGAAATCCTCCTTCCCCTATTCTCTATCTCACGTTAGTTGAAAAACTCACTGATCCATTAAATTATCCACACACTCCTCATCCATTCTTTGCTCACAAGATTGAATATGTTGCAAATTAATTCTCTGGCTCCTCATATTTTGATTATTTTTATATGTAGGCCTAAATTTTAGTTTGGCACAGGGCCTCAAATTTCTGACATACAGCCATGCACGTACACGTAATTACTTAGTACTATTTCAAGTTATTATTAAAGTATATCACAAGTAATTGTGCCAGAATTTCTGACATGCAAGCCTGGTACATAAAATAAGCACGAAAGAATACAAAATGATGGCCAACAATAGTTCAAAAGTGATTGGCAAAAGCATCAGATCAAAAGTGGTGAGTTTAAAAGGGCAAACAGTACTGCTTACTAGCAAACCTAAATCATGGAAATTACCAACTATAACATTGAGTAAAAAATGTAGAGTATAGCTTGGCACCTCGCACAAATCAAGGCAATCTACTGCTCTCACAGCAAAGTGCTCATCTGCTGCCCTGCTTTGGGCTTTTTCACGCAATGCCCGCCACATTACCATAGGCTCCCAACTCAAACCAGACGTTAAATGAAGGACGTCAGAAACAATAACTGGCTCGCCCTTTGCCCAATGCATCTGAAAGTGCAGTAGATCATCCTCCTGGAGCTCCGTGGCGGATGGACAATATAAGTAGTTATCACTTGAGTCCTCCCTATTGCAGACTCCCGTAATGTCCTGACATCAGTTCTTATCTTGCCTGAATGATCAAAGCAAGGGCACTTATCACTTCTGCTAACTGCTGCTTTTGCAAATATTTCACTCCTCATAACTTTATCAGCTCTATCTTCTAGCTCGGCATACACCTTCTCTGGAAGCATACATTTGAGATCTAGAACAGAACAACCACAACCTTCCATTTCCTTTGGTGGGCAAGGTATGCTACCATCACTATTTGCTTTCCACGGTATAAGAGGGCAAGGTATGCTACCATCATTTGGGGAGTCCATCTGCCTCGTTGCAGAGACCCTTTGGTTCTCATCCATCGACTGACAATTCTTGCCAAAAATATAGTCCTTCCCTCTATCCTCATATTGCATAGTCTCCACCTCTTCTCCTCCAGGGATCTCACCTTTGCGAAGCTCCCGGCAGCAGATAAGGCACAAGTCATAATGACAATGCTTACAGCTTCTATGAAAATCATATATAGAAGTTTTACACTTGCTACTGCAGTAGAAGAATGAAACAGGATCAGATATTTGCTACAGCTATATACAGATTGGTTACATATGCAAATAAAGTAAATATGGAAAGATCCTAACCAGTAGACACGTTCACCAGGATCACAGCTAGTATATTCCAACTTCATTTCGTCCACTAAAACTCCTGTAAACAAAACCAAATGAACATCTGCACGAACATCAATTCCCTCTTGTGTCCTATAATACCATACCTCGTATTTTAGCCTCTAATTGCTTCTCCTCCATCTGCTCCTGTTGAAGTTCTCTAACCCAAGGAAGCAACAAGCGCACAATATGGCAAGCATAACGAATTTGATTTTCTTCAGAAATTTCCTTTTTTGGAGGCTGGTTCATGAAGAATGGAATAAATCATTATGAAGGGGAAAATAGTAGGAGAAAATCTTTTGAATACAAGCAAAATCAACATGAAACAGAAATACTGTGAAGATGAGCAAAGGTGCCAAGTGCAAACCTCTTCAACTCCTCTCATTCGTAAGCATCCCTTGCAATTACAATTTTTGCGGCAATATGGGCATTTTGCAGCAAATTCATCTTCTGACAAATTAGGATACCTGCAAACCGGAAAACAGTAGCTTTATGAAATACACCAGAACAAGAACGGTGCCGTTGTCAATCACCAAAGAGTTGAAAACATTAAAAGGAAGGCATCAACGATAGGGTTTTACCATGATAGAAAAAAAGCAGCATTAATTAAGAACAACAGTAAAAGAGATTGATATACACATTTGTAAACCAAAAAAAAAAAATGCATGCAATAAAAAAAAACTACTCCCTCCGTTTTTAATATAAGATGTTTTAGGTGTTACACATGTTGTTTATATACATACTAAAATGAGTGAACACATAAAGTAAAGTGTGTCTACATACATTTGTGTGCATGTGAATGTGGACAAATCTCAAAACGTCTTATATTAAAAAACGGAGGGAGTAGTTGATAAGCAGAAGTTGTATATTAGTTGGAGTTTATAAGAAAACAGTAAACAATAGGTGCTTGAATCAATAGAAAACAAGATGGAGACAGTTCGACGCACCATTGTGTGATGCATTCCACACAGAAGCGCTTGTTACTACATGACTTACACCAGACCACCCTCACTTTGTCATTTCTCTGGCACTGGTGGCACATCCGAGCATCATCCCCAGTCATCATCCGTTTTCCATTCTAGATAATTGAAAAAACACAGAGGGTCATTAGACTCACTAAAATTGATACTTAAAAACCATTCCATAAACAACTTATTCTAGAAAATGAGTAGCTTGCCTTGTATCTATCACCAGACTTTTTATTCTTGGAGGATGTGACTTTATTTTCTTCTTCCTCGTGCTTTAATATTTGTGTGATGGAAGCCTTCCCTGCATCTCTTCTTCCCTTTTTCTTTGCAGGCTCCAAAGCTTCATTATCGCTAGTCTGCAAAACAAGATAAAAGACAATTAAAGGCTGCACATAATTTGCTCTACTTAGAACATGGTATAGAATTTATGACAAGGTGTTCAGACATTTAATAAGAGAATAAGAAATATCTAATATTGTCAATAACTATGGTCAGATAAATATCCACAGAACCCTTCCGGAATCAACATTTGTAAGAGGCGTGAAGTAATTCACCTTATTGTTTTCGTCTTGGTTTTTGCCGTCTGGGAAATGGGCCTTGCTGCCATCTTGGTCTGATTTCTTACTTCTGGGTCTCCTCTTTTTTCCAGCATCACTTCTGTGCTTGGGATTGTTCAGAGGCTGAAGGACTCGATTATTCACAGTTTCCTCACCATCCTATTCGTAGAAGAGAAATTAGTCAAGCAAAGTTCAACATAACCGAAGATCAGAAACATTTACTAGGACCACAATGGCGAACACTCTGCATAGTCTAAACTCTAAAGCATTTAGTACTTGGGTTTGTTCAGAGGCTGAAGAACTTGATTATTCACACTTGTCTCACCATCCTATTCGCAAAACAGAAATTAGTCAAGCAAAGCTCAGCCTAAACCAACATCAGACCCTTTACTAGGACCAAAATGGCTAACACTATGGAAAGTCTTAAGACATTTTTCTATGCACCAATCTGAACGAAGCATTTCATGAGTTAAAATGGTTTTTGTTACATGCTTCGCTCAGTACAACACAAAAAATCGCCAATGTCACAAAACCATAACGATCTTTAGGAAATTGATAGGATGGGAAACGCTTGTTCAGTTGTTACGAAAGCGCATCATTCCTAATCTCTAATGGCAAAAAAAATTTAGGTAAATCGGTGTCACAATGAATGATTATCTCTTCAATTTTCCTAAAGAAGCTTAACGATGCGAGCATGATGAGCACTAAGCCATAACCAAGGATCGAAGCATCACAAACCTTCTCTGCCTCTGGCGAGGTCATGTTGCGCCGGGCGCGACGGGCTTCGGCAGCGATCCTTACGGCCCGCGGAGGTCGGAGGCGGCGGGCCGGAGGCGAAGCAGCAGCTCCAGGCGATGGGGAACTCGGGGGCGGGCGGGATGCGGCGGGGATGGATGGAGACGGCGGCGGGGAGGATTCGGCCTCCATCGGGGAACCCTAGCCTCCGCTGGTTTCTCGCGGCGACGAATTTCAAAGTAAAGTGCGGCGAATCATCACCCAAATATATCTCGGAAGAGGTACTGCGGTGGCAGCAGTTTTGGGTAGTTCGCGGAAAAATAGGGAATTTAGATCGGGAAGGTGGCCTTTCGTGGCTTCTTTGGGCCGTCGCGGAATCAGCGCGACGGTGGGGAAAAGCTGACCAGAACTTTCACTTTGTTTTTCGAATTTTTGAACAACAGAAAGTTTCCGACTCCCCAAGGACCTTCTATTGGATAGGCATCCAAGTAGATTTTACAACAAGACACAAGATAAACAGAAAATTACACCCAAGTTCCTGACTTACATGGAGGACCCTAAACTGAACGTCCTTGGCAGCCACCGGATTGAAATCCGCTCATGCCGGGGACGAACCACTTGGCGCGACGAAATAGTTGTCATTCATCCAGAACAGGCAGATGACCTGCGAAATCTAGTCAATCAAGAGCTTCGTCGGTCAACCAAGAAAAATGCTCCTTTGTGTCTGGCACCAAGAGAGGGTCGCCATCTACATTAGGGAAGACCACGGGCTTATTCGGGAGCTCGCACTTGATGCACTCCTAAACACGATCGTCCTCCATGGACAGGTAGCATGGGAGGAAGCCAAGCTTCCAGCTGATGCAGCCCGGATGCAACGTTGGAGAGCTTGCAGATGGCAAGATGCCAAACGCTACAAGGGCAATAATCCGTCAAAACATAATCCTAAACCTACTATGTACCTAAGGGAGCCGACCACCTATCCCATCCTCATGTCATATGGCAAAATTGTCGAAAAGAAAGGGAAGAGGCTGAGACGGACCACGCAACACGACTCTCAAGAGATAGACGAAGCGCGCAAGATGACTCTCGGGAGGTAGGCCTGAACTTTCACATTTTTAGGCTTTAGCTTCTGTAGAACTTTACTGTAATCCCAAAGAGTCAATTTGGTGTCACGGTCGACATAAAGAATGACAATATTTGTTCAGTCGTTCACAAAACAGTGCGCGAGAATCCTAGTTACCAATGTCTAAAAAATAATTAAATGGATAAAATAAGATAACACGCAAAGAAGTAGAAAAACAAAGAGCGAAACCTAAAATTCCTCAAAAAGGGGAAGGATTGTTGCAAGCATTCACCGCAAAAAGGGTAGGAGTTTGCAGAAAGGAGGATGTGGTTTAGGATTATTGCCAAAATTGTTCCTATAAGCACTGTTACGGAATTATTGTTTGCGCTATAATTAACGTCAACCGGATCCTTATTTTGTTCTACCAAAGAGGCTAAATAAACATTATTAGGATCAACAGAAACTCTTTTAGAAGTAAGCATAGACAAGATCATATCAACCTTTTCACTTAAAGAAGATATCTTCTCAGCATAATTTACCTTCTTACTAGTTGGAGCTCTTTCAATGTGCAATTGAGAATAATTTTCCATCATATCAGCAAGAACTTTAGTTACTGCTCCTTTAGTGATTGACAGGTTCCACCTGCAACACGGTCTAATAGATTCGTTGCCATATAATTTAAGTGTTGCATGAAAAGTTAGAACAACCATCCAATATTTTGACCATGAGTGGGAAAATTCTTAACCATGGACTTAATTCTTTCCCACACTTGGGCAACATGTTAACTAGTTGTTTAAAGTTCATGATTTGGTTTCTCAGTTGTATGATTTTAGCTGGAGGGTAATATTTTCCTATAAAACCATCTTTACATTTGACCCAATAATCAATATTAATTTTAGGAAAAGATAGCAACCATTTCTTAGTTCTAACTTTTAACGAAAATGAAAATAATTTTAGTTTTACAATGTATCCTTTTACTGCTTTATATTTTTGCGTGTCACATAACTCAACAAAGTTATTTAAGTGAGACACATCATCTTCATTAAAGAAGCCAGAAAATTGTTCTTCATTAGTAAGTTTAGCAAAACAGGCTTAATTTCACACGATTCTGCCTTAGTAGCAGGTGGAGCAATAGGCGTGCATATGAAATCATTATTATTGGTACTTTTAAAGTATGTCACAGAGTTTGGTATTTTCAGCAGTATTCGCCATAGTAGCAAGATAAAACAAAAAAGTGTTGTTTATTAGAAGTTAAATATGTTTTGTTGTTTTTTTAGTTTTTAAGCAAGCAAACAAGTAAATAAAAATTAAAAAACTAACTAAGCAAGAGTCGTACCAAGAGAGTAAAGTGGAAGTCTGTATGTCCCTTATTAGTTCATGTTGATATCTCCCCGGCAACGATGTCCTAAATGTGTTTGATCTTCCATGGAAGTGTAGTTTATTAGAAGTTAAATATGTTTTTTAAGTTTTTAAGCAAGCAAACAAGTAAAAAAAGTAACTAAGAAAGAGTGGTACCAAGAGAGTAAAGTGGAAGTCTGTATGTCCCTTAGTTAATGTTGATATCTCCCCGGCAACGATGTCAAAAATGTGTTTGATACTTCCACGGAAGTGTTGGGATTCATCCAAGAGGAAGGGATGATGTAGCCCAGCAGCAATAATTTCTTTGAGTAGAGAATCAAGGTTTATCAAACCAGTAGGATCATCATAACGTCAACCAAGTTAATGGTACTTGCACACAAAACACAAAACAAACTTGTCCCCAATGTTCAGGAAGGTTGTCAAGTTTCCCGTTCTGCTAGTTAGAAGAAATAAATGCAAGGTATGGATGGAATTGATGAATAATAATAAATGGAGTAATAGGCCAGTAAAGAAATAACATCAAAGCAAGTAAAAAGGAAGTGCAAACAATATCTAAAGATATAAACGGTGAGACCCCTTGGAGGCTCCTCAGCGATTTGGGCTTTCTGGCCATCCGATCCTCCCCACTCCGTGCCTCCGCTCTGTCCGATCCCTGCTGGCTCCTGGAGTCGGAATGAATAGGGATTTGCAAAGTCGCTAACCGTACCAAGCTTATTGCACCCTCTCTCGCTGACATCCTACATGGATCACCGCTGTAGCCCGAGGGCCGCCCGTCAGCCTCACGGTTCATGTTTAATCGGTATGGCGGACGGGTCTGGGTGGTGTAGATTCGCACTGCGCTCGTCCCATTGGCTGAATTTGTACTTTTACCGTAATAGGTTTTAGCGGTGCCCCTATGGGATAGTTTTCTTCGCACGTGGTTCCTTCCCCCTTGCTCTCGCTGATCATGGGCCCGTCCCCTCCCGTGGTCCACACGTCGGTTGCCCTGCCCATTTGCGTCGCCGATCTCTCCCGTAAGTGGGTTCTCGCTGCGTATTTTCTACAGTGTGCTGGGGTACGTTTGGTATTTCGCGTACGTTGCACTGTTCGTGATGTCAGGGAGAATTCGGGCCCGATTTCTCCGTCCGAGCTGCCCTCTCTTCATTCGTTGGCGGGTACGATGCACTGTGCTGGTAGTCAGAAGGCCCGATTTCTCATGTTGCTGGCGGCTCGCCATTGGTTGCGAGTGGTTACTGACCTGATGGAGCTGCGGTCCACACTGTGCTGGGGGGACGGGGTATATAGGTTGCGTTCTGGATCAGATGGTTACTGCAGCTCTCAGTTCCCCCTTTCCTTCTTCCTCGCTGTTCTTGCTCCGCCGTATTTTTCTCGAGCTTTGCCCCCCATTATTTCTTCCTCGGTGTTCTTGCTCCATCGGCAGGTTAGTTCCGGTTTGGATCTGTTGGTTCGTCGGCTCCGCCGTCTATCCCTCTTTTCTTCTTTCACGCCTTTGTTCTCTCTCAACGAGTTGTCTTGCGGTTGTTTCTGTTGGTTTCACATCGGATGTATCTGGGTTCTTTTGTTTGTTCTTCCCTGTGGTTTCCGGTTTGCTGCTGTTTTGTTCGATTTGTTTGTTTATCGTTTTTTGTTTCTGTTTTGATCATCCTATTGATAGCTTTTTGGGTTTTTAATGGGTTTTGTTGTTCATGTACTTACTCTCATGTTGTTTTTTGTGTTATTTTTTCTGTACTGCGTTCCTGGTCTTTCGATTGTTTCGGAGTGTTGCTTCAAAGGGTTTCTAATGTTATTCTCTATTTTTATTTTTATTTGTGCATGTCGTGATCTTGCTCGGTTCTCTCGCTTGGCTGGGCGCGCGTTATTCGGCGTGTGCTGTTTGGGCAGGTGTGCTTTCGGTGAGTTTTGACGTTATGTATTTCGTATGGTAAATCGTTTACTGTTTTCCTCTGTTTTATTTAGAGTTTTGTTTGTTTTGTTTTTCGATTTCTTGATTCATGTCAATATTTTTTTACAGATCTACGATCCTGGTGTTCGGGCGTGTTTTCCTGTGTCTACAATCCTTTCCGTTATTTGTGAGTTTTAACGTTTCGTGTTTTTCCTATGGCTTTAGCCTCGGGATTTTCAGTGGGTTTATTATGTGTGTTTTATATTTGTTCTATTCATAGGCGTCGTTGTTTCTGTGTTTTGGTTTGTTTGATTTTGCTTTTTTTCAGGTTTATTTATGTGTTGTTGATCGTTGGTGTTTAAGGTACGCCTCTTTTTGCGATGTGTCTAACTTTCGTGTATACATGTTTTTTTTTTCCCGTCAGATTGGTTTTTAATTGTCTGGTGATTCCTCGAGTGTATATTTCTTATGTGTTCCTCTGTTGTTGTTTTTTTCATTTATGGGTTATTTATTTTTTGTGGATGTGTATGTTCTTGGTTTTTTTTGGTCTGGTGACCCTGTATTTTTTTATGTATCACTCTTGCCTTTCGATTGTTTTGGGCTTCAATTCTATTTATTTTTTTATCTTCACTGTGTTTGTAATTTGTCCGGTTCAATTTTCACGTGCTTTCTATTGTTGTTCATTCTATTGATCTTACCTGTTTTCTTGCGTTCAATTTGTTTTTCAGCCGGCTGTGAAAGTGTGTTGGAGTCGATCACCGGAGCCGTCCGTGAGTATCTTTACTTGCTGCCGGCTTACTTCCTTTATATCATCTTCTCCCGTACAATAGGGTTGTTTCGGCTGTTGTTACAGGTTTGATTGATTACACGGTTTCGGTTATGATGATGGGCTGGTTGATCGGTGTTGTTGTTGTTGACTAGCTTTGCTTCTCCGTACGTTAGGCTGTGTCAGCTGTTATTAGTTTCCATGTCATGTCCCGGGAGTCGGCAGGCCTGACCTCCTCCATCTCACTGTTCGGCGATTCGGCCGACTCCAGGGAGTCGGCAGCACTGGCCTTTTCCGTCTTACTCCTCGGCGACCCCGCCGACACCTGACGTGACAAACCCACGACACCGACTCCAGCGACACTGAGTCGACAAGACAACCTGTGAGAAGTCAGTAGTAGCAATGACTTCTACCAGGACACGACCTGAAACAATTTAAATTTGTGACAAAATTGGTTTTTTTCTTTTCATTCGCGTGTGTTCTATAGTCTTGTGTCACGTCGTACCGTATTAGTTCGTGTTTCCATTATGGTACTTCCTTCACGTATTTGTCCGGTCGTGCTTTCTTCTTTTACCCCTGACATTGCATCATTGTATTTTGGATGTTTTTGCACATTTTTTGCTTATAACTACAATGATCTTTGCTATTGTTCAAGGAGTCAATGGTGGTGTGCGCGAACAGTTAGCTTGTGCTGTATATTAAATGTAAAAAATGCTTGGGTTGTGATGCTGAAATTTATTTGGTTGGGCTTCATAAAAGATGACTTGGTAACGTGACAACTTATCTGTGTTTACTTCTGTATACTAAGCCCGGGCGTTTATGATTTGGGGTTGTACATGTGGTCTTTCTTAACTGTTTCAGACATCGTCAGTTTTATTCTGTGTTGCCCTGGCTGTTACTACTTATTGCTCCTTGTGCGCCTGTTTTTTTATGTGGTTCCGTGTTGACGGTTCTACCATGCGGCTATGATATGTTATCGTCTGAACGTACTGAATATTTTGGCTGCAATGCTATATCCTCTTTTGTTGGGTCTCCTACAGAGTGGTGGCTTACTACAGAGGTTCTTATGTTTGGTGGTGTCCCTGTCTGTAGAGCCAGTTAGCGTGCATTTCCGGGGGCTCGTGCAGTTGGTCTGTCTTTATTTTGTTACCCGGCGACTTTTCTAGCTTTGTGCTTCATATTTATACTCTTTTCCTATTGTCCTGCTGCTCTGGTTAGTATGCTCTTTTACATTCTGTGTGTATTTGACGTTTGTTTCATCGTATTGTATGTCAGATTTGTTATTATTTTTCTATATTCAGTTTTTTTTAATTGTTTTCTTTGTTTTTCTTAGATGGTGATCAGTCCCTTGAGCGAGCTTAACCCGGGTAGTCGGAACTGGACAGTTCAGGTCTATGTGTCTCGCCTATAGCTTTACCGTGGAGCATCAGATGATGGGCCTATAAAGCACATTGGTATCGTTTTCCAGGACAAAGAGGTGGTTGTTTGTTTATTGGTTTTGTTCTGTTATTTTGTATTTAGATTTATCGCTTATGTGTAACTTCTATTGTTTAGGGGAATCCTATGTATGGAGAGGTCTCGCCAACCCTGGTTGTCCGGTTCCAGGATCTCCTTGAAGAGGGTTTGGTCTTTGAGATGGATAGGTTCCTGGTCGGTGCAAGGAAAAACAGTTATAGGGTAGTGGAGGGTAGGTATATTATTAAGTTTCGCAGATATACAAATCTTCGAGGACTGTCTGATACTTATACTATCATGGACTATCCCCTCTGTACTTACGTGTTGACTCCAATTGATTGTCTGCCGAGTCCAACTGATTTGCCTGATAGCTTCACAGGTTTGTTTGGTTGTTTTATTTCTTTCCGTTTTACGTATTCCGTCTACCTCTTCTGTGTAGATGTATTGTTTTTTGTATTGATTTATAGTAGGTTTTTTTTGTATAGACGTCATAGGTATTATTACTGGAGTTTCTCCGCCGACTCAGTACCATAGTGCTAGCCGTGCTATGCCGTCTACGAAGAGGATTATCTATTTGAGTGATGTTAGGTACTTTCGTGTTCGTTTTACAATTTGTCGTTTAATTTTCTTTTTCAAGATAACCGTCTCCTTTGTTGATTTGTTGCTGGCTTATTTGTTGTTTGCAGCGGCCATCAGATTAGTGTTATTCTTTGGGGAGAACGAGTCACCGCTTTTGATGGGCAGGGTGTACTCGAAATGGCCGAAAAGGAACCTATTATCGTCATCTTTGTTGGGACTTTAGTTAAACCTTTTGAAGGTTTTATTTGGAAGGAGACTTATGTTTCTACTACATATAGTTTTTCCACGTTGTTTTGAGACATGTTTTCAATTAATTTTTATGGTTGTTGGTCGGTGGGGCTTGAGCGGTAGAGCCCCTTGTCGCTGGTACATCAATGAAGATCTGCCTGAGATCAACGAGTTACATTCTAAGTATGTGTCTGGCGGTTTGTTTCGTTTGGTTTTCAGTTGTTAGCGATCGACTATCTAATAAGATTTTTGTTTTGTAGGTTAAAGGACAAGATTCCCGTGGTTCAGAGTATTGCCCTTCCTGGTCATACTCCTGAGGAAATAAGTGTCCAGGTTCATTTAGAGAATAAGACTGTTAAGGAGCTGGTTGATTTAAATATTTGGATCACTCGGTTCGTACCTTTACCGTGTCTTTCATTAGTCATGTTTGGTTTAGTTTACTTAACTTGCTTCTTATCTATACGTTTATTCTTTTATTATGTAGAAAACCAAGTTTTACTGTACTGTGGACATCAGACAGCTTAGCCCTGGACAACGTTGGTGGTTTTCCGCCTACACGAGCTATAACAAGGGTACGGTGCCTTTTGGGATGCATACAGGTGTTCGGATTCAGATTGTGATGGCAAGAGCGCGATGCCCATGTGTTTTTAACGATTGTGTTGTGATACATGATATTTTGTGGTTTGTTTTTTTTTCTATTGACGTGTTTTGTTTTTTGCAGGTATCGAATTTGTTACTTCAGCGGTAATGGTGATGATGAGGTCGAGTTGGTATTCTTTGACAAAGCCGACAAGGAACTCATCGGCAAGCCGGTAAGGAACTCATCGGCAAGCCGGCCATGACTGTTCTTCGTTCCAGGGTTTCTCTGGGCTTAATGCTGGAGGAGGCTGTTCAGTTTGGAAGGACAGATCAATCGACTCCAAAACAACTCACCGCCATTTTGACCAAGAAATTTCACCTTGTCGTTTCTGTGACAACGAAGAGCTTTGAACCGGACTCGGAAAAGCCGTCTTACCAAGTTCATAGGATAGATGCTAGCTATGGGAGCTAGTCTCACGCTCCAACTATCTGTCGTAATACGGGCCTAGCATTGGCTTCATCTGGCAATTCGAGTGGTAGCGTGTTGAGCTCCCTTGGTAAAAACTTAGCTGCTGATGCATGTAAAATGCATACATGAACTTTGCATTATTTTACTTATATCTCAGTCATATTTGCATCATATAAGGGTTATATCACTGTTTTATAATGATTTTGGGAATATTTGATATGTTTCCAATTTTTATGGAATTAACCCTGCACAGGCAGAAAATCCTATTTCTATATTTTAATGTTTCAGGGACCCAAACGACGTCCAAATGACCTGCAAATTAACGAACGTCAATTTTTGGAAGGAAGAAGACTTGGGAGCGAAGGAAGCAAACAAGCGGAGACCCGAGGGCCAAGATAGGTGGGCCCACGCGGCCAGGTACTTTTGGGCCTCGGAGCTCCGTTGCCATCGATCTTTCCTCCACCGACTTGGTTTTGACCTAAAACCGCCTATAAAAATAGCCCCCCGACGTTCTCTGGAAGGAGCGCCGCGGAAACACAGAAACACCGAAACAGAGACCTGGAGCTGCAGATTGGAGGGGGAAAACTCCGGCGGGGCGCTGCCGGCGTGGTATCCATCTTCTCCAACGACTTCTCCACCGTCTCCATGATGAAGAGGGAGTAGTCCACCCCTGGACTATGGGTTTGTGAAAGTAACTTATGTATCTCTCCTCTCTCTTGAGCTTCACTAATTAGTACCGTATGAGCTGCTGAACATGATTACGGTCATCTATGTAATACCTTTGTGGTGGATCTTTTTATGAGTTAATATATGTTTGAGATTGCAATGGTTTTGTTTCAGTTATGAAAGTAGATGCATATTATGTACCCCGTTCTTATTTACTTGTCATGATCAAGCATGTTTATGAGAGTGTGTGAGGGGGAACGTTTGCATTAGTTGGAGTAACGGGTGGTGGCTAGTGCAGTGAACGTGAGAGAAAGTTCTGCGATCCACTTGGGTATCTCTACCTTACTTTGTTGCCTCACTAGGGATAAAAAGAAATATCATGCTACCGGAGATGTGGGTGTGACCATTGCCACTTCCTCCATGACTAGATCTAGCATGTTCTTATTTTAACTTCATGTCATGATACTTATTGCTATACTCTGAGTTATCTTAATTATTGAGGTGTTATGATTTAGTTCATATCTTGGTGGAGTATAAGAGAGACTAATAACCAAAAGGTCTCTATGTTAGGACGTGATGCCCATATAATCATAACTTGTCATTAAACTGTTGTTCGCAATCTCATATGTCAACTCTAGTGTTCCATTGTCTACCACTTTATTAAAGAGAGAGTGCATTTGTGAAACCATGAACCCTGGTCCATTTTTAATCATAAGAAACACCTTTCCAACCACTTTTACCACTTTACCATTTTCTGCCATTTAAAAATCCGAAAATACAAAAACACTTTTCCATCTTGCATTCATCATATAAAACCCAAAAATATCATTTATCATTGCTACCACCATCCTTGCATATTTATTTACCACTACTGCATATTTATTTCTTGTTTGCATTGCATATTATCTTGATATCATTCTCACACCTTGTGCTTGACAACCACTAGGTGAGGTTGAGGACCAAAACATTTACTTTGTTTTGTAGGTAACCAAAAGAAGGATAGGAAAGATAAATCTTCACTACTGATTCCCCGAGAGTTCGATATTAAACCCTCGAGTCACCCCTCGTGGGGAAAACACGTCTTCCACTTACTACACACTCTGCACTTGGAGTCTCAACCTAACCCATATTCTTTTGACGCAGGTAACTACGTCATCGGGTATCAAGACTGTTTTCTGGCGCCGTTGCCGGGGAATCATTGCTGAAAGGTTTATCCAAGGGTCCCCTGCACTAGCTCTGTTTTCTGGCGGCGGGTTTATCCAAGGATATCTTACCAAGTCAACTTCATCACCAACTTGTGCTAACACCTAAGCTTGGTGAGGTTGCACCTACGTGAGCATCATCTTATCCATCTTTACCTTCAAAGCAATTTATCTTGTTTTGTCATTGTCTTGCATTTTTTAGTTTGGTTTGCATATTTATTTTTAGTTTTGTATTTTGTGTTGCATTTGTTATTTTGGTTTGCATCATTTAGTGTCATTTTATTTTTAGTTTTGCATAAAAAATTAAAAACTCATAAAAACTTTATTAAAATGGCTTCTAGTGTTGAAATGGACAATTTTGGTCAATACTATGGAGAGTCGTTAATGGATGCTTGGTATAGAATTAAGGGCATTAGTAAAAATGATGTCAACTTCATTAGGAACTATGGTAATAATGGGTATGGTAACAACAATTATAACTCTTATAATAAACCCTATATGTTCCCAACAATCGTCCTTCTATTCCATATCCTAATGCTAGTGATAATAATTGGAAGCCTATGCCACCACGCAATGATAATTTTGAGGCTAATAAAATTCTTATGGAACAAGTTTCTAGTCATAATACCATGATACAAGAGTTGAATAAGTCTGTTGCTTCTATTAGTTCTGATATTAAAGGCTTACAACTCCAAACTGCAGGACTAGACAAAGCCTTGTCAAAACTAGCTGATAACCAAGCCACTTTATTGAGTATGTCTGCAGGGAAACCACAAGCACCACCTATGGTTGGAATGAATTCTATTAATATTGCTGAAAATATGCCTCTTACTTTGGAGGAAACTCTTGATGAATTATTAAACTATCCTGAATATTTGTTGCCATTTATGTCTCAACTTGTTGGATTAAAAGAAGAAGTTAGCGAAACTGAATATGATGAATCTCTTATGTTGATTGAGTTAGAAAAGAAAGTTGAGGAAGTTAAAATGCTTACTGAAGTTAAGGAACCATGGCTTGATTTAAAGAATTGTAGCTTGCATGAATTAATATCCATCTTACAAAAATTTGCAAGTGATCCTTCCATTAATGTTAACCAAGCTGGTTTTGATTCTTATATTGCTAATCATGTCTTGAAAGAAAAGATTGCTAGGTACAACCAAGAGGCTATGATACCACCTAAGCTTGGGGATATATAGATTTCCAAGGTACTAGTAACCATTGGAAAAGAGACACACCATGCTATATTAGATCTAGGATCTAGTGTCTCTGTTTTATCTAAAGAACTAGCTGGATGGCCCGCGCAATTGCGCGGCTAGATGAAACACTTGTCACATCTTATAATGTAGCACATTGTTCTTAGTCTTGAAAGTTTTACTACGATGGAGTAGACAATGCTCTTATATTTGTATATTTTCCCTCAAGTTGCAACAATTGCCCGTGACTCGCTCTTGGACTGTTTTTGCGATCACAAAGAAGAGCTATGTACTGGATACATTAGCAGCATCCACTACCTACTGTGCTCTTTCTTGATCATTCATTCGAACAATAAATATCTCTAATGGATTCATGTAAATTTTATTGTTACTGTAATAGCCTGGACACATGAAGTAATATATATCACACTTAGAGTAAATTGACGACTCTATTAGTATATTATTAATTGTATAGAAACATGCTAGGGGCTGAAGCTATTCAAGCTGAGGTTGTGTTAGGACGTATCTACTATTTTGAGAAATAAAAGCTACATGACATCAAGCTGAATCACCAAAAAATTATTGTCATGTATTTAACAACCATGCATTATCATAAAGGATTAGACACCTGTGTAAATTAAGAAACAATGAAATATAGTAAGAAAAGTTTCTGTTGTTTTAGATGACCCAAGGAAGTAAGATTTTGTTCTTGTTTGGAGCATGAATAGCGGGTAGAAGTACCAGCAATTATATGTTCACCTACCAGAAAAAAGTTTGTATTAGTCAACCATCAGCAAGTAAGGGATTGTTTTCGAAGCATACCAAGCACAATATAACTGTTCGGAAATTTATAGACTCGGATAAATTCCACACCCGGAAAACCAGCAATGTATAAAACGACATGTATAAATATTAATAATTTTCCTCATTTATAAATACGGTTCCTTAAGGAGATAAGTAAAAAATAATATGACATTTTTGACAAAATGGAAACCATAATATCCATCTTTCAAATAAAATAGCCTTTCCAAATCTTCTGACGAACTGGACGGGGATCATAATAATGACAGGTTACTGGGCTCTAATTTGGCATTGAAACTGATATATAGTACCACTTACATCAGAGCTCAAAAGCTATGTAAACACCCATGTTTTAGAGGCCAATTAATCGTTCCGTTTCACCTAGGCTTCACTTTGTTATCTCGTCCAAGACTTCATCTCCAGCTACCAGATCGTTTCACCTACACAAAGAGTGAGCCTAGATCACTTTGTTCGGAAACATCATGTCCAATTACATTTTTTTGTTTTTCGTTGGTCCTTAATTCGCCACCATATATATTAGCATTGATACATCTAAATTAAGTATGTAATAGGTCCTGACAACCAAGAAAGAAAAATATGCTACAAAATAATACAAAAACATCAGACCCAATTATCTGATGAACCCTTTTACTTCATAGTTTTAGTCAACATATTTGAGACATTGATGCAGGGAACTCTTACTGTTGTAGATCATTAACTGGGATATATGAACAACCGGCTTACTATTTGAGGAAATAGAAAGGAAAGGCAATAAGTAAAAGCTACATGTCCACCAAAACAAATTTACAGAGAATCGTGTCATGTACTCCACAAATTATTCACCAATAGGATCTGACACCTGCAAAAATGAACATAGATGAGATTACATAAACAAAAAAGAATGTCTTCATGATCTTAGGCCATAAGCATGTTTCGAGCATAGACCGCAAGCTGGACTGGCAGCAAACATTTATGCTCTCGATTGGCAGTAGTTGTATTTCAACCATATTTAAGGGATTTCCCTGTACAACATAGAGCATAACAATTATTTATACAGTTAGTGGCATCATTAGGGTGTAATTTTAATAGCTAAGAACATGCTCAATTTACACTTTCCAAATATACGGAACATAATGCTTACATTGCACCCCAAGAACACAATTATGTAGAAAACTGGCCGATATAAATAAATAATAGGTATTTGCATCAATTTGCAAGGATGCATCTTCATCCTGCAAGAAAACTGTACCAGAATATGTTTTTTGCCTACCAACTTTGAACCCGATAGATTCTAGCAGATCCACTGTAAACATCCTTGATTAAGAAATAAGCTGATCATTCTATTTCACCTAGGCTCCAGACTTTCATCTCGTAAAGTCTGAATCTTCAGCTACCAGATTTGTTGCCCCGATCCAAGTGCAATTAATGGTGAACAATTGCTACCTTCCACATACTTTGCAAAAGGGAACATCTTTTATTAATCGTTGTGCTCTATCTCTATCTCTCTGATCCTTGTAGCATGATGTCACCACTTAGCTCGAATCCATCCTGAAATCATGCATGGGAATAGTTGGACTACTAATTCCCGAGTTCGTGAAAATAATTCAGTTCATCTGCAACACATATGACTCTAGGTGCTTTCATTTTGCATGATCAAAATTTCTATGTACTTTAGAAATAACATTGTGCATGTGGCCCGCGCATTTGCGAGGCTAGATGTATTTGGTATTGTTCATGTTTTCACAATATCTTTTAGTATTGGTGAGCTAGACAATGGGGTTGCTCTACCGGTCTTCTTTCCAAAATACTATTGGATAACTCCTAGCATTGGAATCATCTGTTACTCATTTATTTCTGGACTTCCACTCAACTACATATGAAGGCTAAGTTGCGAAATTGCATGTTTTCTTAATTTTATATTATACAACATTGTAATTATAAAAATCTTCATATGGATTAGACAATGACTTTCGTTTGTTAAATTCCTCTATTTGGTTTTGAAAGGTGTCTATGTAATTAAAATATTTTTAAATTGGACGTCCAAAGTATGTTTATATATTATTTTTAAATTAAGCTATGCATGAAATTCTATTGACTTAAAATTAAGTTAATGTGAAAACTCAGTTTTTCGTACTCCCTCCGTTCTTTCTGAAGAAAGGTCCAAAATATATGGTGTATTTGCTATTTATGAATAATTTCACCCATCAAAAAATGAGATCTAGTCTTAAAAGAGGGATTTAATGGATTGTATTCATTTCTTGCATGTTACTAACTCATCTCTCGCATATTTTTCCAGAAGAAAAAAGAGTCCACTCTATGCAAAACACACATGTCTTAATATCCCTACAGAAACTATACACCCTATATTGAAGAACGGATGGAGTATTTTGTATCCTACAGTTTGTATATGAAGATATAAAAAAATAACACCTGAATGTGCAGATCAAGCTTACCCGTCAGACCAATTTTTACTTCACATTTGTAACATCCTCTTTTAAAGACAAATACATCCAAGTTGTGCTTCATGGAATTTGCCGGTATATTAAGAGGCTCACACCCTTAAACCGCTCCTGTAGATAAGAAGAAAAACACATTACATTAGGTGCATTGAAACCTTCAATACTCCCAGCTTATAAGTCCTGAAAATTGGTACAATTTTTTTTATTGAAAGGCAATTCATCAATGGTAACAACAATTTAAAGGTTTTCATTTTTTAGGTACAGTCATATGAACCAAATAATATGAACTGTGTTTTCTTGTGAGACTAACTGGTTAAACATCATCCAAATGAGTCTCTTAATTGGAATGAAAATCTTACGCATATCCTAATTAACTTGACGATTCCAACAAAAAACCCGTGAATAGATACATATCGTTTAAATAATAAGCATTGTAAGTTTTGTGAACCAAATTAATTATACTAATATATGAATTAATATAGCATCGATACAATAGAAGTCTATTTTTTTGGAATACACACATTTGATGCATCTTACATAAGAGCAACAAATATAGAGGGAACTTCTTGTAAGCAGCTGGCAGGAAACCACCATGAAGAATATAAGGTAAATAGTATTTTCACGTGAGCTCAAATAGATTTCCATATAAAGTGAAAGTTGAACTGGTTCATGATAAAATACAAAATGAAAATGGATCATGGCACTACTATACTCCAAAAGTTCACAATCAGGCTTGATTCTATACCCGAATATGAAAAAGAGAGAGGCAACATAAGGGATTGGTAGCAGAAGTGAGTTCCTCTATGAACTTTGATTTAAAAATGCAGTCAAGTCTGCTTTCCTTGAAATGATATATCAATAAGGATCTTATGACAACTATTACTTACATCCAGAAATACTTTCACCTTGTACCTGAAACAAAATGCATAAAGCTAAATTTCAAGGTACATTCAGTAGTAGGTATTTCAAACAAAATTCCATGCATATGCAAAAAGAAATTATTGCGGTGAAAAAACCAAGTACTCTATACCGTTTGACTTGTAGCCTTTAGCCACGTGGTCCTAATAAAGTTGGAAGTTAATTCACAATTTAGCAGGACACAAGCTGAAGTTTCAGAAAGGCAGCAAAACTTGTCATCTCCAATGTAGTACTGAAAAGTTCAGTACAATCACCGTAGAGGATGTGTCTTGACCGTATCTGAATTTGAGTATGGCACATTCTCAAATAGGTATTTGAAAATAAGTATCGTGCACACGCAAATTTTTTTTTTGTTTCACGCTAGTTGTCTAAGTGCTTGCAATGAAAAACATGGTGTATACTTTCTAACGTGGAAACCAAAATTTGTATATACACTTGTTTGGCAGCAATTGTGATAACGATGAAGATCAACCGCTAAACATTACTGATAAAGGAAGGTCTCAGTAGTCTCACTTGAAAAGCTCCATCGACTATCCAGTCCGAATAGCCAGAGTTGCTAGTTACGCTCCATATAAGCTTATAGTTCACCTTGATTGGAATATGGAGTTTTCCTATCTCGCTCACCACATGGGCGCTGTGCGATCCGCCGCATCCTGCACTCTGAATAATTCACCCAGTTCTTGGGCTTCCTTTCGAGATAGTGAAATCAACTACAGAGGTATTCAGTCAATTATTTAAACACATCCTAGAAAACAACATTCAGTTAGTGTTAGGACAAAAAGTTTTTCCGCCATCCCATTTTGAGGCAATGCATCGTGAACCAATATATATATCGTCTGCTAATACACGGCCAATTAGTGTTAGGACAAAAAGTTTTTCCGCCATCCCATTTTGAGGACTCACAGAAATACCTCGGATAATACCACAATCTCAGGAAAAAATCATGTCACTGCACTGATTAAAAGTATTTGGTCAGTTCATTTTGCCAAAATCTTGAACTGATATGTTCCTGGAACGAAACTAATGAGCATGTGGGAACAGTAGTATTTATATGGCCGATCATTTGATCTTTCATGTTTAATTCAATGGAAGAGACGGAGATTTTAAAAAGCATTACCGATATCCTTTTCTTCAATGTCCAAATCTCCCGTGACAACTCCAGAAATTCTTGCAATAATGGCCTCAACCTGAGCCTCAATATTCATCACGGACAAAACCTAATCGATCTGCGTAAATTTGTCGAACTCATCTCATACGTTGCAAATCAAGGGTAAATATTTTAACAACCCAATCTAGAACGTGTAAGAAAAATCTGTGCAGCTTCAACAAATCAGCAAAACAATGAACCCTAACCTGTTGTGGGTGACCATGCACCATCTGTTAGAGCCCATGGTCTTTGTGAAATCAGTCCCTGGCCATGCAGCTATTACGTGATGCCTTCCATCGTCTGGGTGAGTGCTCCACGCCAGCGTCCTCCTCTCAAGTTCGTGTCGCGATCATAGGATGTAAGATCGGCGCTCTCCATCTTGTCGGCGTGGCTGACACCATTGGTGTGGAGTAGATCGCCCCTGGCTGTGTGGGGTAGATCTCCCCGGCGCCGACGGCCTCCTCTCCGATGCCTGCTGCGAGCAAGCAAATTGGTGTGGGGGTAGATCGCCCCTGGCTGTGTGGGGTAGATCTCCCGGCGCCGACGGCCTCCTCCCCGATGCATGCTGCGAGCAGGACGGCAGATCGCAGATCGTAACTCCTCGTTTCGCTGTGCACACAAATTGCATATTCCCATGAAGCTGAGTTGATCGTTCGGGTGTAGGCAGACGTAATCAATTAGGACTGCTGCTGCTTTTTTTTCTTTTTGGACATGGACTGGTTCCAATTATGGACTTTTTTTAGGGGTGATTATGGATTTCTTTTTCAGGGACGATTGATCTTTTTTTATTGCCTTCTCGCACGTGAACCGTTACGCATAAATCTGAGCCTTTCTTTTTTCCTTGTTAGATGCTTGATTAATCTGAGCCGTTAATTGTCTTGTGTTTTAATTATATAATAGATTATATGAAGTTCTTGAATTAAAGAATCTTGAAAAATGCTCTATTGAACTTGCACTTGCTGATGATTCTATTAAACATGCTTTAGGAAAAGTAAGTGATGTTATGGTAGAGTTACATATGACATTTGTGCCTGTTGATTTTCTAATCATGGATATGGGGAATAAAACCTCTAGTCCAATTATTCTTGGAAGACCTTTTCTTCGTACTACAGGTGCTATCATTGATTCAAAAGAAGGGAATGTGAAGTTTCAGTTTCCACACAAGAAGTGCATGGAACACTTCCCAAGGAAGAGGGACACCAAAGTTCAAGCTCCCTCATGAGCTTCGTCCACAATAAACATCAAGTAAGAAGCCTAGCTATATGGCTATAAAGAAAGCGCTTTACGGGAGGCAACCCGGTTGTTTTTATTTGTGATTTTCTTTGTGTCCTCTTGCTGTAACAAGAGACTTTGTGTTTAGTTTAGTTTCTGGAATTTTTAATAAAGTGCCAAGTTTTACTCATTTTGGTTTGAAAAGTTGCTTATAGCGTTCGGAGATTTTATTCCTGCACGAATCTGTGCACGGTATGATTTTTAATTCTTATTCTGTAACTCCGAATGAGCTCATATTTGAACTGTAGTTGCAACTTTTCATCCTCTGTATGCATGAATTTTTGGAATTTTCGACAAAGTTAAGTAGGGTAGAAAAATACGTTTTGCTGCTGCTGTTTTTCTGGACAGATTCTGTCCCATTTTGTTTGATGCATGCTTTGAACTTTTAACTTGAATCTTTTTGATCCAATTGAGTTTATGAGTAGGCATACAACATTATACACTTTCTGGACATTCATATGAATTTTTGTTCAAGGATTATATGCAGCAAGAAATCTATTTGTTTATCACTACTAATGCACCCCACAGAAAAGAAATGGGAGAAACGGTGTTTTGAAGTTTTTTCACAGGGATTAGAGGAGATGCACCAAGAGCTATCCAAGGATGGTGAAGACCATAAGCTTGGGGATGTGAAGACAACCCCACTGGACCTACACACTCTCGGTTTGCACACGTCTAACTTCTGTTTTTCGATCGAAACACTTTATCGCATAAACTTGGAGCGTCTTTTTGTTTGTTTTGGTTTGATTTTTATTTTGTGAGACCACCACACTATCATTTATATATGAGAGAGCTACTGGAAATTTGGGTTGAATTATGTTGGATGCTATTATAAGATTGGGAAAAGGGATGTTGAGTTGATTTTAAAAGATACATATAGTTGCATGATTCATGAGCTTGTTAATGAGTAATAATTTGCAAATATTTTATCAAGAGCTATCTTTTATTCATGTTTTGATGCTGAATGTTATTTACTTGTTTAACATGGATTAGTTAGTTCTATGGACACTCATGCATGCATTTAGATGGTCAACTTTCTCCCTCTTGCTAGCCCAAAAATTCCAACAAGCAAAAACTTGTTTCCAACACCTTCAACCAAAGTTTTTCCAGTGAGTCCACCATATCTACCTATTAGCTTTATGCTATTCCGAGTATGTTTATCATGATATTTGTGTTATCTATACCTCTGAATGAAAATGCTTATGTTGTTGATTGTTATGGGAAAAGTTGGTTATAGAGCTCTCTCGAACTTGATGCACACTTTACTTTCATTGCATAAATAAAACATGACCCATTGTGATTAAAATTATGATGTTGTGGCTTGACAAATGTCTTTGGTTGAGAGTTAGCTCATATGTGCTGTCACATGGCAAGCTTTCAACATGCACTTCATTCATTTAGTTGATATCATGTACTTTTGTTTATGGATGCTTACCATGGGTGAAATAAATGTGGAAATGAAGTAGTTTAAATGAGTTTGTATAAATGGTTAGAGAGACGCCTGGGCCGCTAATCTAAGCCATGCATCATTCATGGTGGAAATTTACTTACATGCTATGGTGAACCTTCTGTGATACACCTTACAATAAAAAGCTATCTAATGGTAAATAAAAAGGGTGTTGAGATTGTTCATTGTGTTTGTTTGTCTTGTCATTTTGATATGGGCTTGTTCCATATCCTGGGACAAGAGGTACCCCAGTTGACGCTCTTAATGATACTATTATTACTTACAATGATATTTAACTTGAACTTGCTTTGTTTCCAAGTTGAGTAACACATGGAGTAGGTACTTGTATTCAAGGGGCATGAGACTTTCAACCTGTACTTTGTCAAGCACACTACTCATATTTGCTTTCACTTTAAACTTAATCATTCAAGATGCTATGATAGGGGAATGAGAGCTTGACACCAAGGATTACCACATTACAATCATTAACTTAAGTAGAGAAGTTCAGAAGTTAGATGAAACTTATTCATGCTTTACCTCTACTCATATATATCTTTCCAAAGTGTCCACCTTTTATATTCAGATTTTCATCAATACTCTATGACCATTATAGGATGTTCTTACTTTCATTATGCATACATGTGGTCCATAGTACTTTCTTTATGTTACACTTTGTGAATTATCATTGAACATCCTTGCATTGAATACTTGATATCACTTCATAAACTATCTTGCATATTGCTACTCCTTTTAAGAATGAATCATTTGACTCTATGTAGCAATAGTAATCATCTTTGATATCCATTGATAGTATTAAATTGCAAAGTCCATGTTAGTTTTATCACCTTCATACTCGAGGACGAGTATAGGTTAAGCTTGGGGATGTTGATGCATGTAAAATGCATACATGAACTTTGCATTATTTTACTTATATTCCAGTCATATTTGCATCATATAAGGGTTATATCACTGTTTTATAATGATTTTGGGAATATTTGATATGTTTCCTATTTTTATGGAATTAACCCTGCACAGGCAGAAAACCCTATTTCTATATTTTAATGTTTCAGGGACCCAAACGACGTCCAAATGACCTGGAAATTTACGAGCGTCAATTTTTGGAAGGAAGAAGACTTGGGAGCGAAGGAAGCAAACAAGCGGAGCCCGAGGGCCAAGATAGGTGGGCCCACGCGGCCAGTACCTGGCCGCGTGGGACCCCCTTTTGGCCTCGAGCTCCGTTGCCGTCGATCTTTCCTCCACCGACTCGTTTTGACCTAAAACCGCCTATAAAAATAGCCCCCGACGTTCTCTGGAAGGAGCGCCGCAGAAACACAGAAACACCGAAACAGAGACCTGGAGCTGCAGATTGGAGGGGGAAAACTCCGGCGGGGCGCTGCCGGCGTGGTCTCCATCTTCTCCAACGACTTCTCCACCGTCTCCATGATGAAGAGGGAGTAGTCCACCTCTGGACTATGGGTTTGTGGAAGTAACTTATGTATCTCTCTCTCTTGAGCTTCACTAATTAGTACCGTATGAGCTGCTGAACATGATTACGGTCATCTATGTAATACCTTTGTGGTGGATCTTTTTATGAGTTAATATATGTTTGAGATTGCAATGGTTTTGTTTCAGTTATGAAAGTAGATGCATATTATGTACCCCGTTCTTATTTACTTGTCATGATCAAGCATGTTTATGAGAGCGTGTGAGGGGGAACGTGTGCATTAGTTGGAGTAACGGGGGGTGGCTAGTGCAGTGAACGTGAGAGAAAGTTCTGCGATCCACTTGGGTATCTTACCTTACTTTGTTGCCTCACTAGGGATAAAAAGAAATACCATGCTACCGGAGATGTGGGTGTGACCATTGCCACTTCTCCATGACTAGATCTAGCATGTTCTTATTTTAACTTCATGTCATGATACTTATTGCTATACTCTGAGTTATCTTAATTACTGAGGTGTTATGATTTAGTTCGCATCTTGGTGGAGTATAAGAGAGACTAATAACCAAAAGGTCTCTATGTTAGGACGTGATGCCCATATAATTATAACTTGTCATTAAACTGTTGTTTGCAATCTCATATGTCAACTCTAGTGTTCCATTGTCTACCACTTTATTAAAGAGAGAGTGCATTTGTGAAACCATGAACCCCGGTCCATTTTTAATCATAAGAAACACCTTTCCAACCACTTTTACCACTTTTCCATTTTCTGCCATTTAAAAATCCGAAAATACAAAAACACTTTTCATCTTGCATTCATCATATAAAACCCAAAAATATCATTTATCATTGCTACCACCATCCTTGCATATTTATTTACCACCATTGCATATTTATTTCTTGTTTGCATTGCATATTATCTTGATATCATTCTCACACCTTGTGCTTGACAACCACTAGGTGAGGTTGAGGACCAAAACATTTACTTTGTTTTGTAGGTAACCAAAAGAAGGATAGGAAAGATAAATCTTCACTACTGATTCCCCGAGAGTTCGATATTAAACCCTCGAGTCACCCCTCGTGGGGAAAACACGTCTTCCACTTACTACACACTCTGCACTTGGAGTCTCAACCTAACCCATATTCTTTTGACGCAGGTAACTACATCATCGGGTATCAGCTGCAGAGGTTGAAGCTGATACGGTTGTTTCCGACGGTGTGACTGCTGATCATGCTGATGTTCTGTCCTTTGCTGGCGAGGATTCTTCCGCGGTTAGTTCCTGTAACATTCTTATTTTTTTATCTTCGTGTCGTCTCTTTTCGATTATTTATCTCGTGCTTTGTAAACAGGTTGTTTCTGGGGATGATCTCTTGGCTACACCACCGTCGGTTGTAAAGCCGTCTTCTGGGTCGAAAACTTCTGCGGATGGTAGGTTGTCTCGGTTTTGATCTGATAAATATTGATTTTTTATACATACGTGAGATTTCTTCAATGTATTCTAAGCGTTTTCCCGTGTTTAGTGTAGCGATGGAAAGAATAATAAAGTTCCAGCTGTTAAGATGGTTCTGTCGTTTTGGGAGGAGGTCGTGAAGCCGGCTCCGCAGGTCACGACTGACAAGGTGATTGCTTTTGATCGATTAATGGAGAATCAATGTGTCCTTCCGGTTGGTGATTACGGTTATGGGAATGCGATATAGTTGAACACGATGGGAATAAAAGCCTACGTACATGTGGCAGACTATGGACTCAATTAATATTTATCTTCTTTGCCAAGCTGTATTGGCTGCCGTTGAAGATCTGGATGTTCCGCCTGTCCCTCCGTCCTTGTCCGAAAGGAGGTTCGTTTTTTTTGTCATCGATGGATTTGTGATTGCTGCGCTGGGCTGTGTACGATGGTCGCTTCATGATATCTTAATTTGCTATGTTTAATTGAGGTCTTTGCGGATTGTCTACAGGACCAGGGCATAGAAAGGACAGCCAAACCAGACGAAGAGGAAAAGGAACTAGATCAGGGTGATGATAGTGATTTTCTTTTCGTTTCGTGTTATGTATTTGGTGTGTAGTTATGCTTCAATTTGTGTTGTAATGGTTAATCCGTGGATCCGTCTATTTGTTCATGTTCAACGACACGTACTATCATGTCAGTTTTTATTTCTACTGAGTTGCGAGAGGAACGAAGTTTACGTCGACTCCATGGAGTCGGATTGATCGACGTGCAGTAAGACGGACATGGCCAGTCCTGCCGACTCGAGGGACTCGACGGCGGCGGGTGTGTATTAAAATAAATACTGAGTAAGACAAAAAGCTGAAGAAATGTCATCGTACGAAAACCCACTGGGGAGCCGGCAGCACTCGAGGAATTAAATATGTTCATAGGCGTTTCTGTCTGTCTCTATACTCGGAGGTGCGTTAGGGAAGGCGCATCAATTAATATGGGGACGAACGCTGGTCACGCCGAGTACTGCGCGGAGGTTACTGTTGAGTCCCGGGAGTCGGCTGGACTGACCTTTGTCTTTATGTGCTGGTCGAGTCCCGGGAGTCGGCTGGACTGACCTTTGCCTTTATGTGTTGGTCGTGTCCCGGGAGTCGGCTGGACTGGCTTTCTTTTTATGTGCTGGTCGAGTCCCGGGAGTCGGCTGGACTGACCTTTCTTTTTATGTGTTGGTCGAGTCCCGGGAGTCGGCTAAACTGACCTTTCTCTTTATGTGCTGGTCGAGTCCCAGGAGTCGGCTGGACTGACCTTTCTCTTTCTGTGCTGGTCGATTCCCGGGAGTCGGCTGGACTGACCTTTCTCTTTATGTGATGGTCGATTCCCGGGAGTCGGCACCACTGACCTTTCTCTTTATGTGCTGGTCAATTCCCGGGAGTCGGCACCACTGACCTTTCTCTTTATGTGTTGGTCGAATCTCGGGAGTCGTCACCACTGACCTTCTCCGTCTCACTGGTCAGCTATCCCGCTGACTCCCTTTTTTTTTGTGTACGTTCGGACGAGATAACTCCACTGCTCACCGCCGTCGACAGAGGACAAGCGAGAAAGGTTCTCCAAATGTTTAATATTTGTTTGGAACCACCTATAGATTTGGATGAGTTCGATCTATGCGCCGACTCCACCCGTTCGGTGGCCACAAGACTTGACAGGAGGGGCGTCCCGCCGACTCCCTCTTTTTTGTGTACGTTCTTTTGGTCAAAGATTGGTTTGTTACCGTGTTTAGTCCATCCGTGTGGGTGGAAAGTTGGGCTTTCGCCAGGTTCCTTCTTAATGCATCAGCCCGACCTCGCCGACTCCAGGTTTCGTCTTGATGCACAACCCGATCGGGTAGACTCCAGGTTTCGTCTTGATGCACAACCCGATCGGGCCGACTCCAGGTTCCGTCTTAATGCATCTCCGTTTCGATTCACCGTCCGATCATTGCATAAAAAAGTAGTATCCTGTTTGATTAAGATTGATAGTTAGGTCGCACAACGAAGTCGGCACCAATGGCAAGACGCCATCGAGAACTCGGCCAATGGGGCCCGAATTCTCCCTGACATCACGAACAATGCAACGTACCGATGACGCGCGAGATACCAAACGTATTAAGATTTGGCAGGCAGATTTTGTCGTGCGGCTGGTCACGCCGAGTACTGCATGACAGCACGAAGGTGTGTTAAGAGGGAGAAGCCCATGTCAGTCGAGCCGAAAGCAATCACGTGACAACACAGATTTATAGTGCCGCCATGTGTCCCTCAGGTCAATCCTTTGATTATCCCGAGCTTGCTTTTATGTGTATATACATGAATAGGGTATGTGAATGTCAATGGAGAATGAGATGCGATGAAAACAGGTAGTCTGTACGGTAAGACGACCGTTAACCGATCAAGCAAAGTAATCAAGGATAAATTATGGCGCGAGGAGAGGAGTCGGCATGAAAATGGAGGAACAGTTCTGGAGTATGAGTGCGTGTAGGAAAGGTGCAGCAATTAGCTCGCAAAGGAACGCTGTTCGCGCCGACTCCAGGGAGTCGGCATTGTCGGATGGTGCGTTGAGATGGAGAAGCCCATATCAGTTCAGCAGAGAGCATTCGCGCGACAACAGAGACAGGTCGCATCCAGGACAGGCTTTTCCTCATTGTTTGGGTGTTTGTATATTAGAAGATAGGCCAGTAGGTCGGAGAGACCGCCGGTGTGAGACCGTCGGACAGGAATTTGCTAACTTAACGGCATTTCAGCACACTAAAACCCTATGACGTGCATAGCCTACACAGACAGCCAATTGATATGTAGAGTAGAGTCGGCGCGATTGACAAAGCAGTCAGACGGAGAAGGTCATTCCGGCCGACTACTGGCACTCGGCCATAACTCAATTCGTACCTGTGTCGGCCAACTCCATGTTTCGTACGTGGGTCAGCCGGCTCCATGTGTCAGCTATTCAGTAGGCCGGTTGTACTACAGGAGTCAGGACCTTCTCTCTTCATTAATTGCTATGTACATTACCGAGAGTGTGCATTGGCAGTTGGAAGATCGTGGGTAGTTGGAGCTCATAACAAACTATCATTTGATTTTAAGGACTGCATTTAATATTGTTTACGTCGTTTCATGTGCCGACTTGGGTTTTCACCGTTTTGCCCTTCCGTACGGTAGTATGACTTTGGGGTTGAAGCGGACCAGATAGTGGAGGCGGCAGTATTAGTGGAGAATGTTGTCTTTGGTTTTTTCTGCCTTCAGTATGTTGCCATGTCGTTTGTGCTTTCTGCCGCTGTTGAGAAGGTCGTACCGCTTACCTGTACTTTACTAGACTAAGGGAGATGAACGTTATATAATGACACAACTACGCAAGAGGACCTTGGTCTTTGTGTTTTTTTCTATTGTTATTATCAAGTGGCAATATCAGCGATGATACCGTTAGTTCCAGAAAAATTTACCATGCAGTGTGCGTTGGAGATTTTCCAAGCTAATGACCATCAACCTGCTCGCGAGCCATGTGAAGAAATCGAAAATATCGAGCATTCTCATATGGTAACTCTATATGAGTTTCTTTCTTTGTTTGGATTTGTCTTTATCGTGGAATTAGGCTCTTATTTTTCTATCGGTGTGGAACTAATTATTATGAAACTATTTTTTGTAGCTTCATATCGTGTCACGTACGATAGGATCGGTTCTAGAAGAAAATTATTTAGCTGGTCGGGTCAGGCGTGCTGTGATTTTGCAAGAAGAGCTGAAGGACGCTCGATTCAAGGCGGAAGCGAACAGGGTTAAGATAGTCGACATTGAGAATCGTCTTAAGAAATCGGTCTCAAGTGCTGATATGGCCAACAAATTTAGTGAAATCCAATGTAGATACGACAGAAAAAACAAACGTATTAACGAAGCCTGTGACACGTTAACGAAGAAAACTCGTGTGCTTAAGAGAAAGAATATCATCTTGGTACATGATCTCATTGACTGCAAAAAGGAACATGATTATTTGTCATGTGTATCTGTTGAACACAAGAATAAAATGGAAGTGCAAACCAAGGGGGTAACTCGATCAGTTAAAAAAATGGTTAATTTAGTCGATTCGTGCACTCGAGATTGTTTAGGTTTGTTCTGGCAAGACTTTTGTTTTTTTATGAGATGTGATCATCATGTGTTTCGTCTGGTTGTTGATTGCTCTTGCTATAAACACAGGCTCCTTTGATATTTCATTGGGATTTTGTCCGGGGATCGTTTAAAGTGGACATGTCAGGCGATGAAGAAGTTGAAGGTAGCAGCAATTGAATTGCTAAAGTGTCTAATTCCATCGAAAGACGTCCAACCAACTTGTATGACCTGGTCAGAACGCTACGCCGAGCTTCGGTAATTATGAAAGAATGGAAACAGACCGCCGCTCGGCAAGGAGCTTGTGTCGCTTGGACGCTTGTGAGATCTCATCATCCCAGCTTGGACATTGCTACTGCCTCGAAGGGATTGCCGCATAAACACTGTGACGGACGGCCGTTTATGGACTTAGATCGTGAGGCTATCATAGCGTATGTTCGTAGCTACGCGGCGAGGGCTGGAAGCTTGGCAAATGTGGGAATATATGTTCCTGATACTAAAACGTCAGTCGTGTAGAGCGCCGTGTAAATCTTTCGGCTTTATACTGTTATTGATAAATATGTCATGTGTTTCGATGTCGTGCTTAGACTGTCTTCATTTGTTCGGTACTACCAAAATGAACGTGGCCTTTATGCCGGCTTCAGGGTGCATTAAGACGGAACCTGGAGTCGGCGGGGTCGGGTGGTGCATCAAGACGGTGGTCTTATTCCGGCCTGTACGTTGCATTTGTATTCCTTGTCTAAATATGTGGTCGGTGGCTCTCTGTGTATGGAAGGCCGGCGAAAGTCTGTTTTCGTGGTCTTATTCCATTTGTCTGTGGGCACGTATCTGTCTTTATTGTACTTGTCTTTGAACGCCGAGAAGGTGCTTGGACAAATGAACGTACGGCTGGGCCATATAGAGTGAGAAAGTCATCGAGTCGGCAGGACAAGATCCCGGAGCGAATAAAGAAACAGTGACCACCAGCTGCATTAAATAATCCCCGATAAGATTGTCGGCTATGTTGACTTTTCTAGCTAGAAGTGGACACCTGCGGTGTCTTGCTATTGCAGGATGACGACTCCTGTCACAGAGTACTTCCCGCTGGTTAGTTCTCCATTCTTCCGGTTCTTCGTGTACACAGCTGAACCTTTTAGCGTCTATGTGATTGGGATGTGTTTCTTTTTCTTGCCTACTTAAAGTTAAATTGTGTTGGTTTTCATATCCTCGATCTTTGTTTATGCTAACTTGCTTTATTTCACCTCAGGCGAAGATCCCTGTTGTTCGGGTCGTTATAACGAGACAATACATTTTACAGCGAGCCTTGGAGACTCTTGGAGTTAGTAAGTGCGATATTAAAAATTTGATTTTGGATCAGATGAGATTATTGCTATGATCACCCTCGACATTCCACCGCACGGGGATGTATTTTGGATCCAGCCTAGAAATTTCTATGGAGAACCATCCAAAGGAAGACACGAAGCGATTGAGTCGGCTCATGCTGCGCCCTGCTTTACTTACAGAATGCGGATATAGTGTTTGTTGATGATGCTAATTTGCAAGAGCTTACGAAATGTAAGAGGAGCTTGCTGCAGGCTACCTTCTGGGCGGAAGCGTTTGAGATGCGATATATCTCTCAAAGAGCAGAAATTTCTGTTCTGTCGAACTCTCCTTTAAGGGACGTTGATGTAATCAGCGATACCGTACTTTCGGATGACATATCCGACGAAAGGCGTCCAACGCCTCCAGATGATACTGTTGTGGCCGAGGTAATGCACGAACCTATGATTAGTTAGTCGGGTTTTCACTTCGTGTACTTACCTGCGTTTAACGCACTCCGTATGTGTTTTTTTTTGTCAGGGATCACCCATCGGACATTTCGTAGATGGATATCCAGTTGTATCTCGTGGTCTGACACAGATCGTTGACTCTTCTATCCGCCGAGTCTTATTTCCTGATCGTGGATCTTCGTGTAATGGTTAAGACGGTGTTTACTTCATGGCTGGCTCATTGTGTGCGAGGATTCATATTTTAACTTTCGTTACATGGTTCGGCTTTTCATGTACTTTGAAACCATGGATCATTACTTATTTAAGTTCGTCTTTACATATACCGTAATAACTTTATTTATTTTATTCCGTTGGAACAATTATGGACAAGACGGCTGGCGTTTTGTTTAATGTTCTTCTGAGGTTATTTTGTGTCTATCGTTTTTTCTAATTTAGTCCTCGACCCTACATGTGGATCTATTTTTTGTAACCACTAATTATTAGCATTGTGTATGACGCGTCGTCAACAAAGGGCTCGGGGGTCGTGCGCCAAGGCACACCCCTAAATCTAGTTTATAAAATGGACCAGGGGGCATAGGTTCACTAGAGGCATCTCTCCAAATAAACACATCATTGTTGGTGAACAAATTACAGCTGGGAGCGATTAAATTATACTTACCTTTAATTTTATGATTATGATTATTCATGGAAATATTTCATATAGGCCTTACTTCCAAAAGACATAGACCCGTTAGTGAACCACATCTATAACTAATACTCCACTTCGAAACCGTTTCTATGCTTGCATGTCAAAGTATAAGTTGAAATAAATAGATTGTCTTAAGTAAGGTGACATAATGTAAACAGTAAAAACATCATCCAAATGTGAAATATACGTCTTGTCCCTGTTCTATAACTGGGACATAGAGTGATGACGTGTATCACACGTTCGCTGGGAACCCCAAGAGGAAGGTATGATGTAGCGTAGCAGCAATTTTCCCTTTATACAAAGCTAAGGTTTATCGATCCAGCAGGACTTGGAGAAGGCTTCGGAAAGGTGTCTCTCTACTCTGACGCTTGTAGATCAATGCGGACCTGCACACAATCACAAACAAACCACTTTGTCCCCAATGAAACAGAGAGGTTGTCAATCTCTCCGGCTTGCTGAACACAAAGAATTAAACGTATGGTGGAAAATAATATGAGAACAAATGACTAGGAAAAGCTATGAAAACGGTTGTAAGCAATATAGGAACATAGGACCGGGGTCCACAATTCACTAGTGGTGTCTCTCCAAAAGATAAACATGTTGGGTAAACAAATTACAGCGAGTCAATTGACAAATATGGGCACAACACAATACTATCATGACACAAAGTTCACCGTTTCATTTAATATGGGCATTACGTAAAAATACATACACCGTTATCCAGCTGCATCTATGACTAATAATCCACCCCGGTATCGCTATCCAACATGTCACCCGAAAGTATTAAGTTGCAAGCAACAGATAATTGCAATAAGCATGGTGCATAATGTAAGCAATGGTTACAACATAAAGCAATAAACACCGATGTTTTCCCCTAGTAGCAACAGCACATCTCAAGACTTAATCGTTTCTGTCAACTCGAGCTCAGACAAGAGAGGCACGAACCCACTATCTAGCATAAATACCCTCTCTAAAACACTAGCAATTACTTCAGCCAAAGCATCCACAAGCATCGGAAAGCATGCAAGATCATAAATAAAACATAGCATAAATAAACTGAACAATAATGTCATGACTCCATAATTCATCGGATCTCCGCAAACACAACATGTAGCATTACAAATAGATGATCTTGATCATGTTAGGCAGCTCACAAGGGAAACAGACAACCATCTAGCTACTGCAATGGACCCGTAGTCCCGTGGTGGACTACTCACGCATCACTCCGGAGGCAGGCATGGTGGTGTAGATGCCTCCAGTGACGATCTCCCCCTCCGGCGGGGTGCCGCGAAGAGGTTCAGAACCCTCCCGATCTAGGGTTGGCGACGGCGGCGGCCTCGGATGTTTTCTGGAAAATATGATCGGGTCTCGAGGGTTTTCGGGACGAAGGAAATTTGTAGGCGAAAGGGCAACTCGAGGAGGCGCCGGAGGGCGCCAGGTGGGCCCCAGCCGCGGCCAAGGCCCCAACCGCGGCTGGTGGCATCTGGGGGCTGTGGGCCCCCCTTCAGTTCCCCTCCCGGCGCTGGCTTTGTTTCCATGTAAAAATAATTCCCGTAATTTTTCAGGCGATTCAGAGAAATTTCCCCGACTAGCTTTTCTGAAACAAAAAAACAGCAGAAACCAGGACCTGGCACTGAGCATCTTGTTAATAGGTTAGTTCCATAAAATATGCCAAAATGATATAAAAACATTATAAAAACATGTGTCAATGATATATAACAAGCATGGAACAATCAAAAATTATAGATACGTTTGAGACGTATCTGTAAGGTTGAACCAACTATCATATATACACCACTCCCTGTGAAGATCTAAACATATTACTTCGCCAAAGCATACAAATTGATCAGAGAGCATATATGACTCATAATGCATCTCTATGCTTGCATTTCTAAGTACTAAGTTCAAACAAACAGATTATTGACTTAAGTAAGGTGATATAATATAAACAATAAAAATATTATCCAAATGTGACATAGAAATTATTGTTTTACCCCTAGCCGCAACAACACAATACACGACTTTTCCCTATTTTGTCATTGCGATCTGGAGAAAATGTAAGGTTGAACCAACTATCATACACAACCCCCTCTAAATATCTAAAATATAACTTGGCCAAAACATACAAAAAGATCGGATATCATATATGGATATAAAATAATGCAGCAAGAAAGCAAAAGATATCAATATAAGGCAGGAACAAATCTGATCACAAAGTGACATATCATCGTATTCCAACAACTACTCCCTCCGTCCGGAAAAGGATGTCTTGGATTTTTCTAGATTCGGATGTATGTAGACATGTTTAGTGTACGCATACATCCAAGTTTGGATATATGGAAGACATCCTTTTCCAAATGGAGCGAGTATTACATCTGATAGATCTCAATCATTAGGAAGCTCAAGAGACTTTTGTATTGGTGAAAAAGGGAGAGATAATGGCATGTAGCTACTGCTATGGACCCATAATTCAAGGGTGAACTACTCACATATTATCATGGAGATATGAAGGTTGATGAAGAAGCCTCCGGTGATGGATTCCTCTTCCGACAGAGTACCGGAACAGGCACCCTGATTGGATCATCGGTGGACGGCGGCTATGTATCTAATATCCAAAAAATAACTCCGCCTCCTCTGTTTTTGGGTACAAGGGAATATATAGGCGTCAGGAGGCGGTGATAGAGCGAAGGAGGTGGAGGCGTGACCAGGAATCCACCTCGGGGGTGGGACCACACCTCCCCTTTGTGGCTCGGCTGACTCCCCTCCGGTGCCTTCTAGAAGCTTCCAGAAAAGGTATGATTTGGTATTTTTCAAGTAATTATTGGACTCCATAAATAGGTATTTTCTATGAGAAAAAATATGTAGAAAACATGAACTTGCACTCGGAACTGGGTTGATATATTAGTCCTATAAAAATAATATAAAACTTTATTAAATCATAACAAAACATGTAATATTGATATAATATTTACATGTATTAGTCAAAAATTATATATAAGTTTAGCACGTATCTGTAGAAAAATTAGATCTTCCTGTTTTTGAGAAAACACCAAAATCTAGCCTATACTCCCTCAACGCTTCATTAATCGTGGCATGCTTCACTAAGTCTCCAAGTCCATCACTATTCCAAATAAAACATTTTGTTGTGACCCTTTAGAGAAATTTGGATACATCCACTATGACTCCACTACGACGAACATGAAGAGAACCAACATATTTTTGTTTGTGGGAACTTGTGACTTCCACACCTCACAAAACAAGATTTGTATGATCTTCCGAGCCCTCATCCTCTTCATATCGAAATCCTTGGAGTACGTTTTTTTTCAAAATTAAACTATTGGAGCCGTTGCTCCTGTATGTTTCAAGTTATTATGCAAAAAAGTTAATGGCCTCGACTCTTCCAGATCCTTAATCGATTTAACAGGACATGCAATTTGAGAAGGGACACGCCTTGTTAAACAACTAGACTAGTCGCTCTAGAAATAATTCTTAATTAATAAAAATGGCAAGTATTTTACCTCATTTAAAAATAAACTAAATCAGCTTGCCAATGCCAACTCTGGGAAGGCCCGAATCATGAGCGTATTTGGAAGATTAAAACCCTCCTAAGGTTAAAATTTTCTCATGGTTTGCTATTCAAGGAAAATGACTAACCACTGTCAATGAGAGATGGATGCACGATCAAACTTGCTTCATGTGCAGTTTAGCGGATGAATCTGAAACTAGAAGCTGGGAAGCAGCGCCCCGTTCACCGTTCGGGACATTCGATGGGCATCTCCAAGATCGATCGCAATGGTTATCGTCATTTCTATGACTATGGTCATGATGGGGCGGGAACGAAATTGCATAATTTGGAGGCCAAGCAGCATTCGTTTTCCTCTATCTGTCAGTTGATCAAATCAGAGTTTATGGAGCACAGCAGGCATCAAAGGAGCTGAATGGATGGCGATCACATAGTTTTTTTTTGCATTTTTTCCCACGTATATTCAACAAAAACCACATACAGAGTACACGGAAAAACAACAAGCATACAATACGTAGAGGAAAACGAAACCAGAAGCATCGAGAACACCGACCACGCCGGCGTCGGAGACGAAGACGACCACCTTCCATTTTGCCGCTGTCAGGGAACACTTTGCCCTATGAGAGACGCTGCCATGCCCGTCCGCCGCGCCGCGGCGGAGCTTGAGTCGATGAACGGCCGGGGCGAGCGCCCCCCTATCCCAGTCACACCACCTTGCCGGAGTCGCCTTCGGAGCCGCCGCCGGAAGAAGTCGAGGATCCCGGCGAGCCCAGGGTTCCGACCGATTCCGCCGCCAGGACGGAGACCGCCACACTGGATCTGGCAGGGGAACGAAGCACGGCGCGGATCCACCGATCCGCGGGTGCCAGGGAAGCAGACGCGCCAGCCCGGAGCTCCACCGAGCGCCGCCGCCGGAGAGGACTCGCGCCTGGAACAAAAACCACACCAGCAACACCACCGCCTCCACGGCGCCGCCGGCTGCCCCAAAAGAGCCTCCCTTATCTACACACGTGAAGCGGGGATCCCCCACCCTCCCGCCGCCGAGGCGGCCGCCGGAGGGCGAGGGATCCGGCGGATCGACGGCGAGGAGGTGGATCGACCGGGTGAATCTAAAAATCGCCCTTCCGCTACAGTGAGCGGGGAGGGAGACGACCAGGTTCGTCTGAGTTTTTTTTTTTTTTTTTTTTTTTTTTTTTTAGATGCCTAGCTTCTCCGGTGCAGTGTGTATATATTTCCCCTCCATGGCTTCTTTCGCCATGGCTGTAAGGCTGTAACTGTTGGACCTTCTTTTCTTGTTTTGTTTTTGGTGAAACAGATGCCAGACAACTGTCCTACCCAACCGTCTTTTTTTTTTTTTTTTTTGCGGTTGAACTACCCAACCGTCTTACAATCGCGTGTCACTGAAAACTGGTCCCGCAAACACGAGGTGAGATCAGGTCGATGTCAATCAACTTTTTTATGTGTCCGCTTCAAGAGAGAAAAACAATGTCTTTGATTCCGATTCAGCCTATCGCGTAAAGTGAGCTGAACACCAGGAAAGTATCGACCCGAGAGTCGATTGCCCATCAGCAGGCCAGTACCCATCGATTAACTTGCGAGTTCTTTCGGCAGCAATAGCTTTTGAACACTGGTCATGGCCATTATCCTTTTTTTTAATCATAGCCACTATCCTAATCAACACAAGTATGACATGACCAAGGCAACACCAACTGGTGTATAGTCGTGCCCTGCAACTTCGCTAAGAAGTCTCATTGACACTGCCAAGAAGCAGCCTAACATTTACGTACATGGTTTAGTGTTCATATCAAATTATAAAAGCATGAGATGGTGTTAAGAAAAACATAGCAGTAGGTTTTATGTTTCCAAGTGCAACAGTCAGCGCAAAGTGATAAACATGACCACGAAGTGGAATGTCAATAACAACTTGGACATGAACACACAGTCTTATCTTTTCATCTTAAAACAAATCCCGAGTGGAAATTTCAACACAAAACGACAGCACAAGTACTAGCACAAACCGCCACTCTTTTCGTACCAGCGAAAGAGATATGTCATGAAACTTGCAGGAGATAACATTGCAGGGTTTCTTCATCTCTAATTTTTTACGAGAATGGAGGTAAGATCGCAAAGTCAGGCACAATTCTGGAACAACTTGACATCGAGGATGGCATCGAAGCCATGCGTGAACGATAAGCCAGGAACAATAATCAATAGGATCGAATACAGTTAAGAATAATAGAATATATATATTACATTATTTCATAATCGAGAGAATGAAACCATGATTAAGGAGAAAGGATAGACACAATTGAGACCCTAGAACACTAGCCCAGACCTGAAGGGAACCTACTGACTGAAGTAAACTTGACGACTCCGGTACCACCACCAATACGAAGCAAATGAAACCCTGTGTAATCATCAATCAGATCTTGTTGATCTTCTCGGCCATCACAACAGGGTTCTGCTTTGCTATCTGCTCTCGGCCAGCCTTCTTGTAGTCGAAGGAGCATTCATGGGAGTCCGCGTAGCGGTGCATAGAGCAGAAGGTTCCACCGCAGCGGCACTGGAAACCGGTCAGCCCAACCTTCTTGCGGCATGATAGGCATCGGTTGCTGGGAGGCTTCGGAGGTTCCTGTGCCGCCTGGCTATCAACTACAGTAGCGGGAGCAGGTACATCATCCGGCTTCGCTGGCTCCAATGGTACCGTGGAAGATGATGCCGCTGTGAACACTTTCTTCTCCACTACAGGGGCAGCCAGCGTGGTGACCTTAATGAAGTCCCTGTAGCACTTGGAGCACATGTTGTTTGTCATGCTGTTGCCAAAGAATCCGCAGTTGTTTACGCACAATATCGGCGCCTCAGGTGTTTGGACAGTCTCCTCAGACTCCTTCCAGCTCTCTTGTGCCATTGCTACCGACGGGCTGTAGCACAGAAGGATGACAAGACGTTAGCAGGACATGGGGGCAGGAAACAAGGATGCAGAAATACCTACAGCTTGAATAGCAAGCACAAAAATGACACATTACTACGTTCAGCCGCAAAACCTAATGTCAGTGCTTTGTGCGTAAGAGATACTGAAGCTACATGAAAATTCAGCCAGGGTTAAATGCACATAATCTAATTCAAGATGTGATCCTCTGCTCCTGGTTCAGGCTGCAAGTTAACAAACAACTGTGGGCATGTACCTGCGATGCATGAATGCACGACATGGCACCCCAAGCTAACATAGTTTTGATCCAATCATAAGGCCCTCACAAATCAGAGAATCAGTCTTCCATGCTTATGAAGATCAGTAGTCTAACATCAAAAGATAGATGTCCTTGCTACTTCCCTTCCTGATCCGACTACACCCTTTTACCATATGGATGCCGCAAGGACCAGAACTAGACTTGAAGCAAATTCATATACTAGAGTAACGTCAAACCAGGTAACACAACAGTCTCTCCGGGCCTAAATTTTAAGCAATGGTATTGCTAACCAATGCTCTGTGACTGTACCGCTGGCTTGTTATACGAGCTGATATGGTCCTGTCGCAACCTTAATTCCCTGGTCCATATAGATACTCTACACCTTGTTTTCTAAGGAAGGATTCTACGCAAGGCCTGCACACAAGGCAGGATCACAGCCGTACGAAACAATCTACTTCCCAAATCCCTTCCCTTCCGCCAGTCATGCACACAATTCACGCAATCTAATTTCTTGCCCGGAACTTCAACCACACGCGCAAGCAATCGACCATTCTAGAAAGATCATGCCGCCATCTGCATGCCAAGTCATCCTGGCCGCCGCCAATTTGCTAATCTGACAGGTCCGGCAAGCAAAGCAACCCCTACGCAGGTTTAATCCATCGCCAACGCACAGGCCGCAAGGAACCAACCGCATCAATCCTCATGTCGTCGTCACGTCCGCCACAGACGCATCCTTATCCACTGAACTACTTATTCTCTCCGCTCTGTTCGAATCCAAAAGTAAAATCACCTCCCCTGCACCGGTCGGGTTCCCAATCTACTTACAAATCCAAGCGCGGCGCAAACAGAAAAAAAAATCGTACAAATTCAACAAACGGAAAGTCAACTTCCTCCTCTAAACTACACCCACCGCTACGATTATCACGCGCACCGAGACATGCGCGTGAATCAACGAACAATCCTACCAGCCGAAATTCAAAAACGAATCCGCACAACAGATCCAGCCACGCCGAATCAATCCCAAAATTTCAAAAATGAAAATAGCACGGGAACAGGCACATCAGGAGGACCACCGTTGCAGATCGGCCTCCGGCGATCGGATCTGGAGGAGCAGGGAGGAGACGGGCGACGGGCGGCAACTAACCTGTGGGCGAGGAGACGGCACGCGACTTTTCTCTATCTCTCTCTCACCACGGAGAAGTTGTTGTTATATTTTTTTCCTCCGCGTCGAGGAGGAGGACGATGGTGGATGTTGCGAGGCGGTGTGGCGTGCGCTTATAAAGGCTTCCCGATTAGACGGTCCACCATTTCCTTTCCTTAATCGCCGCCCCCGGATTACTTGGCCTAATTAATTCCCGAGATTTGGATATCTACGACGCGTTCGGGCCGGGCTTAATCGTTTGCTTGTTTTCATCCGGATTCTAGCACCGTGGGGACGCTTCTGGACCTCGACGTCTATCGGGATGCGGCCCTAGGGGGCCCACGTGGATGCGGGAGGGAGCCGTTGCGGATGCGGATGGGTTCGGCGTGGAACGGGTCCATCGTGGGCCTCCGAGAAACCTCTCCGTGTGGTCGGGTCTACTACATGTCTGTCGTAGGTTTTTATAGACTTTTGAGGAAAAGCCGTGGGTCCACGTGGAATCGGAGATGCAGCTTTACACGATGCGTTGTCGATTGTTTACAAGAATCCTTTTCCTAAGAGGAAATTTAGTAACGCGGACGTTTGGCTCTCGGGCACCCGTGGACTCGAAATCGTGACTGCATATGGAGCGAAGAGATCTGTGCCAAAACACTGTTTGCCCGAGAGAAATAAGCTATACAGGTAATACGAGCGAGCACTGTTTGCGGAATACGGGGCAGGTGGGAGGGTAATTTAATCGATATGATTGGCTGGTGTGCCACTGAACTGTCAGATGTGCACTGTACTTGCAGGCTACCGTGTGCACTAATTTGCTCTCTCCCTTGAAGCTACCAAATATTTTGATATTTTTTAATCCAAGCTAGGCTTAGCAAGCTAACTGCTAATTTTGTTCAAGAAGTAAAAGAAAATGATTGAATAATTTCTTGTAGGACAAGCGGTACATAAAATTAAGAAATAGTTTAATCAAACATTCATATTTCATCAAACTCTTTTAAGACTTAACATATTTAGACGAAATTAAGAAATGTTTCGAGATTTCCAACTTCTGAGATTTCGGTGATTTCAAAAAAATTCCCGAACCAATATGATTCAAATTTTCAATGTAATTTCTACAAAAACCCCAATAGTTTAGAAAATTTTGTTGGGTGCCAAAATATATTTATCTTGCCAAATTTAGACTATTTTCGTCATGAAATGAAATTCAATTTTAATCACATTGTATTTAAACTTAACATATTTAGACAAAATTGAGAAAATAGTTTTGAGATTTCCAACTTGCTACTTTCGGAGATTTTGGTGATTCCGAAATTTTCTTGAACCAATATGGTTGAAATTTCGACAACAATCCCAAAAGTTGAAAACATTTGTTGGGAGCCAAAATATATTATCTCGGAAAATTTAGACTATTTTCGGCACGAGATTCAGTTTTAATCAAATTTGATTATTAATTTAGACGACATTATTCCCAAAATAATATTAAGGTTCATGGAATTTTGTTGTTTTTGGTGGGTGTTGAAATTTCTCGTACCAAAAGTCTAAACCCTGATCATTGAGTGTTAAAGTCTGTCAGTTGTTGCTTAATTTTCTGGAATAATTGCAATCAACGGTGTTAATGTTAATGGTAATGCCTATGCTGTAGTTTGGGCATTCGTTGTTAGATAGAGATGTTGAGGTGCCGTGCATGCAACGGTAAAATATACTCACTGCTGCCTGCCAACCTGCAACAGCGAGCGTGTGAATTAATGAGACGACACATGCAGAGCTAACGTGCTGAGTGCTGACACGGTAGTTATTGGTGTTGACACAAAACAGTGCACATATACGATAAATTATACAAGAGATATATGGAGGAGGCAGGGCTGTGGGATGACTATCCGGAAAAGTGGAGGGATGGGATAAAGAGAGCAGTGGTGCCCGAGAGCCAAAACACATTTTCGGAAATTTAGGGCTTTTTTTAGCATGGCTCCAAGGAACATATAAACAAATATGACTAGCTCTAAAAAACCGTGAAAGATTATGTGTATGCCTAATTTGTTATTGAACTATGAGATATTTTTAAATATCGAAACAAACTAATCCAAATATTACTTTGTTTTGAATTTTACAAACCGAAACAACCTCTAAGCAAAAACGTTCTTAAAATTGAACGCCAAAACCCACATATTAGAATACCAAAACCCACTAATATTAGAATGCCGAAAGGGACATAGTTAAAGAGGAGAACACGAAAGAGAGCAAAATATCAACCCTAGATTTGACGCAATGTGTGTCTCATCAAAAGCAAGTTATGCTTTTAGTATTTACGTCGATAACCAGAATATAATGGTGACACTAGTAGGGAAAAGCCTTCTGGCAACGTGCCCCTTTTGCCCATTGACAACGTGTGGGGGCACGTTGCCACTTTCGCGCTGCTGCTATTTTAACTGGCAACGTGTGCTAAGAGCACGTTGCTAGTGCACTTTGTAGTGGCAACGTGCTTTCTTAGGACACGTTGCTACATCTGCCCATTAGCAGCAACGTGCTCATTTTTCACACGTTGCTAAACCTTTTCTGAAAATAGCACGAACGATAATACTGATAATTGCCCAGTAGCACATGACAAAATAATCAGTATTAAGCAGTAAAACACAATTTGACACAATAATCAATCGAATTAGATAGATAGCACATAACTTATTCCAAGTCTCCAATTACATAGATAGCAAATGAGACTCGATCTCGCTAACAGACGGCACATAACTTATTCCAAGTTTTTTTAACTACCTAGCTAATCACTGAGTGTCTCGATCACAGCAGGAATATAAAGTCATGATCATCTCTTGGGTCATGATCCTCAGACTCGGAACTGGAGGAGTTGTCGGGGGCCCTATACATGAAATAGGTCTCGCCATGCACATGGTTGAGAAAGAAGGTGCACCTCTCAGTAGGTAACATGTCGTAATAAGTTACAAGTTCTGTCCAACGAGTGCCATTGAAATATGTCCGCCCTGGCTCGTTGGTGCACAAAAATCTGAAGCTCTGAGTGGGCACCGTCATCTGGACCAGGTTGACCTCAAATGTCCTGTGGTCACTAATGAGAACGCCAGCATGCTCCAAGAAGTCACGTCTAGCCCTGCACGGGATGATCTGAGAAAAAGAACAACTGGACATTAGTGTTATTATAAGGATAGAATAATGCAACAGTCTAATCAATGAGAAAAAGGTGTCTCATATAAATAAAGAGTGCACATCATGAACTTCCAAGTGTCGGAACTAAAGGACCAAGAGATATGTATAACCAATGTTGTTATACATGTCAGTAGGTCATTTAGACCAACACTCGAAATAATAATGCACACGAGTGTAATCATTGGCACAATCAATGGAACAAGCACACACAATGAAAGAAAATTAACAAAATTGCCAGGATATAGTGCCTAAAAAGGTGCCTCATATATCATTGCCAAACCAAGGAAAAAAGAGTTCACACAAGACCAGGTACTAATACAAGTACTCAAATTGTATATAGTACAAGGTATTGTAGATACTCTCCTTTCCTTAACATGACATCGTTTAAATCATAGGCACATGGAACAAGATAATAGACAATTTAGCAAAGAACATACATAAAAAGGTGCTTCATATGAAGAGTGCACATCAAGAACTTCCAAGTGTCGGAACTAAAGGACCAAGAGAAATGTATAACCAATGTTGTTATACATGTCAGTAGGTCATTTAGACCAACACTCGAAATGATAATGCACAAGAGTAGTATAATCATTGGCACAACTAACTCTACACAATTTCTAAACATCGAAGAAGAGACGACACAAACAAGAGATGTTTCACAGCGATGACTCTGATTCAGAGGACAATAGCGTGACTCTGAGTCTCAGGAGGACAGAACCTTCGGAAGGAATGCCAAGAAGGGGCCGAGTTCAGACAGGGCAAAGACCGACGGTGCGACACCGTTGGTCTTTTGGCCTGCCTGAACTCGGCCCCTTTTTGGCATTCCTTCTACAGGTTATGTCCTCCTCAGACTCAGAGTCATCCTTACTATCCTCTGAATCAAAGTCATCGATGTAATACAAGCCTCATATATCATTGCCAAAACAAGGCAAAAAGAGTGCCTACTGGACCATGTACTAATACTCAAATTGTATATAGTACAAGATACTGTAGATACTCTTTTTTCACAGATAGATAATGCACAAGAGTCTAATCATTGGCACAGATAGATAATGCACTCGAAATGATGTTTCACAGCGATATCTCTGATTCAGAGAACAGTAGCGTGACTTTGAGACTGAGCTTGACAGAAACTACAGACCGACAGTGCGACGCCGTCGATCTTTGGCCCCTTTTGTGCATTCGTTCTACAGGTTCTGTCCTGCTCAGACTTAGAGTCAGTCAACCTAGCTATCATGTGAATCAGAGTCATCGGTGTAATACATATAAGCCTCATATATCATTGACAAATAAGGAAAAAAGAGTGCCTACAAGAACAGGTACTAATACAAGCACTCAAATTGTATATAGTACAAGGTATTGTAGATACTCTTTTTTCTTTTAACATGACATGGTTTAAATCATCGGCCTCTAGTACATCTACAAGAACATGGATAAAAGGATGGATAAATAGATGCCTCATATGAACAAGAGTCTAATCATTGGCCAAGCTATAATGTGAAGAAATTATGATAGAATATATATGTTGGATAAAAACATACCATTCTGGTGTGAACCTCTTATGGGAGAACTACGCCAAACTTCTTGCTCATACACTCGGAGTAGCCACAATTCTCACACATGTGAAACATTATTTGCTACAACATAGAGTACAATTAGTCCAATCTTAACTCCAATCTCACTAAATCATCTCGTGCATCTAAATAAAATAACAACTGCGATAAAAATCGCAACTAAGGTAACAGCGGATCCAAGTGCATAATGAAATCAAGCCTCCTTATTGATGGTATATCTTCTAATCTTTCTAATCTTCAACCGGTTTGTGTCCATCTTAATTTTGTGATCATAGACGACATCGGCAACATACAACTCCAATACCATTTTCTCTTCTTCAAGTTTCTTCAATTTTTGTTTCAATTCATGATTTTCATTTTCAACAATATTTAACCTCTCAACAACAATTTGCAAATCGGTCGGCACATCTGGTTCACATATGGAAACCTAAATAAATAAAATTCTATGTCAGCTTTAATCGGCATATTACACGAAATGAAATTACTAGCTAGTTATCCAAAATATTATACCACGCCCGAACACTCCGGATCAAGCCAGCCGACGGAATTCAAAACCATCTTCAATGGACACTATATATCAAACAATGCAAACTAAATTAATTGCATAGTACACAAACAACACATTGCAAACTAAATTAATTTTCGTCCTAAAATAGATGTTCACAATCCTAACAAATAAACAACCGGCCGATCCAACCGGCTACAGCACCTTCGTGGTCGGGCGAGAGACAGAGAAGGGGCCCCGTCGAGGCGAACCTTGGGCGCGTGTGTGGCCGCCCGCGCGCGCAGTGCGGGCGGGAATTGGCGGAGCCATCGAAGCGCGGATAGCGACGAGGCCTGACGTGTCCGTCCGACGAGGCGGCGGCGCCAGAGGGTTAGGGCTGGCCGGGAGGGGATGGACTGACGGCGGCGGCGGCGGTGCGACGTGTTGAGAGGGAGAAAACCTAACCGCAAGACGAGATCTGGCGAGAGAGAGAGAGAGAGAGAGAGAGAGTCGCTCGACCGCGATTTTATCCCCTAACGAGTGGCAACGTGCGCACCGCGTTGCATGTTGCCACTAAAACTAGCAACGCGTGGCACCGGACGCAAGTTGCAACATAGCAACGTGTCCTTGCGGCACATGTTGTGACACGTTGCCGATAGTACAATACTGGCAACGTGTCACAGGAGAGCGCATTGCCACAAATTTTACCGAGACCCGTGGGGCTGGAAAAAACTACTGGCAACGCTTGCACCAATGTGGATGTTGCCAGTATGGTGATAGTAGCAATGCGTCTGGTACTCGCACATTGCTAAGTTTTACCAGCAACTTGCCAATTGCAGTACACATCGCAAACCTAAGATTGTCACTAGGGGTTTCCCTACTAGTGTGAATTCGTCAATCTTGAATTCCACGTTTCTGTTTTTAAACGTTACATGAGCGTGGATGCGGTTGTTGTGTCTATATATTGTATATTGTTGTAACTAGTGTTACTATAAATATGAATTACGCACAGTCAGGCCCGGTCGTGAGATTTCGGGGCCGGGGCAAAATTAAAATTTAGGACCCTTGATACAACATTTTTTTCCTTTTTGGGAAACACATTTCAGACACAAAGGCTCGCACTGTCAGCCCAGTAAGAACCAGGGTGTACTGGGCCAGGCCTCTATAACCCTCAACACTCGGCGAGTGAATCTCGCTAAGGACCGGGTCTGCAAGCCTGGGGAGCCCGCGGGGCAGAATCGCCTCGCGGAGGCCTGAGGAGGCAGCTAAGGCCTGTGGAGCCTCTACTCCGCTGCCCCCTCTCCAAGGAAGCTTTCCCTGAGGGGAAGTCAACGCAGAATCCTCCACAGGGCGTTCCCGCCCACGCGAGGGTTCCTTCACTGTAAAGCAAGCTCTGCGGATCGCACATGGCTTCCGCAGCGGCCGCAGAGTGACCGCGCCTCTGCGCAGGGTGACGACGGAGCTACAGTCCCACTTTGGTGATAAAGGAGTCAACAAAGCGGGGGCAACGGCGCAGACCACCATGCTTTCCTCTTTGGTGATAAGGGAGCAGGCCGGCGCTACGCGCCAAACGCGACGTCACCGTGGGGACTCCCCCCGCTCCTCTGCGGCAGCAGCTGGCCGTCCTGGATGGACGGCGGCCTCTCTGCTGCGGCCTCAGCTTTTGTGCCCATGGACCGCGCTCATGGACGCCCAAGCAGCGGTGCACCGTGCTCCCAACCGTTGTCGCCATGTGGTAGCCCCTCCGCTGCACAAGGACAGGGAGGAGGCCCGGGGCGCTTATAAAAGGAGCTGGTGCACCACCCTAAGGGAGGGATCGAACACATTGGACTCCTAGTCTAGCTACTTGTGCGCAAGGGAGAAGAAGACAGTAGCTTCCCTCCCCTTGTACACGCCATTGCCATAGCTGTGCCCTTGGCAAGCACGCTGTACTGTAACCTCTACAAGCAACAATACAGACAGGCAGGACGTAGCGGTTTTACCTCCACAAGAGGGCCGTGAACCTGGGTACGCGCCGTGTCTCTCTCTGCTGTGATGCCCCTCCTCAGGCACGACGAGCAGCGTCGCCGCGCCGGATGAGGGTTGATTGACGTCGTGTTCAGCCCCTTACACGAACTCTCTTCGCGAGTGTGACTGCCCCTGTTTCGTGGGAGTCATTCTCCGACAATTGGCGCGCCAGGTAGGGGGCTGAGGCGCGCATTCAACCTCCATCGACCTCAGCGCCATGGCGGACACTCGCGCTGCTCGCGCCAACCGGCGCGCGTCAGGCAGAGCTGAGACCGAGCCCGTCGTCCACACCACCAGGCCACGCGGCCGTCCGCGCACCAACCGCGCTTCGGGGCGCACTACTGCGGAGCCACGCGTGGAGCACCCCGAGGATGAGGACGACCGCTACGACGAAGACGTCGACCACGAGCACAGCGAGGACGTTGAGTCCTCGCATCCATCTCGGCGCCAAAGCGCGTCCACGCTTGGACGCCCGGCGCCCAGCCCAAACACTGCGCTGCTCATGGCAGCAGAGCTCTTCCGCTACCGCCCCACCGCCGAGGCGCACGACAACTGGCTCGGCCGTCTCCAGCACCTCGTCGACATCGTGGCTGCGCCGCGCGCGGTTCCAGCACCTTCGCGCTCCCTGGTGCACCACAACTCCGGGCGCGCAGGCACCGCCGCGCATGGAGCACCTCCGCCTCCGCCTCCGCCAGGACCACCTCCGGCTGCGGCAAACAAAGCCGCCTCTCACGCGTCCTCGCCGCATGATTGTCAAATCGTGCAGCGGACGCCGCCGGACGCGCGGGTGGAGATGGAGCGCCAGCGGGACCTCCAGAAGCGCATCGTCGAGGAAATTGGCCAGGCTGGGCGCCAAAACCGCAGAGCTCTCCAGGGCGGCGTGGCCACGTACGCCACAGGCTGCACGGCCTTCACCCGCAACCTGCGCCGCGTCGTCTGGCCGCAGAAGTTCAGGCCAGACCTCCCCAAGGGCTACGATGGCACGAACAACCCCATCGAGTTCCTGCAGCTCTACACCACCTCCATCCAAGCTGCGGGAGGAGACGACAAGGTCATGGCGAACTGGTTCTCGCACGCCCTCAGGGACTCTGCCCTGTCGTGGCTCCTGAACCTCCCTGAGGACTCCATCGACTCCTGGGAGGACCTCTGCAAGCAGTTCGTCGCAAACTTCAAGGGCACGTACGAGCGCGCCCTCACCTACAACGACCTGCGCGCCGTACGCCAGAAGTCTGGCGAGACTCTCCGCAAGTACATCCAGCGCTTCAGCCAAGTCCGCAACAAAATCCCCAACATCCCTGACTCGCACGTCATTGCTGCCTTCAGAGAGGGCGTCACCAACCGCAGGATGCTTGAGAAGCTCGGCATCCACGATACCCTCTCCTCTGTCGTGAAGCTCTTCGACATCGCAGACAAGTGTGCCAAGGCCGAAGAGGGTCTCCTCTTCACCAAGGTGGCCTCTGCAGACGACCCTCCAGAAGGATCCAAGGCCCACAAGAAGCGTGACGAGACCAAGCGCAAGCCTACTGCTGTGCTGGCTGCTGAGCCCGGCGCTAAGCACGCTCGAGAGGACTCTGCAGAGGATGGCGAGAAGAAGATGGACAACCGTCCCTTCTGCATCTACCACAACAGGCGCGGCCACGCGACAGAGAACTGCTACGACCTCAAGCAGCTGAGCAAGAAGCGCGAGCAGGAAGAAGGCAGCGGTGGTCGCGGCAGAGGCCGTAACTACCGCAAGGGCGGACGCAAAGGTGGCTACCAGAAGCCTCAAGGGACTCAGGCCAACGCCGCTGAGAAGAACAACAACCTCCCTGACGAGGAGCCTGGGGGCTACCAGGCCCCTAGAGGCGCCATGGCGTGCATCCTCGGCGGGGCTCAGGCGCCCAAGTCCAACAATCAGTTCAAGCAGTTCGCCCGTGAGCTCAACGCAGCGCTGCCTGGGGTGGAGACATCGCGTCCCCTCAAGTGGTCTCAGTACACCATCGCCTTCGACGCCAAGGACCACCCCAAGTCGACCAAGACTGTAGGCACCCTCCCGCTGGTGTGCACCCCCACCATCAACAATATCGCCGTCGGCAAAACGCTCATTGATGGGGGTGCAGGCCTGAACGTCATCTCCGTCGAGACCTTTGAGACGCTTCAAGTGCCCTACGAGTGGCTTATGCCCTCCAGGCCCTTCACAGGGGTCACCAGCGGCTCAATCTCGCCTCTGGGGCAAGTGAGGCTTGCAGTCACCTTTGGCACGCAGCAAAACTATCGCACCGAGCTCATCGACTTCGACGTCGCGCACATTGGCCTGCCCTACAACGCCATCCTCGGCTACCCCGCCCTCGCGAAGTTCATGGCCGTCACGCATCACGCCTACAACATGGTCAAGATCCCTGGCAGCGGCGGCACCATCACCATCCATGGTCACGTACAGGACGCTACACGCGCTGTCGAGCTCGCCTACAAAGCCGCTGCCATGGCGTTCCCTGCTGACGAAGACCTGGAGCCCCTCGCGAGGCCCAAGAAGAAGAAGCAGCTGTTATCTCAGGAGCAGGCCGCTACAAAGAAGGTGTCGCTGAGCACCAGCGACTCGGGGGCTGAGGGCTCGGGGGCTAGCGTCACCATAGGCGCTGGCTTGCCTCCCAAATAGGAAAGCGCGCTCGTCGCCTTCCTTCGGGCAAATTCTGACATGTTCGCATGGACTCCGTCAGAAATGTCCGGCGTACCAAGGGAGGTGATCGAGCACCACTTAGCTGTGTGTCCAAGCGCACGCCCCGTCAAGCAGAAAGCACGGAAACAAGCCCCTGAGAAGCAAGCCTTCATCATCAAAGAAGTAGAAAAGCTAAAAGCAGCAGACATTATCCGAGAAGTTGCCCACCCCACCTGGGTCTCTAATGGCGTGGTTGTCCCAAAACCCAATGGGGGAGGCCGGCTCTGCATCGATTACACTGATGTAAATAAAGCCTGCCCCAAGGACCCATACCCCATGCCAAGGATTGATCAGATCGTGGACTCCACAGCCGGCTGTGATCTCCTCTGTTTTCTGGACGCCTTCTCAGGCTACCACCAGATCAAAATGGCTAAAGAGGACGAGGAGAAAACAGCATTCCTCACCCCCTGTGGCGTGTATTGCTACACTTGCATGCCTTTCGGGTTGAAGAACGTCGGCGCCACCTTCCAGAGGCTCATGAGGATCGCCTTGGGGGCTCAGATGGGAAGAAATGCAGAAGCTTATGTCGACGACATCGTGGTCAAGTCTCGCGAGGGAGACACTCTCTTGAAGGATCTCGAGGAAACCTTCGCCAGCCTGCGCAAGGTGAACATCAAGCTAAACCCCGCCAAGTGCGTCTTCGGGGTACCTTCAGGCAAACTCCTCGGGTTCCTCGTGTCCCATCGCGGCATAGAAGCAAACCCTGACAAGATCAAGGCCATAGAAGAAATGCAGCCACCTCGCCGCCTCAAGGACATGCAGCGCCTAGCTGGGTGCATGGCAACGGAGGCGCTGGCGTTGTCCTGACCTCACCTAAAGGCGACAAGCTCTACTATGCCATCCAGTTGTGTTTCACGATGGACAAGATCTCCAACAACATCGCTGAATATGAAGGCCTCCTCGCCGGGCTCAGAGCTGCCATTGCCCTCGGTGTCAAGCACCTACTCATCAAAGGCGACTCCCAGCTCCTGGTCAACTTCTCCAACAAGAGCTACACCCCTAAAGACAGCCATATGGCTGCCTACCTTGAAGAGGTCCGCAAGCTCGAGAAGCACTTCAGGGGCATGGAGCTCATGCACATCCCGCGCAAGGAGAACCAGGAAGCAGATGACATCGCCAAGCGCGCATCGCGAAGGGAGGCCCAGCCCGCAGGTGTCTTTGAAGAGAGGCTCTCCAAGGCGTCCATAAAGCAGCCGCTGCAAGCACCAGCTACAAGCACAGACGAAGTACTCCCACCACCTCCCACAGGTGGCGCACCCAACTGTGGCCCATCCTCAGGGGAGCGTCTGATGCTAACCATGGTGCACCAAGAAACAGGCTGGGTTGACGAGCTCAAGGACTACTTGCTAAAAGGAGTCCTTCCCGAGGAAGACGCAGAGGCAGAACGAGTCGCTCGACAAGCGAAATCCTATTACATCCTTGAGGGAGACCTATACCGCAAGCGCCCAAATGGCATTGCCCTCAAGTGTGTGCCTCCTGAGGAAGGACGCATGCTCCTCAGGGACATACACAGTGGAGAGTGCGGCCACCATTCCTGCGCGCGCACCCTCGCTGGCAAGGTCTTCAGGAGCGGTTTCTACTGGCCTCAAGTGCTTCAAGATGCCGTCACCATCGTTCAGTCTTGCGATGCATGCCAGTTCCACGCCAAGCAAGTCCATCAGCCTGCACTGGGACTCCAGACCATCCCGCTCTCCTGGCCGTTCGCGGTCTGGGGGCTGGACATCTTGGGACCCTTCCCGAGATCGCAAGGGGGCTACCGCTTCCTCTTCGTGGCTGTTGACAAGTTCACCAAATGGGCAGAGGTTGAAGCGGTGCGCACCATCCCAGCCAGGGCAGCCGTGAAGTTCATCAGAGGCCTGGTCTGCCGCTTTGGTGTGCCAAACCGCATCATCACCGACAATGGCTCACAGTTCACCAGCGGCATCTTCAGGGCTTACTGCGAGAGCCTCGGCACCAAGCTCTGTTTCGCCTCGGTAGCTCACCCACAGAGCAATGGTCAAGCCGAGCGAGCAAATGCTGAGGTCCTCAAGGGCCTCAAGACGAGAAGTTTCAACCGCCTCAAGGGCTATGGCAAGGGCTGGATCGATGAGCTCCCCTCCGTGCTCTGGTCCATCCGCACGAACCCTACAAAGCCCACTGGTGAGACGCCATTCGCCCTGGTGTATGGAGCCGAAGCAGTCCTCCCCACAGAGATCAAGCACGGGTCCGCAAGGGTCCTTGCCTTCAATGAGGACAATCAAGAAGACCTCCACAACGACGACCTGCTGTTCCTCGACGGGTTGCGCCGCCGAGCCGCCCTCAGAGCGGCAAAGTACCAGCAAGACCTGCGACGCTACCACAGCCGCCACATACGTCCGCGCACTCTCGAGACAGGCGACCTTGTCCTCAGGAGGATCCTCTCCAGGGAAGGTCTCCACAAGCTCTCGCCCATGTGGGAAGGCCCCTACAGGGTCGCGCATGTCGCCAGACCTGGCGCGGTGCGCCTCGAGACGGAGGACGGCATCCCGGTCAAGAACCCTTGGAACATCGCGCATCTACGCAAGTTCTACCCGTGATCTCTATCACACCAGGCATTTTTTGTCTCTAGAGGAAAGCGCACAGCTTCACCTCCAAGCTTCACAAAAGCTTCTCTCTCTGAGGGCCAGTCCCTCTGAGCTCTTCCTGTAACGTGCCGCCGCAGGCCGTGAAGAGTCTCAGCCACTGAATGTGGTCCCCATGCCTCGACATGGAAACTTTATCTTGGCAAGCCCAAGTGTAACGAACCAATTCGTTTCCTAGTGAAACATTGCGCTGCGGCGCCGCTATGTAATATTTTGGGGGTGAGTTTTAGTTCTCATTACTCTGTGTTTTCATTCGCGCTCATATCTTTCCCCTTGCGCACCTCGCGAGCGGGGGCTGAGTACGGTGACTGTGCCTCGGGAGCATCCCAGCAGCACCGCAAAATCCAAAAGGATCCGAGCTCTAACACGTGAGCACGCTCTCACGCCTGTTACCTCACCAAAGAGCTCTGGCCCAGGGGCTTGCTCCCAAACCTGCCACCTCACCTAAGGACCTTTGGTACTTACTCTCCTCGCGAGGCACCCATGAGGAAACCTATAAGCGCGCATGAGTTTCTCTACCATGTTTTGCTTTGGTTCCGCCTCTAACCTACACAGGGAACAAGAGTCCCCCCAAGGCTCGTGGAGTCACGCTCCAGACCCAAAGAGGGAAGCACACCTTCAGGGAAATCAACGCCCTCCACGAGGCCAGAACCTCGCTAAGCTAAGTCCTGCGCTTACACCTCAGGCGTTGTGTTTTTCCTCTCACGAGCAACTTCCGTCCCTCGGGCGGGTATTTTCTCCTTCGCATTTCATGGACTGCTTGAGCGTCAAAGGGGAGCCCTCGAGCATCGCGACTCGAGAGCTCTTACCTCTCTAAGCCTTAAACACCCCCCGGCCTTGCTGAGTCATTGCTCTGGCATACCGTAGTGGCGGAGTCATAGCGCTAAGAGACGGGTCCTGACGACGTAAAGCGAAAAAGGCATGGAATAGGGATAAAATGCCCGTCGAGGGGCACACACATTGCAGCACAATAAAGTGTTTTACAGACCATCACAAATGAAACAAAGTCTTTAAACAAAGATAACTTGCGCCTCAGGCGCGACTTGTGGCAGGAGCAGCTTAAGCAGAAGTCTTGGCGGCCTCATCCTCCTCAGCGTCATCTTCCTCCGCGCCTTCCTCCTCGACGTCTTCCTCCTCGCCAGAGGCCGGCTCTTCAGCGACCCTCTTGAAGCGGTTGACATAGTCGTTGATCTCCTCCCGCAGCGAGTTGAAGAGGCGCGTCTCGATCTGAGCATCCCCATGGGCTCGGTCACGGACTCGAAGTCGAAGCATGGATATAGGCGCTTGAGGTTGACGAAGACGCGCTCGACCGCCACCAGCAGGAGCTTGCGGCACTCCTCGTCGACAACATCGTCGAGTTCCGCCACAGGGCCCTCAAGGACGGAGAAGAGCTGGTCGAAGTAGGTCAGATACGTGGCGACGTCGGCGTTCCCGTGGACGGGGACGGCAGGAGCATCCACCCCCAGCTTCGCAGCAAGAGCGTTCCCGCGCGTCACCAAAGATCGGAACATACGCTCCCGCTGCTGCGTCAAGACCCGTGCCGCCACCGCGCTCTGCTCAGCCTCCTCGACCCTCTCCACAACAGGGGCCACCTGCGCATTCAGCTCCTGCATGTCTGCCATCAGGGCTGTGAGGTCCTGCTCCGAGCGCTCGAGGGCCTGTTCCGTGCGGAGATTAGCGTCCTTGGCGCGCTTCAGCGAGGATTTCAAGTTGGCGTTCCACTCCTCCAGCTGGCGAATGCGCTTGCCGAGCTCTCTGCGCTTTTTCTGGAAGCCGTCCTCCTGCTTCTTGAACTTCCCAGCATACTCCCGGGAGACGGCCTGTGTGACAGCAGTGCGGTACTCTTTTTGCTTGGTGAGGGCCTCCGCCTCCGCCTCCTTTTTCTTCTCGGCAAGCTTTGGTTGGCCTTCTCCACAAGCTCCCGGTGCCGCTCCACCTCCTTGTCGTGCTTGCCCATGGCCTCAGCCAAGCTGCTCTCGCGGGACTCCAAGGCCTCACGTTCTCTGTTCATGTCTGTTTCCGCCTGCTCCAGTTTCTCCTCACGCTTGAGCACCTCAGCTTCGCGTGTCGTCATGGCCTGCTCGCGAGCCTCCAGCGACAGACGATGCTGCTCCAGAGACTTCCTCACCACCTCAGCTTCAGCAATTATCTTCTCCTCGCGGCTGGCCAGCTCCTTGCGCTGGTCGGCGAGGGAGGTCTCGATAGCCGCTCGGTCGGAGGCTGCAGCCTGGCGCTCCGCCACAGCCGCCTCCCGATCCTCTGCAGCCGCCTTGCGTTCCGCCTGGACCGGCGCCAAGGCCCTTGCGCCTCGCGCTCCGCGTTCTCGCGGATCTCCTGGGCCTGCCGCGTCGCCTCGTCGCGCTGCGCCTGAAGGCTTGGTCGTCAGGGCCACTCCGCCGCCTGACTTCGAAGAAGCGGGCCCAGTCAGCAGCAAGGGCGTCGTACCTCCTGCCAAGCTCCGCCTCCTCAAGGGCAAGTTGGGTTCTAGCCCGTCTAGGGTGCCCCTCACCAAACGGAGGGCAGCTTGGCGGCACGCGCTGCTCCGGCTCCGGTCGCTCAAGACCAAGGCCCAAGAGCCCTCACGTGGCGCAGCGTCCTCCACCCCAGCGCCAGCCTCTGGTGCTGAAAGCACAGTGCTTGGACCAGGGTCAACACGGGGCCCAGGAGCGGGCCCCCACCGTCTTGTGCGTCGTTGTTCTCCACGACGACCTCCTCGTGGGCCTCGGGGGCTGGCGAGGGAGGCCTAGCCACCAGTGGCTCAACCGCAGCCTCGCCTGCTGCGGCCTCAGAAGAAGTGGCCTCCCCCTCAGGCTCGGAATTTGGAGGGGGCGGCGGAGGAGTTCCCTCCTCCATCTCGCGTCGGCGCCTCCCGGCGCCTGTGTGCTGGTCCCCGCCGTCTCCACGGCGGGTGTCTCTGGGGGCTCCAGTGGAGCATCAGGGCGCGGCGGCGACGGAGCCTTCACCGCCTCCTCAATCTGACTCTCGGCAGGAGGTGGCGAGGCAGTTGCTTCTTCAAGGGGCGTCTCCCCCACAGGCCTCATGGCCTCGTCAACAGCCGGGCCCGTGGTGACTGTCACCACGGGCTCCTCAGTCTCTTCCAAGGGGCGCGTAGGCCCCTCAACAACGGGCGTAGCGTCGCGCCGCACGTCCGCAGCCTTGCGGAGTCGGCGGCGCTTCGCATGAACCAGACCCCTGATAATCAAGACAGTGAGATCCTCGAGAAAGGCAAGAACTCTCGATAAGCAAGAACGAGTCAAGAAGAAACAGTACTCACCCAGATGGCTTGGCGCGGGTGTCCACCCACACCTTGTTGGCAGAGCGCCACAGGCCTGATGAGGCTCCAGCGCTGGGCTCCTCAGGGGCCGCCTCAGCTTTCCTCTTAAGAGGAGTGCTCTCCAGGCTTCTGGCGGCCCTGTCGTGGATGGCCTTGGTGCGGGGCTCGCACCGCTTTGCCGCGGCCTCCGGGCCGCTATCGTCTCCGTCTTCGTCTTCTTCTTCTGTGGCCCGTCGTGACGGGGCCACCACAAAATCCTCGTCCACATCGGACGATATCTCCAGGATCTCCTCCTCAGGGGCCGCCTGCTTTGAAGAGCTCGCCTCCCCTGACGAGGGGTTGACTCCTCCTGTGGCGGCGTCAGCTTCGGCGTCTGAAGCAGCAGAGGACTCGCCAAACAAGTCTTCCTCCACCACAGGCGCCGCAGCCCCCTTCGCCTCTTCTCCCTCCAAGCCCTCTGGCGTGAACGTCGGCATCATCTCCAGAACTGCGAGGCGCTTCTTTGGAGTGAGCTGGTGGAGGGGCCTCAGGTGCTCAGTGCCCGGAACAGGGATCTCCGGGGCGATGAAGAGCGTGCCTAAGATGGAGGCGACGTCGTCTGGCGCGTGGGCGCTGAGGTGCAAGCGCATTGGATCTGCCGGGCCGGAGTACATCCACACCGGCTTCGTGTGCGCCTGGAGGGGAGCGATGCGCCGCCTCACGAAGTCCTCAGCGACCATCTGCCCCGTGAGGCCAGCCTCGCGGACGAGCTTCATGCGCGAGACCAAGTGGGCAATCTTCTGGTGCTGGAACTTCTCGCTGGACCAATTTGAGTTCTTCAGCGGCGGCGCCTCAGGCTCATCGAAGAAGGCATTCCGCTCCTTGGCGTCGACGAGAACCCACTTCTGGCGGAAGTCCTCCACCTTCTTCGTCACCCTCGTAACGGCCTTGTCGCCATCCCACGACATGGGGATGTAGACGGCGCCCATCCCGTCTGCGATGCGGAAGACACGCACCCAGACCGCTCGCCGGGCGCCGTGTTGCGGAGCGCGTAGAAGCTCCGGAAGAAGGCCACGGAAGGCATCACTCCCAGATACGCCTCGCAGAGATAGGCGAAGATGGCGAGAATCAGGATGGAGTTCGGGTGGAGGTGCAGGAGCTGGATCTGATAGAAAGCCAGCACCTCCGCAAGGAAGGGAGAGAACGGCGGCACCAAGCCGGCGAACAGCGTGTGGACGAAAATGGGTACCACCCCGCCGCCAGCTTGCCGAAGCGCGCCGCCTTGACGCCGCTGGCGCCATGCTCATTATTCCTCCCGGCGACGAGGACCTTCAGCCTATCCAGCGCCTCCGCTGTGGAGACGCGAGTGCCGATGAGAGCCGGCGCAAGCTCCTCCTCCCGCTGCGCTTCAGCGGAGGCCTCCACCATCACCGCCTTGCCCTTCTTGGGGCCCATGGCTCGCGAAGGAAGGGCGGCGGAAAAGCTCGGAGAAGAACGGAAATCGCCGGAGCAGTGGAGCACCGGAGGTGTATGCAAGAAGGAAAGGCGTAAATGCGCGGAACTGCTGCCGAACAGCCGCGGCAGCCTTTATATCACCTCAGGGCGGTTTCCGAGGCGTCGTGGGTCCCGCCACGACGCCCACCTCCTCCGGAGAAGCCGAGACGCACCAACCGCTCGCCACGTGTCTCGGGCCGGCCGGACACTTTGGGCCCATGACGCTTCGCCTGCGCCCCCTGGACCGCGTCGTGCCCGTCATGGGCCCGGGGGCTACTGTCAGCCCAGTAAGAACCAGGGTGTACTGGGCCAGGCCTCTATAACCCTCAACACTCGGCGAGTGAATCTCGCTAAGGACCAGGTCTGCAAGCCTGGGGAGCCCGCGGGGCAGAATCGCCTCGCGGAGGCCTGAGGAGGCAGCTAGGCCTGTGGAGCCTCTACTCCGCTGCCCCCTCTCCAAGGAAGCTTTCCCTGAGGGAAGTCAACGCAGAATCCTCCACAGGGCGTTCCCGCCCACGCGAGGGTTCCTTCACTGTAAAGCAAGCTCTGCGGAGCGCACATGGCTTCCGCAGCGGCCGCAGAGTGACCGCGCCTCTGCGCAGGGTGACGACGGAGCTACAGTCCCACTTTGGTGATAAAGGAGTCAACAAAGCAGGGGCAACGGCGCAGACCACCAAGCTTTCCTCTTTGGTGATAAGGGAGCAGGCCGGCGCTACGCGCCAAACGCGACGTCACCGTGGGGACTCCCCCGCTCCTCTGCGGCAGCAGCTGGCCGTCCTGGATGGACGGCGGCCTCTCTGCTGCGGCCTCAGCTTTTGTGCCCATGGACCGCGCTCATGGACGCCCAAGCAGCGGTGCACCGTGCTCCCGACCGTTGTCGCCATGTGGTAGCCCCTCCGCTGCACAAGGACAGGGAGGAGGCCCGGGGCGCTATAAAAGGAGCTGGTGCACCACCCTAAGGGGGATCGAACACATTTTACTCCTAGTCTAGCTACTTGCGCGCAAGGGAGAAGAAGACAGTAGTTTCCCTCCCCTTGTACACGCCATTGCCATAGCTGTGCCCTCGGCAAGCACGCTGTACTGTAACCTCTACAAGCAGCAATACAGACAGGCAGGACGTAGCGGTTTTACCTCCACAAGAGGGCCGTGAACCTGGGTACGCGCCGTGTCTCTCTCTGCCGTGATGTCCCTCCTCAGGCACGACGAGCAGCGTCGCCGCGCCGGATGAGGGTTGATTGACGTCGTGTTCAGCCCCTTACACGAACTCTCTTCGCGAGTGTGACTGCCCCTGTTTCGTGGGAGTCATTCTCCGACACGCACATACACTTAACTTTACAAACGCAGCGCATGCCCTACCTGAGCACGTCTTAAAAGACTAAGCTGGTGTGTCGGATCTTAAAATTTAAGAAGTCGTCACAAACGTCTCGCCGTTGATGGAACTAATAATATAATAACCGGTATATTTAATATGTATTGTTATAAAAAAAAAGTGTCGACAAGCAATCATATAAAATAAATTTTATATGTACCTCATTTTTTTTAGAAAAGGGAGCACGAGCCCTAGCCTCTGCATCGTGATAATGCACACGGCCTTTTTCTATTATTAAAAACGTAGCAAGTAGCCAAGTAACAAGTAACGTTATTACAACATCAGCCAGAGTGGCCACATGAATCAACCATCGAAAGAGAGCTAAAAAAGAACTACACATGTTGAAGCCTTCTCCAGTAATATGTCCCGTATTACTCTTCATACATTTATCCATATATCGTGAGATTAGGGCATATAGAACTAGCTCTACGTAAGAATCAGGCAATAAAAAAATAGGATTCATTGACACCCTACCTTATGTGGTTATGACAGTTCCTGGATCACCTGTGCATGCCCGCTTGGACGATCGACGGAATGCATCGGAATCAGCAAAACGGCGACGGCGCCAAGACAAGAGAGACGGGAGGCCGAGACCAAGAGTTTTCGGATTCACGAGACGAGGAGAGACAGTCGTACACAACTAGTCACGTCGCTAAATCGATCTAGGTGTATGGAACGACTCGCTTCAGGAACACGTAAGCAAGGGCTTTGTCACTCCTCTCCATGCGGTTGAGTTAACACAATTACACAAGGGCCCATGTAGAAAAATTGCTAATACCAGCGCTGGAATAGGCTGCGATAATGATGAGCCTAATACACAACACATACATGGGAGGGCCCCCTAATTTTTCTGGGTCCAGGGCGGCATGTGCACGTTTGGAAGAGGTGGCGAGTGATATTTTTATCCGATATGGATGGTCGCTTGATCGCCGGATTGGTCCTTCATAGGCGTTGGCGTTCGTCATAGGCAGTGGCGTCTTGCTTATACATTTTTGTAATTCGTCTAATGATACTGTTTTCTTTTCGTACTGTTCGTTTGCGGCTGTGTGTATTTCTATGCAGAGGCCGGGTGTAATGCTTAAACTTTCTAAGTAATAAAGCCTTTTATAAAAACAAAGCTTATGAAAATGCATGATTCAAATGAAATCTAGTACGTACTGCCGCCAATTCCTTTGGAGATAAAATGACTCCTGACCTTTTTGAACTGTGAGTGAACGGCAAGTCGCGTTGAAGCATTAGAGCAGTGGAGAGTACGTACATCATAATAATCCTGCAAGTAGATTAGAGGGAGTTTGGTTAGACTTTTTACTTGGATTTTGGTTTTGGCTTATATGCCAAAAAGCACCAAAATATGTGTTTTTGGCTCTTGACTTTTGGGTTATGTTTTACTATGGTATAAGCCAAAAGCACCTGTGGCTTATAAGCCAAAGCCGAAAGCCAAGAAAAAGGCCTAACCAAATACTCTCTTAGTCGAATGCACAGTATAGGGATGCTGGTGAACTGGCGGTGGCCTGGTTGGTGGGGCTAGCAGGGAGATCGAGTAGGATCACTGGCCCCAATCATCATACGGCGTCTCGTCCCACACTGGTGGCTGATCCTCCATGTTTCAAGGATCTTGTTGTTAGTGGTACGGCGATGATCTGCGGAGATGCACTGGTGATCTATCAAACCTTGCGTTGTGTGCATCTCAAGATGCGGTGCTCTAGTGGCGGGCGCGAAGACTACGCAATTGGTGGCGGGCATTGCCTTGGCAACCATACATGCCCGACGGCAGGGGTGACGGACTGACGGTGCGTATGGAAACAGCGACAACGAAGTGATATGATCCGACGGATCGATGATGTAGTTTCGTCAGAAAACGGCACCTGAGGCCGCATTTTGGTCAGAAAACATAAAAATTGCGAAAGTGCGCTTCCGAGTGCGCTTCTGTCAGCTTGATAGTTTGCGACGTGAGGCTGGACATGACCACGGGTCGTCAGAGGCACCGACATCAACCTTGTGCTGCTCGATCCTTGTAGCATTTGGAGCAGAGGTATCTAATCACCGCCCTGCCAAAGAAGCCGCACTCGCTGGTGCACAGGGCCGCCGCTAAAGGTGCAAGTGGGACGGGTACGCCACCTATCCCGTGTCCCATCCCGCTAGCCTAATCCCGTTTATCCCGCTAAATTAAACCGTTTGTCCCGTGACGGGCTGAAACGGACAAGCCCATCTGTCCCGATGGAAGCCCACCTGTCCCAACTAGGAAGACGAACGAGACCATCGCCTACTGCTCGCTTGACTGGGAGGCTGCCGCCATCTCCATTCCTCTCCAAGTCTCAGCGCGGCGGCCGTTGGCGCCTTATCCGTCCCCTCCTCGGTCGCAGCGCCGCCGTCGCCTTCTCCGTCCCCTTCCTCAGCCACCTTCTCCATCCCCTTCCTCGGTCGCAGCGCCGCCGACGCCGCCACCTTCTCAATCCCTTCGTTCGATGTAGGTTGTGCCGCCGCCGGTTGGAATAAATCCTCTGTAGCTCGCCCTCCATCCCGGCGGCGTCCTGGGAGGCGGTCAATAAGCTTGATGGGGTGGGGCTCCGCCGAATCCTTCCCCATCTTCTCACCCCGTGACCTTCGTGCCCGCCATCTGGAGGGAGAGTACAACGTCGCCCTGAAGGGATTAGGCATCGGCGATGGAGGCGGCTCATTTCGAGGCTCTCCGCCTTGTCCGCGGCGGCTCGGCGGCCCTGGCGCGCGGCCGGGCCATGCGGGAGGCGACCGCGTCGCTCCGCGCCGGTTGTTTCCGCGGCGACGGGGAAAATACCGCCGGCGACGCCTGCAGTCTCCGCTTCCCCCATGGCACCGGCGACGCCTGCTACCTCCGCTTCTCCCATGGCGCGGCGGCGCGACAGCCTACTGGTTCTCTTCTGCCTGCGCGGCGGCGATGGGAAATTAGATGGGATTTTTTCGGGATACCTGGGGCATCCCGTGAAAGCCCAAAAAAAATTCCGTTCCTGGGATAAGTGGGTAGTGGGGCAACGGGGTTAGTGGATCAGCAACCTTGGTGGGAACGGATGTCCCAATCCCGTCCCACCTGAAATCATAGCCGCCGCGCTGACAAACACCGTCGCTCAAGATCAACATGGACGAGCCGGCCATGCTTGCAAATCTTTTAATTGTTCTGTGTGTGTAATACGATATCCTTTAATCCTTTATGCTGCGCTGCTTGAAGGCTCGCAAGGGCACGACTACCTGCCTGTCGGTCTACATTGGCTGATCTTTCCAAGCATGCCCGCGGCTGAATTTGCCTCGGTCAAGTCTAAATAACACATGCCCTGAAAAAAAGGTCTAAACATCACATGTCTCTGTTTTCTTTAGGGTAACATGCCGGGAAATGCTATATCCCGCTTATTGGCGGCACGGGAGACTCCTGCTGCCTACAGCGCCCACCAAATGGGCTGCAATAAAGCGGCCCATAACTGGTGATTTTTTTTTTGTTGTTTTATCTTTTAACAGAATAAAAAGGAAATAAAAAAGAACGAACAAGAAAAACAATTTTTAAATTTTGAACAATTTTCGAATATGAACAAATTTTAAATTTGAACAATTTTAAAAATGGACAAATTTCGAATTTGAATAATTTTCGAATCTGAACAAAATTTGAATTTAGAAAATTTCGAATTTGAAGAATTTTTGAATCTGAACATAATTTGAATTTAAATAATTTTGAAATATGAACAAATTTCGAATTTGAACAATTTTCGAAAATGAACAAATTTCGAATTTGAAAAAATTTAAAAATGAAAAAAATCTAAATTTGTACAATTTTTTTAAAAATGAACAATTTTTGAAAATGGACAAATTTCGAATTTGAATAATTTTAAAAAATGAACAAATTTCGAATTTGAACAATTTTGTAAATTAGCTAATTTCGAATTTGGATTATTTTCGAAATGAACAATTAAAAAATGTGAACAAAATTTTAACTCGAATTTTTAAGAAAGAAAAACGAAAATAAGAAACTAAAAGGAAAACAGAAGAAAAAGAAAAACAGAAACAGAGAACGAAAAACAAAAATAAAGAACAAACAGAGAAAAAAATAAAAAATGGCAGATGGGCCGGCCCATCACATACGCGCTTCAGGCGCGGCAAGCGAATAGCGCCGCCAATGAGCGATATATAGCATTTGGCTAACATGCCTCTGGTACAATTTCTACACGGGCTCGTCGTCTGGAGCAAGGCCCAAGCCTTCTCACGTTTTCGCGGCGACTCGCCGGTCGATCCTGGGACGAAAGAAGGCCCACTACTACTTTGTAGTCATCGGGTTGTCCGAACCTCATTCTGGCAATATTCGTATTTCTCCTAAAAAAAAGGCTATATTCGTATTTATATTTTTCCTCTACCCACCCCCTCCCCTCCAGCCAGTCCTCTGCTCACTCGCCCGATCTCGTCTTTCCCCAAAACTTGCAGAGTCAGGCCGGCGAGCAGAGCAGGCGGCCATGGAGAACCTGCTGTCCTCGGCCCCATCACACGCGAAGCTCCCGGAACGCTTCGTCTTCCCAGCCGACCAGCGCCCGCCGGCCTCCACCAGCACCGTCTCCCTCCCCGTCATCGACCTCTCTCGCGGCCGGGACGAGGTCCGCCGCGCCGTCCTCGACGCCGGCAAGGAGCTCGGCTTCTTCCAGGCCAGTTAAGACTCACATCGTCCTTTCGATTCAATATACGCTCTGTTGTTCAATTGTCGAGATTGCCGCGTGCAGGTGGTCAACCACGGCGTCCCCGCAGAGGCGATGCGGGACATGGAGGCGGTTTGCGAGGAGTTCTTCCGGCTGTCGGTGGCGGACAAGGCGCCCTTCTACTCTGAGGACACTAGCAAGCCCAACCGGCTCTTCTCCAGCACGACGTACGAAATCGGCGGCGAGAAGTACTGGCGGGACTGCCTCCGCCTCGCCTGCGGCTCGCCCGTCGGCGACACCAAGAACGACTGGCCCGACAAGCCCAAAAGCTCCGGTAAATTAAGAATCGCAACTCACTCATATATATATCTCCGATTAATTTCTGTTTGATCTTTTGATCTAATTTGGCGAACTGCAGCGAGGTGGTTGAGAAGTTCGTGGAGCCGACGAGAGGCGTGGGGATGGAGCTGCTGCGGCTGCTGTCCGAGGGCATGGGGCTCCGCCCGGACTACTTCGAGGGGGACCTCACCGGCGGCGACGTGATCATCAACGTCAACCACTACCCAACGTGCCCGGACCCGGGACTGACGCTCGGCCTGCCCCCGCACTGCGACCGGAACCTCATCACGCTCCTCCTCCAGGGCGCCGTCCAAGGCCTCCAGGTCTCCTACAAGGGCGATTGGATCAACGTCGAGCCCGTGCCCAACGCGTTCGTCGTCAACTTCGGCCACCAGCTCGAGGCAATCATCCACTGATCACTTCCCCTTAATTTTGCCTCAAACTGCTCACTTTCCAAATCATCACCTCCAGGTTGATTGATGGTTTTTTCGTAGAGTCGATGCAGATCGCCATCAATGGGTTGCTGAAGAGCATCGAGCACCGGGCGATGACCAACGCGGCGGTGCCGCGGACGTCGGTGGCGACCTTCATCATGCCGGCTGCGGACAGCCTGATCGGCCCCGCGGAGGAACTCCTCGGCGAGGGCAACCCGCCTCGCTACCGCAGCGTCACGTTCGACGAGTTCATGCGTGTGTACAAGACCGTCGGTGCCCGGAGGGAGAGCGTGGAGAAGGCCTTCAAGCTTTGACCTCGGATCATCTGATTTGGAGATCAGTTGCAGAGCAGCAAAGAAATCAACTTCGTCATTGCTGATCTAGCCGCTACGAAATAATAATACCTGTCCTAAGATATGCAAGTTCAGAATAAAGCTCTGTCACTGAAGAATCTTCACAAGTTCTACTACTATCAACAGAATATTTCTTGGGTTAAACGAATCTGGCACTTGTGTTAAGTCTGTTCAATGTGCGTGTGCATATTTTGCCATACGTGGAAACTGTAGAACATTGAGATGCCAATCTACATTACCAGCGAGATAATGCGCTGCCCGATCAGTGAGGAACTCCGGCGTTAGGAGTCTGTGAAAGCGACTACTCACTCAACTTTCGGTTGATTACGTATTTGTGTTGGCCATAGTCTATCTCTCCTAGCTAAAAGAAAATTTTGGTTTCTCTCGTACGTCAAGATTTTCGTCCACCTTTTCATCCAACATCCTCCCATGCCGATTTCGCCATCAGGTAACGATCAGCAGCGATCAATCAGGAGTAACTAGCTGAATGCCCGCGCGTTGCTACGGGTCAACTAATATTTCTATATTCACGTGTAAAAAATGAAAATAAATATTTATGTATATAAAAGATAACCACGGATATTTCAAAACATCATTGTGTACACATCAAAGTTTAAAATAACATGCTATAATTCTTAGCGGCGGCGTTTGTCAGGAAAAGCTATATATTCGTATCATCTAAAAAATAGGCATTATATATTCATATGATAAAAAATACGGCTGCAAATTCAATGATACAAACATGTACTCAACAAAGATGATAATTGTAGCAATGAAAGGAGAGCATTAAGTGTATATTACATAACCAATCCCAATTTCGAACTTCAAATCAGCAATGCAACATTTTTCGCGGGAGAAATAATACTATTTTTCATGCAAAGTTAGCGCGAGTTAGCGAGCTATTAGCGGGCGTTTCTATTTAACGCTAAAAGTGCATAGCTTTAGCGGGAGTTATCTGAACTCGCTATAGCGACGAGATCGAAGACATTGTTTCGGAGGACTGGCTCCATAGAGCCCTTTTTTGAAATATAGGAAAACGATGTACTTTATGGTTGTGCAAAATTTCAAACCATTTTTTTCAGGTCTACATAAAAATGACAAAGTTCTAGATCTACGTTACTGCACAGTGTAAATTTTGATTTTTTTAATTTATTTTTCATTTATATGTTAGCCGCAATACAGTTTATTTGGGCTGATATTTTTCGCGATCATAGAACACCATTTTGTCAACATCTATGTTTTCTTTTATATTTGTGAAACTTTAAAAATTTAACTTCAAAAACATTACCAAAATAAGAGCTCTATGGTGCCCATCCACCAAAGCGACGACTTTTTGCAAGATATAGCACACTCTTAAAACTTTGCCTCATATTGTAGACCAAATACAGGAAGCGTCATGACAAGTCGTAAGGCCACCAAATCACTTTCGTTCACATCGGCAATTCACAAGAAAGCAGTTCATGCTTCACAATTTATGTGCTTCGGTCACATGAACGTGAGATCAAATAGTAGCGCCACGACGCCCGATCATAAATCACCTGTGAGATTATATCTCCAAGCAATCCCAGTAGCATTATCTTCTCCTAGTTACAGTCAAGTCTACGGCATGCGGTATATACAGAGCAATTCTTCAGCCCAGAGCTATACTGTACAAAAAAGATCGAGCAACAGGAGTGGCCTTGTCCGGCCCAAGCTGAGCATACAGTCGCGTCCACGCCGCCGCCGCTTCGACGCCGTAGTCCTTGACAAACGTCTACGCGGCCGCATCATTTTTCCCTCTGAGCACCATGTCCGGTTGGCCGCGGCGCCGGGCACCTTCTATCGGAGCAGCTCCCGGCCTGATGTAGTCGATGATCTTGATGCCGGCGTCGACCTGGCTCATGAAAAAGAACATGCGGGACAGCGGGAGGCACGCATGACGAGGGAGTCGTGGTGGAGAGCCAGCGCGCAGCCGGTGGCGTCTGCGTGCCCCGTGAAGGAGGCCACCGTGGGAATGGTGCCATGGCCAGCTCGAGGAGATCGTCGACGAGGCCCTGGAAGCCCTTTCCTCGAAAACGTTGAGAAGTACATGCCCTTAGTGGCCAGGACGACGGCGCCGTCGCCGGGGGATGCAGACCGAGGCCACGACAGAGCGAAGGGCGGAGATCAGGGCCAGGCCGAGACTGTGCTCGGCTACTCGCCGACGGTGGCGAGGTGCACGCGGCCCGGCGGCCGCACCTCTCCACGTTCCAGATGCTTCCCGTGTCAATTTACCCCTTGTGCCGGTGGCGCTAGTCTCCGAGTGCAGTGTTCTCCGAGTATTTGTTTTTCTTTAGTTGGTTGGCTCGAGATGGATAATCATCGATCCGTTGTGTCCGTTGCATCTTTCCCGTATTCCACTCTGCCAAATATTCCCGTAACAAGTTCTCAAAAAAAAAAAATATTCCCGTAACAAGATTTGTGATCTGAGTAGATAAATCGGTTGCTTTTTCATGCGCGAAAGGAGAGAGGATGCGCGGTGGCATTCTTCGTGTAATTAGTTTGACGTGTGACACCATACCACGGACTCTCCTTTAATAGTAAAGATTAACGCGATTTCCTTAACACCCATCAGCAACGAAAAGCGATTTGTCCATCGTTCCCCCTCACGCCGCGCGAGTTATCTGCTCGTGTCCCCCATCCATCCTACGTCGCCGCCGCCACCGCCACCCCTGCCTCCGATCTACAGGAAAGCCCAGTGCGCCATGTGCTCCATACCCACCTCGTACTCCCCATCGCCATTCAAGACGGAGCCGCCGTTCTTCACCCGTGTCCGGCGCACAGCGGCCTCGACCGGCTCCGACTCCTCCTCGGCACTGCCCCGTCCCCATGTTCATCACCCTGCACCAAAAGCTCGGCACCTCACGCGGTCGCGCCATAGGCGCTCGCCGTCGCAAGTGCTGATGGAGGCGTCGCGAGTGGCGATTGCTACCGCGAGAGCACAGGGGCGCATTAGCTTCTCCCCATTGAATCTTCCACGATTCCAGTTGCCTCTCCTCCAGGTAATGGATCCATCCGCCTCTGAACAAATTTCGTTTCTCGAATTATTTTCCCGTTGCATCGATTTGGACGGATCTGGGCTGTAATCCGTCGTGCTTGAGGATGCTGGGGGTCTTACTTGATTTTATCCTATTGGTTCCCGTTATGCAATTTGATGATCCGATGGGTTGAGGATGTCAGAAGCAATCAAGGAAGTGCTGATCTGTTGGGGAGCTAGCCTCCGTGAGTACCCTGCCTGAATTCCGTGCATGTATGTGCGTTTCAAATCGATCTCTGTTTTTCTTCCCTGATTTGATTGGTTCGTTTGACTGATGAATTCCGTGCATGCAGGCGCGTACAAAACGTGGGGGCGGCGCGGCCTAGCTGTGGATTGCGGCGGCATGCAGCGTGGCCTCCCTCTTCTACGTCTTCGTCCTCGCCCGCCGTGGCTCTCGAAAGCAGGGTCGGGACTGGAAGGTCTCGCACTAGAAGCATTAGTAGTTGTTACACTGTCCGATGCTGAGGTTGATATACTCTTTGCTTGTTGTACTCTCAGCTTATAGCATTCTAAATTACCCGCCACAACCTCCATTCATCTGATTTAACAAATGTGTATCATTTGAAGTTAGTTATTATTGTGGATCTTAATTTTTAGTATCATGCCATCAGATCGGAGACGTGAAAAATGACATCGTGAAGCTATTTGCTACAATCAAGAGAACCTAGCTGCTGAATGCCGCAAGGTAAATTCCGGAAGCACATTCTTTGTAATTTAGTTTGTTTTCAACACGGGGAAGACCATTGTTTACCTTTGCAGTTTGCAACACAGTAATTCAATTTTTGTAGTATCAAAGGTTATTTTTAATGACATAAGATATCACTATAATGAATGTTCTGGAAATCATAATTGCAGTCATGCAATAACATGAGTTTATAATCCATATGTTTTTAATCACTTCACGTGTCTGAAATTTTGAAGTCTACTTCTTTGGTTAAACAATTCCGGAGAAGGAGCACATCTAAAGTCCCATGTTATTTTAATGACTATAAATTTGACAGAAAACTGGCATTCCTGCCTTCTCCTATCAGCACATGCACGCTATTACAGATTGTAGTTGTGAGGATAAAAGCGACCAGCGCATACTTGAATAAGTTAACACTGTAGTCACGAAAATCAACTAGCAAAATTTAATAACATATTGGAGAGATGGCAGGCAATTTGTTATCAATATCTTAACTAATTCAATCGTAGTGCAGACCATCTAATGGTTTGGCGTATATCTGAAGCGGAGATCTCGCAGGTGTGATCCATAAAGGCATCGTCCAACTCCAAGACAGAGAAAGGCATTGTCGTGCTTGGGCTGCTCAGCGTAGATAATTGCTCCTTTCAATCCAGCCCTTATCATTGAATTTTTCCGTTTTGTTCCCACATGTTTGCAAATAAGGTTGACACAAGATGCTAGACGAATGCGTTCTTGAAAAGCTATTTTGGTACTTCAATTCAACCGACGTAGTTGTGTTAGTCTGATTGCTGCAGTTCTGACAGATTGTGCATGCATTCGAATCACGTAGCTTACTCAATATTAAACTTTCTTTCTCATCTGGCTTACAGAGGAGACTGCTTAGGAGTTAGGCCCCATACATGTATCAGCGAGGATCCGTGTCTACGTTGCTGCAGGCTAGCAGCTGCAATTCTCCATCAGATGTTTTGATGAAAATAAGCAGTTCATAGATTACATTAAATAGGACCACATGCTAAATAGTCTACTGCAAGAAACCTAAGATCGAAGGATTTATCTAGGTTGCATAGGTGTCTGTATTTCATGAACATAGGCTTTTGGCATTATTTACTAATTAAGGGTTCTTTTGTGCAATTTCAACTTTTCAGGAGTCTTATGCTTGATCATGTGCTATTTATACCTGTTAGTTTCTTGTCTTCTGCAACCATGCTGAGAAGCCATAGGATATGTGCTTTTCTTATGCCATTCCCCATAACTGAAAATAAGAGCAAGTTCAAACTACAACTCTTTCACAAAATTTTGTTTATCAATGGTTTTCGAGAAGATCAGATGAGGTGAGGTGGTTCCTGACAAGTGGTTCTTCCTCTAGACACTGGTTTGTTGTCAATTTATACATCGTTAATAAAGCCTTGCAATTGTTTCATTTCATGCTAACAAATAGTTTTTCTGACCATTGGTGAACCCTTCAGAAAGAGGACCAATTTGTTCGAGGATCTGATCGCCAAGGGTTACAACATACTGCCAAGCCGAGGTACTATCTATTTAGTCTGGATGCACTTCCATTCCATAATCTATAATGCATAACCGTCAGAAGCAATTATAGCAGTTCTACAATTTCTCAAGCAGAAGCCACGCCCATATATCTAAGTTCACCGCGGCAGCGACATAAGTGCAAGATTTGAGCAGGCGACCAACCCATGGAGAGGAGCTTCAGGAAGCATGGAGCGGGGCTCTTCAGTGGTGGTTTTGGATGCAAGTGCTCCTGTGACGTCGTCGTCGTCGAGCCCACCAGCTTGCTGGAGGCAGCTAGGAAGAGCACGAGTGATGGAGCAGTGAAGAGTGGATCGTTTGTCGCATTAGGCATTAAGATTATGAACCTGTCCAAAGAATTTCCATCACCAAGGGGGAGGAATAATCACGTGTAAAGATATGTGCATTTCCTTCAGTTGTGTGTGCTCAAGAAAATATTTACATTTGAACTCGGTGCTTATAACTTGTATTTGCAAGCCTCCACAATGCTGTTTTTACACCCATTGCAACGCATGGGCATATTACCTAGTACTATTATTAAAAGAGCAAACTTGTTGGGATACTTTAAATCTGGACCGTTCAATATCCGATCAAACAGCCCAGATTGTCCCAATGTTTGACAACTCAACAATGTCCGATTTTTCCCGTTTTATCCTCCCACCAAATCACATAATACTACTAAATTGACACTCATCTCCGAATCGTTATTTTTGTCTTTCCCGAGCACGCCGATCCGCGTCCTTCGGCTCCCCGCGCTCGCCACCCCGGCCAAGCTGCTCGACCAGTGCGTCGTCATCGTCGCGACCGAGGAGATCGAACTCGAGCTGCGGTACCGGCGCTCCTCCCGCCGCACCATCTGCCTCTGCGGCAGGTCCGACAAAGCCTCGGCCGACTTCGGCGCCGACGTCAGAGGCAGCTATACCAGGACGATGGGCCAGCTGTTCCGATGCGACACGCTACGCCGCCTGTGCCTCACCAACTGGATGCTTGACCTGCCGTGGGGCGTCCTCATCGCTGCGTCGCTGGAGACGCTCTGCCTCAAGCGGATCATGGCGTCCGGCGCGGTGCTGCAGCAGCTGGTCGCGAGCTGCACGCGCCTCGCCGACCTCACGCTGGAGGAGTGCCCGGGCGCCACGGAGATCACCCTCGGCAGCCCCCACCTGCGGAGCTTCGCCCTGATCTGCTGCCACAATGCCAGCCGCGTTGCGCAGCGCCTGTGCACTACAAGGGCCTCCGTCCTGAGGACCTGCAGTTCCTCGACATCCCCAACTAGGACGAGGTCGCGGTGCTACCATCGATATTTGTGACGACCTCACATGCAAAGGGTCACACGAAACCGCTCCAGCCATGGAGCTCATTACCTGGTGCAAGAAGCTGACGTATCTTCACCTTGCCCTGCGCCCATCGATGACTTGCTACAGCAGAGTTCACGGCTGTCATCCGCGGCCTTCCGGAACTCAGGCAACTGGTCTTGGTCCGTTGCCCTCCTGGTCGTCAACACCGGACACCTGGAAGTGCTGTCCCTCTTTCCCCTTGGCCTCAAGCGCCCAAAGATGAAGTCTTACTGGCATCCCTTGCGTCAGTCATAGCCTGATAAGGATCGACATTGCAAAGTACAGTTGGAGTGGCCTTGATAGGATACTAGCATATTTTCTACTGTCAAAGGGCGCAGCTTTGGAGGAGTTATCGGTGACCTTATCAGCTCAACTCTCTCCACACAAAGAGGAGACTGCAGTGGAGTTTAGATCATGGGTATGTAATCTATCCCAGTGCCACGGTAATTTGCCAATAGACCACATCAAGACATATATATATATACCAATTGCAAACTCTCCATATGATTTACTTATAATAATGTTATCAACATTTTATTTCTCATGCAACAGTAATTTTATATGAGTTGCAATAATACATTGGCATCCACAAGACTACCCATTACCAAGCTGAGTTGGGAAAACAAATGATTTATTAGGACATAAATAGTAAATTTCTGTTAACAATTTTTTGGACTACAACGTTAGTTAGAGTTATCTCCAAACTAATTAAACTCCACCCCTTTTACCATGATAAATTATTTCATGTACGTTGAAGATTATCAAGTATCATGACTTGAATAAACATCCCGGTGCAAAAAAAAAAAAAACTGAAGAAATTGGAAAAGATAAACTTCAGGGATCACTTTGACTTAAAAGAAAAGAATCATGCATCAAGTGTGGAGTAACCAAAATTAATATTTTTGTAGTATTGTAATATATTGAATAATACTGGAGGTCGTGCGTTGCACGTGCATGTTCACTAGTGTCGTAAATAACACTTCTACGTATGTATGCTAGGGAATGAGTCCGGCAACATAGGATGTAACGGATCGGATCAGATTTTTCTCTACTATATCCTTTACCATATTTTTTAATCGAATTCAGAGTGGATCAGATAATAACCGGTTGCGAATTCGGAGCGGATATATGGTCGCGGATTCGAGACGGGAACGGAGAGGAAACAAAATTAATCGGATTGATACGCGCATAAATAATTTGTCGAACCATACAACCAAAAGTAATTGTTGAATAACCTAGTAAACAAAGTTGAACTCCATACCCCCTATAGTGACTATTTGTTGAACGGACGAACTCGACAACTTACTAACTGCAAAATAGGCTCTATTAGGTTAGATATTTCGGTAAAAATCAGATTATTTTAGATTAAAACCATCAGATAATCCTAATTAATTTTTAGGTCTCTCTAGCGCTCAGTCGACTGAGAATTATCTTAATTCTCATTCACATGACGAAATCAATCTTAGTTGCAACTCAAGTTGCAACTCATGATTAGCACGAATCGCGAAGAAAATCAAATGGTTCGCAGCAGTTGCAAGTCTCAGTCAAATGAGAATTAGTTTAATTCTCATTCACATGACGTTATCAAATTTCAGTTGCAAATTGACTTGCAACTGATGCACGAATCACGAAGCAAATGAAATGGTTCGAATCAGCTTGCAACTGATGACGTCATGCGAATGAGAACTAAGCTAATTCTCATTCGACTGAGAATTAGTAAAACCGTTAATTTTTTGATAATCCATATTATGAGCTACTCCCTACATTTCACAATATAAAATGTTTTAGGTGTTTCACATGTTGTTTAGACTCAGACTAAAAGGAGTGGACATATATACTAAAACATGTGTAGATACATGTGTACACATGTGAATGTGGAGAAGGCCTAAAATATCTTACATTGTGGAACAGAGGGAGTATTTCACATAACATATCCTATACCATATCCGGGAGCCACACTTTAGCTAGCTTAGAGCATCAACAAGAGATAACAACCTACCAATGGCTGGTCCCATATCCAATTTTTTTGGCTAGTGACCCAAATTTGGGTCCCCAATACTCAAAACCAAAAATTATTTGCGAGAACAACAACGACCCGAGCCAGATATTGCGCACCTGTCCGCGCCGCCACCCCTTGCCGATTCTGGCCCCCGGAGCCGCCTTCTTGTCAGGATCGGGGAGGGAGAAGGGGAGACGGTGCTCGAGCTAGCAACTGGTGCCTACTCTGCACCCAGAAACGGAACACAAGCGAGTTGTTAAAAACTAGCCAAGCTGCACTTCCCGAGCGACAAAGTCCAAACTCTACAAAAGAAAGCTCAAATTGGACATCGCGATGGAGCTAGCAGTGAACTGCATATATCATTGCTTAATAATCACATCCCAGAATACATGATTATTTTCCTTAAGAGCTAGCAGTGAGCTAGCAGTGAGAATGTGACATCCACCAAAGAATTTCCAAGGTATACATAGGATCAAGATGGCATAACTAAAAGGGAGGTAGAAGAGGGCGTGAAAGAGTGGCGGCACGGTAAAATGGGAAAGAGAGATGACGGGAAAGTGAGAGAGGACAGGAACTAGAGCGAGTGCGGAAAAAAGAGAAGAAAGAAAAGGTAAAGTACATAAAATAAAAAACCCTTTCTATAATAATAGAAAGTTTTTTTTTTGAAATAAACCTATTTGCCGAGTGCCATATCACCAGGCAACTTTCTCCGCATTGTCACTTCTTACTTCGGTTGTCTTTGATGGATTTTCTACAACTCATATGGCGCGCAACCCGTATCTGGGCCGTCCGTTTCGGCGATCCGACGGCCCAGATTCGCCGTGGACGGGTCAATTTTTGTCCGTGGTCAACGGCGAATCTGGGCCGTCGGATCGCCGAAACGGACGGCCCAGATACGGGTTGCGCGCCATATGAGTTGTACAAACTCATATCCGGGCAAACACTACACAATTATCTTTGCCGAGTGCGTGACGTGGCTGGCGGTAACTTCCTCTACATTGTCACTTCTCCGTTTGTCTCGTCGATAGGTGCCACATGGCGCTCCATTGTTGCGAAGCGCCGTCTTGCTGCCGAGTGTTCCCCTTGGTATGGTTTCTTCTTTGTTGAGTGATGGTTTTTGCCGAGTATCTTTGGTGAAAACACAGGGCATTCAGCCTTTGTTGTCGAGTGCCTCGTTTTGCCGATTTTTTTTAACCCACGGCTTAAAATTATTGTTGCCGAGTGCCCGATATATTACACTTGGCAACGAGTAGATTCTGGTAGTGACATCAACGATGATTGAATGTGACTGGGTAAGAACGAATTAATCTCGCTCTTACCATTAGCCGCATCCGTGTGCTGTGGACTGTGGTAATTCATTCATTTATATGTAATCAAGACATATACAAATTTAGCAACACATTAATTTGGCGAGAGCAATACATTCAATTTCCATGACAGCAGCAAAATATTCATCCACACGCTCATTAACCTTTGCCCAAAAAAGAGAGATGTGATCATGTTATACCAACACAGAACGCCGTGCCTTACACAGCACCGATTACGTATGCTGCGCTGCTATATATGCACGTGGAACATCTACTTGCGAAGCGCCACCAATGCAGCCAAATTTGCAACTGGTAACGTGCAAAGCCTCCGCCGCTACTTAGCCTGCGCCAGCCCACCTCGCCGTCCATCGATCGGTCCCCAAAATCTAGCGTAGATGGCCCTCGTGTTCGACGCAGCACATCTGAGCCGGAAGGCGGACATCCCGGAGCAGTTCGTCTGGCCGGCCGACGAGGCGCCGGCCGTCGACGGCGTGGAGGAGATCGCCGTCCCGGTCGTCGACCTTGCCGGGTTCCTGGCAGGCGGCGGCACGGGCGATGGCCTCCGCGAACTCGCCGCGGCGTGCGAGCGTCATGGATTCTTCCAGGTGGTGAACCACGGCGTGGACCCGGCGCTGCTCGCCGAGGCGTACCGCTGCTGCGACGCCTTCTACGCGCGGCCACTCGAAGAGAAGCAGCGCGCGCAGCGACGCCCCGGCGAGAACCACGGGTACGCCGGAAGCTTTGTCGGGCGGTTCTGCAGCAAGCTGCCCTGGAAGGAGACCATGTCGTTCAACTGCTCCACCGCGCCGGAGAACGCCTGCATGGTCGTCGACTACTTCGTGGCCGTCCTTGGCGAGGAATACCGCCACATGGGGTAAGCACCTGCATGCGCCTGTCTATTTTTCTAATGTATACTTCCGCTTTTCTTCTTGTAAAACCATAGAGTGAAATTACGCTCAAGGTTCTAATTAAATCCGCACAGTATAATCCCTTTACCCCTAAACCGTATAGAGTTACTATTCTGACATCTATTCTCTGATTATAGTGAAACATATACTAGCTATCTTCGAAACTTGTTGGTCTAGATGTATTATTTGGCTCGTACAGCTGCTTTCTGTCAACTTATTTCAGTGTCCTAGACAAATTCAGTTACCACTTTGACGAGTGAATATTATATAGAGTGATGACTCTTTCTCAACATTCATATACATCTGATGAAGTTCTTCACTTTGTATTCAGACAAATCTTAATGTTCAGATCCAATATTGGTATATGTTTCCCATTTCTCAGTCGCCTAAGAATTAAAATTGCAAGACAGATATGATATTATATAGCTGCAAATGCATATGGATGCAGAGAGGTGTACCAAGAGTACTGCAACGAGATGACGCGCCTCGCACTGGACGTCACGGACGTCCTGGCCAGGTGCCTCGGCCTCGGCCGCGGCGCGCTGCGCGGTTTCTTTGAAGACGACGACTCCGTGATGCGGCTGAACCACTACCCGCCGTGTCCGCAGCCTCACCTGACGCTGGGCACGGGCCCGCACCACGACCCGACGTCGCTGACGCTGCTCCACCAGGACGAGGTGGGCGGGCTTGAGGTGTTCACCGGCGGCGCGTGGCGCGCCGTGCGGCCCCGGAGCGACGGCTTCGTGGTCAACATCGGCGACACCTTCGCCGCGCTAACCAACGGGCGCCACACCAGCTGCCTGCACCGCGCCGTCGTGAACGGCCGGGCCGCGCGCAGGTCTCTCACCTTCTTCCTCAACCCACAGCTGGACCGCTCCGTCGTGCCGCCGGCCGAGTTGCTCGCCGTCCACGGCCGCCGGCGCGCGTACCCGGACTTCACCTGGCGCGAGTTCCTCGAGTTCACGCAGAAGCAGTACCGCTCCGACTCAAGCACCCTGGACGCCTTCGTCGCTTGGATCGCGCAGGGCCGTGGCAACGGAGGGACCATGGAAGCCGGCCAGGACAAGAATCAAGTGGTCGCTAAAAAGAACTAGTCTCATCGGAGAAGACGCACAAAACAATTTAGCCAATTTAGATGGAATGGAATAAAGGACTCCATGTTTTGATTTATCTTAGATGCTATGTATTGGATCAAGGATCAATGTGCCGATGTGTGTGTGCATGCGCGCGCACGTGCGGCATGCATGCATGTGATGGTAGATCGAACGCGTTGTGATGTCTTGGAAAATGCCTGCAGCAGTTAGACACCATTTGAGAATTTTTTTTTCGATAAAGAGACACCATTTGAGAATACATGCTCAATGCGTAATTTATAATTTTCTCTTCCATGTTCATAAAAATGCTCATATTTTGTTTGTTATATTGTTTTCAAGCAACATACAACTTTTGAAGTTTTTCCAATTTTATAGCGAAATAGAGAAACATTATCAACACTACAATACCAAATTAATATCACTAGATTTATCTTGGACAATTTGGTACTATATATATTAATATCATTTTCTATAAATTGGATCCTACTTCAAAATGATTGATTAAGTAAAAAAACTAATATATCTTATATTTTGAGGAGTGTAAGGTTTAAAGATACAAGGCTTATTTGTAATGTAAATATCTTGTTTTCATTTTTCATGGCATTTGTGCCACATATATTCATGTTTAACAGCAATGTATAGTCTCAATTAAGGCTGGGTAAACTTGTCCTCGAATTCTTAACTAGGGTCCTTTCCATCTCTAGTTGATGCACACCGCAAGAATGGTTCATAGTATGAGTGGGACGAGAACAAACGTCCATATATACCCCAACATCCACAAGTAAAGTGAAAACATGAGCTAAGCCAAATATATTCTAACACCGCGTGTGAAGTATTATTTGCAAAAAAAAAAAAAATGCAAGCACCACTAGTTCCAACCACATGTTTCCTTTTTCCATACTATCATGGAGCTCCGACTTACTTTTCCATACATCCGAAGACCACCTAATGTCAAGAGATAACATGTTTCTGGACAAATTTCCATCACTAAGGCATAACCAAATTTCCCAACATATTGTGCTTGCTCCAATTAAAATGGTCGAGTAAATTCCCAACTAGCCTAGTCAGTGGCTGAGCATATGGTGAGCATTGGAAATACTCGGGAGGTTAAGTAGACACATGCAACATCCCACAAACATATGTTTTAACCCAAAGAGTTTGCTTGATTGTTTCATCGTACAAACAAATCACATAATTTATACTTTGTCAACTATGTTTGATCAAGTTATATTTTGTTAGAATTACCCCTATCTATGTATCATAATAAGTTCTTGGCAATGAAATGATAAGCCTCACAAAGCATACTACGGGTATCTTACATCTTGTCTAAGATAGGTTTCTTATGTACACACAACTGCATATACCACACTTTCTTAGTAGCCGGCCTAACCTGACCAATTCACCACATTTTTTGTGGCTTCCCACAATGTGGTATTGTGGTTACAAAAGTTTGGTAAAGTTTAGTTAACGAAACATGCCCCTATATATTACAGCTGGGTAAAAAACCAACAACTAAAGTCATGTAACCATATAACTTTAGATTTCACCGACGAAAACCCTATGGAAAAAGAGCCCTTTACTCATGCTGCAACAACATGTTTGCCAAATTTCCATGCTAACATACGAAAACTGGAAATCACACATGTACACTCTGTTTCTCAATACATTACGTATTAGTGGTTATGGTTAGAATTGTAAAAATTAATTAAGAATGTAAAAAATATTAACATCTATGGTTCCAAATATATAAAACCGATTGATATAAAATTGAATTTGTTGATAGTTAATAATAACAATTTGATACTACAGATGTTGTAGTTTTTTCCTGCATATTTGATCAAACATAAATTTTGACCAAATTAATATTTGAAAACAGAGAGAGTATAACTTAGTCACACAAAAGGTTTGGACGATCGATGCACCAAATGATGGATTGTCTCGAAAGCCATGAAGGATTCAAGGTTTTATTCACAACATTCGCACAGAAAGCACAAACCGATCGATTATCTTTTTTTAGATAAAAGGTATATAAAATACCCTGATTTAACTTAATAAAGCACATAGCTTCCAATATGATTATACAAACTGCTTTGACATACGGATGAACCAAACGAAGAAAGTACAAGACCAAATGTAAAGATTAGGAGCCATCCACTACGAACAACCGTAGGGGGCCTACTGCTTGGGCCGGTTTTCACGAAGATATCCTTTAGACCGCTTGCCATCTACCCTAACTTTGCTCGATCCCGCTCCTTTGTATTGGGTGCCCACGGCTATTAAAATATGATCATTTTGTAAACGAGATTAGCAGGGTGTTTGAACACTTTAGATGGTTAATTTGTTACATATAATAAAAAGATCCTAGAAAAGAGCAACAAAAAGATGCAAAGAAGTCTACGCGGTTGTCCCGACCAAATATCCTTGCAGTGAGCCACTGTCTCCCCCGCGATAGTTTTTGTACATGGAGTTCACCAAGAACAAGCCCGAAGATCCAAGGGACCAACTGACTTTACCCAAACCCTCGGACAAGATGACTCCATCGGTAATAAAACCTAACTCCGCCCATAGTGTCGTTCCAGCCGGTCCAGAGAGCGGCGCAACCAAATGCCCCTCCACCTGGGGCTATAGCCTGCTCTACCGAGATCATCGAGTCCTCGTAACTCGAAAAGAGCAGAGTAAAACGATCTTTGAGGTGGGGCCCCACCACCAATCCAACCATAAGAGTGTGCACGACCTGTCGCTGATTTCATATTTCGCCCTCACTTTAAACATGTACTCCCTCCGTTCCATAATATAAGACGTTTTAGCTCTCACATATGTTGTCTAAATGTATGCTATAATGAGTGAACATGCACACTAAAACATGTCTACATACATCTACATATATGTGAACATGCACACATGCTAAAAAGTCATATATTGTAGAACGGAGGGAGTATATTTGATCTTATGAAGCCTGCGCCAGAACTACAATGTCGTTTGGGCCGAATTGACAAAGAGGTTCGAGGTTTTTAGAGGACGAAAACCTTGTCGAAGAAGAGCCCTTTACCCGCACTGCAGGCTCCAGTAACAGGTAGAGTAGTACACTGCTAAATTTCAGTGCTACTCCCTCCGTTCCAATTTAGTTGACTTGGATTTATACAAATATGAATGTATCTACACTTGTTTAGTGTCTAGATACATCCATGTCTAGACAAATGTGTGTCAATTAATTTGGAACGGAGGGAGTATAAGATACTAAAGCCAGAAAATATAAGCATCATGAATAAATTAGCTGATTGATATCTCCAAGTCACGAACGATTCAAGATTTATTCACAAATCCCTAATCAATTTCCTAAAGAAAAAGCCAACAAAAGTTAGTCCTAGAATACTATACCTATAATCGCGAAGCAAGAGAAAAATCTATCTGTTTATTTACAGAAGGGGTACACACATTGCGTTAGCACGCCGTGATCCCTGCCACGACGCCGGCGACGGCGGTGAGGTCGTCGTCGCCGTCGAAGTAGCGGTCCCTCATCTTCATGAACGTTTGGCAGGTGAGCAGGCTGTCCGACCCGGCCTGGTGCGCCTCCCCGACGGCCCGCTGCACGTCGAGCTTCCCGGCGACGCGGTCCAGTCCGCCGCGGAGGTCGGCGTCCCTCGGGCAGCGCCGGGCCATCTCCTTGACGTCATAGAGCCTCTTCCGGATCATGGCCTTGACGACGCTCTCGAAGGCCGCCGTCGTGGCGGGCAGCTTGTACCCGCGGCCCAGCATCATCTTGACGAGGTAGGCCAGGTCGTAGGCGCCGCTGAAGGTGATGACGCCGGCATCGCCAAGGCCGCCGCGCAGCAGCTTGCGCAGCCGCGGGCCGAACGCCGCCGCGTCGATGCCATCCCGGCGCGTCCGGTCGAAGTCGACGCCCTTGGCCCGCAGCAGCGCGATCGACTCCGGAGCGTGGCGGTGGCGCCGGAGGTCGAACTCCCGGAAGTTGAACTCCCACACGTACTGCGCGCCGCCGCCGGTGCGGACGCCCGGTAGCCGGCCCGCCGCGTCGAACAGGGTGAGGCCGATCTGGATCAGGTGCAGCTCGTCGACGTTCGCCTTGAGCAAGGCGTACGTTTTCTCCATCGTGAGCGCGTACGCCGGCATCGTCGGGCGGTACACCGTCCCCGGGAACTCCGTGTCGACGGCGGCGTACCGAAAGCGGGGCAGGAGCGACTCGATCAGCTCGACCTCCTGCTGCAGGTTGTGCGCCCACACCTGCCGGACCACCACGTTACCCGCCCGCGCCATCTTCGCCACCGAGTGCGGCAGTGACAGTATCGCCGGCACCGTCGAGTACTGCCCGTCCGCCAGCATCGCCGGCAAGGTCGTGGAGACCTGCGGCGCCATTGCCGTGTAGGTCGCCGTCGTCGGCAAGAAGGCGAACGGCGTCGTGAGCGACGACACGATCATCACGGGTACCGAGTACTCCCCGCCGAGCATGTCGACGGTCAACGCCGCCGGCTGCGAGTTGGGGAGGAAGCACATCTCGTCCGGCCGGAGCGCGCGTCCGTCGAGATCACGTCGATCGTGGAGCGCCGACTTCTCGGTATTCGCCGTTGGGATCGCGAGATATTAGTGGAGAGGTGGATATTCCTTTAGCCGCGTACGCGCGTGAATCTAACCCGAGTTTATCTGATCGTGGTGACACGTTGCTGAGTCGCTATTTAAAGGTGCGTGCGCACGTATCTCTGATCCGCGGCGGACTCCTGTGACGTGTCCGTGCCGGCGTCGTCCGATCCAGTTGATTTTGTACACCTTACGTCCTTACCGACCCGAATACGTATTCGTACGGAGACTATACGTTCACGTATACGCATCACGCATGTATGTTTCTACAGACTATGTACGTATACAAAAACAGTTGTGTTTTTAGTCCGGATAGATCTTGATTTTCCTATTGCGCGCCAGGACTATTGCGCCTATTATAGTAGTCGTAGGACTCGTAGGAGTAATTCAGGAAATTTGAACTTTGGCTGCACAAGTTTTTTTCCGGATAGTAGAACTGTTGGCGTCAAACTTTTGCAATTTGGAATTGGAAAGCTGACACTTTTCTTCGAATATGATTTGGAAAGCTATAACTTATGTTTCGAATGGATTTGGAAAGTACGAATTCCGACAATTTCATACCGACAAGGAAATGATGGATGCACAAACAAGTACTCTCTCCGTTCCGAATTAGTTGACGCAAATTTGTTTAAATACGGATACATCTAGACTATATTTTAGTGTAGACAAATCTGCATCAACCAATTCGGGATGGAGGGAGTAGTATTATTAATTGCCAAACAGAAATCAAAGACGTGCTCAACAAGTTAGCAATTTTTGCCCAACAATTAGGAAGTTTTATGTGTTTGGATGCAAAGCATGTAAGAAACATAGTATATAAATATCTGCAGATCACGGTATTTTGATTTGTAGATTAACACAATATACAAATATTAACAGTATCATGTTGTATTCGCAAACAACAACTACACAAGGATGATGTGCAGAGAAGTCTGGTTTTCAACGCGACGTCTCCAACGAGAAATACAACTCACATCATCGTCATATTCAATCAAGAAGACCTAATCCTGGATTTTCATCGAGGCAACATGTTTGGTACCATCTTGTGGTGCCATCTTGGGTACAAAGGCGATGATGTACCATCTTGCGGAAAGAGCTCTTAATTTCTTGAATCTTGTAAGCATGTTTTTGGTGTATTTAACTCAATTGATAACGGTTACTCTTAATTTCTTGACCTCACAACTAAGAAAGAACTCCAACCCTCTCGTCATATACATCTCAAACAAATCGGTCATTAGCCTATAAATTTGATCACTAAAATATTTTTTGTTAGACCAAAATAATATCAAAAACATATAGAATCCTTCGATTTGGGTGTAGAATTCACCAATTTTCCCTTGTTGTGAATGCCTTGACTATATGCATCTTCCTCTTTTTTTTTGTAAATCCACTTGATCACTATAGCATTATGTCCTCTATCTTTTGGAGCATCGTTGTAGCAAGGACACATTGTTAGCCCGTTGATGAGATGAACCACCCTTACATGGGCCAGTTGAGAACGTGATGCGTTGTTTCGCGAAGCTGTCAAAGCATGTTGTTTCACTGCCGATGCGGTGCAGGAGCAACACAACAATCCCTTGCCGGTGATGTCCATCCTCAATGCTATGATATGCAATCTCCTAGTGATCATCCATGATGCTGGGATGGGAAGCACGGTCGCCTGCTAAGGTGACGACGACACATCAGGGTGGAACATTGGGGTGCATAGTTTGGCCGCGCGGAATAGTTGCTGTTCGTAGAGGGGGAAGCGGCGTAGGGTGGAGCAGCGGGGTGGAGCGACAGATTCGGAAACAGGCCCCTCGTCTGATTCAGGATAAAACTGACGAGTAATGGAGGGGCGGCATTAGGGGAAGTGGACACGGGGTTTCTAAACATAAATTGCGAGCTTTTTTACCCGGCCATGTGATTGAATACGAGATTGACTGTGTTAGATTGGCCCCGCGTGCGGAAGGACCGGACATCTGTCCAACTATTTTTTTCCCCCATGATATATAGATTGTTGAGAAATCTTACAATGTGTCGTGGTCAATTCGTTTGCCCTCATGATCCCGCCACTGCATGTGAGAATTAGACTAGCCATAGTGAGAATAAAATAGCTCACATAACGGTTCTCAAAGAAAAATGAGTCCATAAGCCAATAAATAACGGCTGTGTGCATCCTACATATATAGAAGCCGGGTGTAATGATTAAAACTTTTAAGAAATAAAGCTCCCTTTATCGAAAAAATAAGCCAATAAATAAAGAAATTTATGTTACTATCTTTATGATACTTTTTCACCGTGAAGGTATTAACATATACTATTGTCATGTGCATGACACTGGTCTAAATTACTCACCTCTATGATTAGCCTTAGTTTCTCTTCTCCTCATTTCTGGATGGGAAATGGGGGCTCACGAGCGGGACCAAGAGCATGGAGTAGTGGAGTACCACAACAATGTTTCAATACTCCCTCCATCCCAAAATACAAGGCGCTCTTAATTTCGCTGGTCAATGACGTCCAACTTTGACTATGATTTGTACTTATAATATGACCATAAAATTATTATAAAAATATATGAAATGAAAGAATTTTGCAAGACAAATCCAACGATACCATTTATACATTCTAGAACCACATAATTTATTACATATTAACGGTCAAAATTGAGCACCAAAGACCAGCACAAAAATAGCGCGCCTTATATTTTGAGACGGAGGGAGTATTTTGCAATATTTGTTGACCCGTAAACAACGCGTAGAGCAGTATGTTGTCAGTTTATCTCAGTATGCTTTTAAAACACAACTATAACACTTTGATGAGTCTCTAAATTGGAGGACTTAAAAGGGTCTGGTTTTTGGTTTGCAGGTTATATATGAAGTGAGTCTGAAACGAGGATCATTGGATGCTGATCAAAATACTCGTTACTGAGATTTAGGAAAATATGGACTCTAATGAGTAGCGAGTGCATGTAGAGTCTGACTGTTTACAGAGCAAATCACACTTCTCAGATTTTATTCGTTTAGTCTTCTGCAACACGCCAACACCCATCCTGAAACATCAGCTCCCGCCAAATGGCTGATGGCAGGGAACAGCCAACAGCTTAACATCACACGTACCCGCCGTTGGCCCGGATGACCTGCCCGTTGACCCACTCGGCGGCGTCGGTGCAGAGGAATCCGACAACGGGCGCGATGTCGCCGGCCTCCCCGATCCGCTCCATCGGTTGTTCTCCGCGATCCGCCTGACTGTCTCCTCGCTCTTGCCGGCGAAGAACATGTCCGTGGCCGTGGCTCCCGGCGCAACGCAGTTTGCAGTGATGCGCGTGCCCTTGAGCTCCTTAGCCATCGTCCGCACCATCGCCTCCACGGCCGCCTTGGACGCCGTGTACGCCGCGTATCCCACCGGCAGCGACGGGACCACGGACGACGTCACTGCCACTATCCGCCCGCCACCGCCGCGGGGCAGCCGGTTGGCGGCCTCGCGGAGACACAGGAATGCGCCGCGCGTGTTGACGGCAAAGACGCGGTCGAAGTCCGCCGTGGCGGTGTCGGCGACGGATGGGTACTTGTCGTCGAGCACGCCGGCGTTGGCCACGAGGATGTGCGGCGAGGCGCAGCCGAAGGCGGACTCGGCGGCGTCGAATAGAGACCGGACGCCGGCCTCGTCGGACACGTTGGCCCTCACGGCCACGGCGCGCGGGAGCTCCGCGGCGAGCGCGTCGGCCTCGGCCGCGCTGGACGCGTACCCGACGACGACGCTCGCGCCGAGGGCGGAGAGGTGAGCTGCGATGGCGCGCCCGATGCCGCGCGACGCGCCGGTCACGATGGCCACGCGTCCGGCGAGCGGCAGGGCCGCAGGCTCCGACGAACCGGCAACGGCGGGGACGGCTGCAGCGGCGGTGGTGTCAGTCATTGCGATCGATCTTAGTGTCTTTCGATCCGCGGGTGCGCGTCGGGCGTTATCTACGGGTGACGCGCGCGTGCTCCTTATCGTGTGCGGCGCGCGCGCGCTCCACGTCTGTCGTCAGCTACACGACGTCTGCATCCATGGATCTTGCGGTTGCAGCTCACCCATCGGTGGCCCAGAGCACGAGTGGTGACGACGGGGTGACGGTGCAGTGCAGAGTGTGGAACTCTTGTGATCGTCCAGTGCAAACCTTTGCGTTGGCGACGCTTCTTCCCTTCGGATTGTTTGGCCACCTTCATCATTTCTGTTTCTTTTTTTTTTTTGCGGGAAAGTTCAACTGATATTGCACAAGGTCCATTACAGAGAGATCCAACAAAACAAGAAAATTACATCCAGGTCCAGAGGATCCCGGTGTCGAAGACGAAGCACAGAGCGTATCGCCGGCGCGCCGCCACCACTCCTTCCTCGCCCTTGCTGACGCCTTGGAACAGAAGGAGCCCCTCCATGGCCGGAAAGTCGACGAAGCTTGGCTCCACAGGAGCCTCCACCCTGCGTCACCGTCGGCACCACCTTGCAGCAAACCAGATCGAGCTTCCAAATCAACAACACCCGGAGCCGCCGCAACTCGAACTCCGGCGAGGGGTAGCCTCGCAGCACAGCTCCGAAGACCTGCGAGCAAAGCTTAGACAGAAGATCCACGGCGGAGCCACCAGGAGCTCCGACGCCGAAGAGGAAGATCTCCGCCACCAAAATCCACTCCGACCGCGCCGCCATCTCCCCAGCGCCGCCGGCTAGAAGCCTACTCGACCCTACGCTATGTACACGGCGAGATCCGGCGTTCCCCCACCCTCCGCCGCCGAAGCGGCCGACGGAGAGATAGGGAAGCCACCGGATCCACGCCGGTGAGGTAGGCGAACGGGCGTGACCAAGAAATCGCCTATCTGAAACAGTAGCGGGAGAGGATAAGGTCCAAGGTCCTTTGACTGCTAAAAAACAATTTTCAATATGTCAAAAAATTCAAAATAAAATTTTCAAATATACTTCAAGATATTTTATGTTAACAAAAAAAGTTTCCCGAAGGCGCACAGGTCACAAAAAATGTCTTTTCTCCGCAAAACATTTTGTGCTAACACAAAATATCCTGATGTATATCCGATTTTTTTGGTAATTTTTTTACATTTTAAAAAGTTTTTAAAAGTGTTTTACACAACGGGTGCAACCCGAAACACCGTGTCCACTGAAAGTAAAGCCTACTCAGAATTGACTATTTCTTCTTCGCTCTCACCAAAGACACAATCCACTTATAATCATATAGATGTATTGTGAGATATAAAAGACTGACAGAGTGATCATCTGAATTTTGCGATTTTATGGTGTTATATCAAATGAACTTTGTTTGTGGACATGCATGCATGCATTCAGGCTACAGAACATCAATATATACAATCACATATACACACAATGTTTGCTGTCTGAAGTACCAATGCGCAACACAAGCAACACCAGCTTGCACCTGCACCTCAGTAATTTACAGTTGCCTTAATAGCATCCAGGATCTGCAACAAACAACAGAACAGGATTAGAGCTGCATACAAAAGCAGGGAAATATCAAAATGCCAGGCAATCCATTACCTTGTTCTTTGTCGGCATGTAGAATGGTTCATAAACAAGAGGAAAAGGGGTGTCCAGGCCGCAGACCCTCGCGACAGGCGCTTCTAACTGCAACAGATCAATTTCAGCAATTTTTATCACATCAGCTTACAGATGATCTTATGTGTTATGTTTTACTACTGCTAAACGGTTGGAAGATTTAAGTACCATACCCTCAGGAAGCAGCGCTCGGCAATGGACGCAGCGATTTCGGCACCAAACCCTCCAGTGATTGGGGCCTCATGACTAATCTGTGGTAGTACTTCATTCAATGATGATGATAGTGATTATAATGGAGTATAAAATAAATGCAAAGAGGCAACGTACAAGAAGCTTTCCGGTCTTGCTGACAGAGGCCTCGACTGTTTCCTTATCCCATGGAATCAGTGTTCTTAGATCTATGAGCTCGCAAGAAATTCCATCCTGGAATATACTGGTGTAAGGTATGTGGTTTATGAAAAGCTGAGCGAAGATATTGAGATGAATCAAGATGGCAATAGCCAATAAGCAACACCTACACAAGTTGCACCTGCAATTATTCGCCGTTAACTGATATGGATAACAAGAAATAACCTTGGCATTATCGATATATGGTCGGCTGTAGCGACAATTAGGATTCTATTTTCTTCGGCTTAATACTTAAAATGAAATGCATCCTATCTTCCTGGACCTAGATTAGTATGTACATTCTGAAATTCAGAAATGTTCCACTGCTTTAACCGCAGTTATCAAGTTCAGGTAGCTCCAAACCTTTCTTGCCATGTTGATTCAGGGCAAGCTGAGTCGGAATATTTAGTTATGTTTACTTGACCTAATATATACTGTCACTGATGCCAGTTGTTTTCATAATTTTCGGCATAAAATCATTCATTGAATTTTGCATTTAAGAGCTTGTGTAAATAACTAACCTTTGCAGCGTCCTCACATGCTTGTTCCAGCACTGCAAGTTGAGCTCCCCAACCTATAAGTGTTATGTCACTTCCTTTGCGAATCACCTACAATATATAAGCTGCATAAATATTTTGGTTTCGTCATAGCCAAGACAATATATAGGATAGAGATAATGCGTACTTCTGCCTGAGATAAAGGCAGCATATAGTCCCCCTCAGGAACTTCTTCAACAGATAAACGGTACAGCCACTGTAAGAAAGAGAGGAAAAACTGCTTGTAAGAGCATTCTGCAATAACAGTTCAATATTGTGCACCAGCTGGTCTTACGCAATTATTGTACCAAATGGATATATTCAACTCTTAGCCTACGGAGGAACTTCTTTCAAGTTTTTGCTCTACCTTTGGCTCGAAAAATACGACTGGATTTGGGTCACGAATGCTAGCCAACAACAGTCCCTTGGCCTCACGGGGGCTTCGAGGTATGACAACCTGAAATCATGTTTTTTTAGTACTCAGGGAAACAACAACACAACTTCCTATATACGACTGTAAGATAGAAATATTGTGAAGTGTATATTCAGACTAATAACTCTGCCTATGTCTTCTAGGCATAGCCGGTCCCAAGCCCGGGTAAAGGAGGAGGGTTGTGATAGGCTTGGCGAGCAAACGTAAAAAACTAGCCAGTCCCATGGGTATGGAACTCATTTGGGCGAGAGTAGTACTAGGCTGGGTGACCTCCTGGGAAGTCCTCGTGAAAGGGTTTCATATCTAAGGGTTGTATAGGCTTGGCGGGCCAACGCAAAAACTAGCCAGTCCCATGGGTATGAAATCCATTTGGGCGAGAGTAGTACTAGGATGGGTGACCTCTTGGGAAGTCCTCGTGAAAGGGTTTCATATCTAGCCTACCCCAACTTGTTTGGGACAAAAGGCTTAGTTAAGTAAGTAAGTATATTCAGACTAATCTGCAGGTGCAGTATGAAGAATCAACTGAACATGCATATCTTGTTGATACAATTTCAGAAATGTCTAGTAGAGTATCAAGCAGTAGTATTGGAAAATGCTGCTTGATATTGCTCTGCTACCTAAGTTAACGAATAAATTTTCTAACTTAACTAGATAATGTGGTTCCCATCCGAGAGTACATTAGAGGTACAAACTTAACCTTCAGGCCAGGAACATGGCAGAAGAAAGCCTCTGGTGACTGTGAATGGTAGTGCCCACCATGTCCAACAGCACCGTATGGAGATCGAATTGTTAAACCTGGAAAAGTTGGTATTATGATGACAAGTTCAGGATGTTTCTCCATAAATAAAATAGAACAGACTAGGACGTAGAATAATCCATTTTGAAAAGGAAAAAACCAATTACCTCCACAGTTAAATTCATTTCCACTTCGATATCTGAATTTAGCTGCTTCGTTAACGATCTGCATCAGAAGTTGTATGAATAGGTTGGAACAAGACATTGTTCACCAAAATAAATTAATTCGACTTGGAAATGGTCAAGAGCTAAAATGGTTGTACAACTGAATGCAGCAGGTTGAGAATAAAAGCATTGTTTTTAGATAAAGAGTATATATTAATATCACGGAGATACCAATTACACCCAGCCTCTGCAACAACGCACTACCCTAAGGGCATTACGGGTGCACACAGCCGAAGAATAAAAGAATTGTAAATGCTTGCATCAAAAGAATTTCAGTAAGAAGGAGAAGCTTCATTAATCTCTGGCAACAAACAGGTAAGGTACTTCCTGCAACTAATATACTCTGCATAATGCAGTACACATAGCAACTATTCAAAGGTGGCTGCAACGCATAGGGAAAAAAACTCTAGCAGGTGAAATAATTCTGAATGAAATCAGAGACATGCCTGATCAAATGCTGGAAAGATATAATCTGCAAACTGGATTTCAGCAATAGCTCTATTGCCCTGCATGTTGAATAAAGGCAAAAAAATGAGGCTACTATTGCCAAGACAGTATAAGTGAAAAGTGATTAATTGACATGCAAAGAGTTACTGTATTGATGCAAAAGACTGTAAGGGTTCTATTTCACCCAAATATTTGATTAAATGTAATGATGTATGATAAATCACATATAACACATGCAGAGTCCCATTCAATTGTTAGGCTGCACAACCTCATATAACATGAATCATAATTACTATCAATGGCTGTGTATATCATCTATATGCAGAGGCTGGGAGATATGAAATCTTCCTCTTCAATAACAATGAATTATAATTACAACTAAAATGTCGGTTTGCAGACTGTTGAACTGGTAAAACGAGATGAAGGAACAATGTAGTATTTAGCAAATCAAGGAACCTGAAAAGTATTGATACCAACAAACGAACTTTCTATGCTACTCACCATTGCTGCTAAGCCAATAGCAAATCCGGCGATACCCTGTTTGAGAAGAACTGGTCACTGGTCAGGACAACGAAAATACTAACAGCTAAGTTAGCTGAAGTCCCTTCTATCTAAGTCATATGAAATTCGCGCTAGTCATAATATTCAGCATGTACGCCAAATAAAGATGCACCTGTTCACACAATGGTGTATTGAATACTCTATGTTTGCCAAATCGATCAGCTAGCCCTGTTGTGCAGCGAAAGACGCCGCCAAAACCCACATCCTCTCCAAAGACATAAGAGCTGTCAAAATGAAACTCATCTTCAGTTCACTGTAGTATAGTTTACATCATATCTGAATGGCTTTTCATAATTTGCATGTCACAGCAAAAGGAATGCTAAGATAATTTGCACATCACAGATCGTATTCTACTTTCTTGACGTCCATAACCGATCCATCATCTCCGTGATTGACTGACCGAACAGAGCATCACACAGAGACAGCTGGACAGGGCGGCGAATAAAGAACAGGCAGGGGAGTAGGGGACTCACCGCGGATCGGTGTCGAGCGCGATGTGGAGCGCCTGGTTGACGGCCGTGAACAGGTTCACCGGCTTCGTGCCCCCTCCTCCTCCTCCGACGCACACACTCCTCTCCGCCACCCTGTGAGGACTGAACTCACACACATGAACTGGACACAAATAAATTGGGGAATTGCTCGGGATTCGATTACTTTCAGAGGAATGATACAAGTCACTGCGATACAGAAGAGGAGCAAACTAGCTACGCTATTCTAAGGACTATGCTTGTTCTATCTTCTTAGCTTCTTCTCTACCTGCTCCCGGCTTATATTGTGCCAGCGAGTAACAAGGAGAGGAATAACAGCAGAAAATAAAGACAAGTTTAATTGACAGGGAAGATAAACAGTAGACAGATAATCTTGGCCGTTCCTTGGCGACGATGAGTCGAGCTTCCATCACCGCCGTTCGTTAACTGACGGACTTCAGGGATTTGTCTTGCTGCTGCTGTTGTATTCAGAAGAGGACAGTAGTATGCAGGGTCCTGACAGTGCCCTCCCCTTAAGACTTCACCTTGCCCACGAGGTGAAAAATCTGGGAACGTTTTGGTGAGAAACGGCACATCCTCCCAAGTGGCCTCCAATTCTGACAGGTTTTCCCATTGAATCAGGCACTGAGCCACGGGTTGATTGTTGTGTTGCCCATTGGTGAATAATGAAGCCCATGGTGCATGCATATGATGTGATGCCATGAGATGTCGTACTAGTCCAGTTGGTAATCCATTCAGAAGTAACACTAGTACCCTGAGGCAAGTATAAGGATAATGCAATTCCAGGGTCCCACTGTAGTTTGGCCATTTCAAATGAAAGGAACCAGCAAGACAAAACAATGACCACATGCTTTACCCATTCAGAAGAACTAATACTGGTACCCTGAGACATGTATGCTAGCTGTCCATTTGTGAACTCACTCTCATTCGGCAGCATCGGAACCATTAAACTGAACTCCAAAGGATGCCTCTGTTCTGTCACTTGCACTGTTGTGGCTAAAAATAGTAATTGCATGAACAGCTTTAAAGGAGTGCTTAGTTTAATTTGTTGGTGTAAACACTGTTGAAAATTCAATGTACTGCAGTTGTGAAAAATACAGCAGCGATGTATTTCCATGCAAACCATTCTCCAGCATGTTGTGGCGTGCTCACATGTCATCGCTATTGTGGTCTCTCCAGGATCCCATGGCATTTGTGTTCCCTGTTCCATTGAGAACTCCCACAAAAAATGGTGGAGAAGCAATATTGCATACCATGGATTCCAAGGCAAGGTGCGCCCAGTGGAGAATATACTGCCCTTTTTCATTGATAAATCCTGAAAATGATGAGCTGAAAGGATACTCCATGGCCACAACTTCACAAAGATGTATATATGTTCAGTATCGCTGGTGGATATGCAGGGAAACAAATTAGGTGAGTTAGCTGCGAGAATCTGACCCCCAAATATTTTATCTCCAGCCAGAGTTATATTACGCCAGAGAGCGGATATAGCAAATTTCCCAAGACTGAAAGCACCTGTTTGCCAATATGGAATGGCTTCAAGTAAGAAACAAGTACCCTGTATAGCTGAGAATTGCTTACTGTTGCAGCTCAATAAGTTGAAATGAGTGTGTGCAGATGAATTCTCAGTCTTCAGTAGTTTTAGTAGAATACCATGCAGTGAAAAATCAGCACTACCGTACCTCTCGAGAGGTTTAGCTGGTGGTATATCTAGCATAACTTCATTAAACACCCCTGGAAGCACAATGCACAGCTGTTCATATTGGAACCATAGGTCAGTCTTATCATGGAAGGAGAAATCACCCGTACTGCTGACCAGTCGCCCAACATGTTCATTACCAATAGTGTCGTTGTTGCTGCCATTATTCAGAGGGGTCACTAGAAATCCTGAAGCTCCTGGATCCCATAGCAGTCTCAATTCTCTCATATCATGCTCAATACTGAGCTGGCTGGACCTTGTGGCAGATGAATCAAAGGCCTTCAGGACTGGACAATTGCATGCCGTCTCATCATCTTGTCGCTGCGGCTCAAGAGTGAAATCCCGCATATCTGAGATAATGTTCAGACAAGCACTATCTTGTTCCACGTACTCTTCAACATGTGGCATGCTCTCGAATGCCTTGAACTGCATTTGGTCAGTAGCAGTAGCAGACATGGGAGTCTGCTGGGATGATATCTCATTTTCGGATGCCTTGCTAATTAGATTAATCCATTTTCCGAAGTTTAAGTGGCACAATGATAATTTTCCATCATAAACCACTTCCTTCAGATATGATAACACATAGGCTGCATTTAACTCCACTATGTCAGCTTCGCACCCATGCTCTTCTTCAAACAGTTTAAAGGCACTATAAAGGAAATGCTCAAGTTCTTTGTGAATCTCTTCTTCGTCATGCTTCCTCTGCGCCTCTAGTTCTCTTGTCTTCCTCTCTTCTTGGATATGCTTCAAATCTGCCAGTAGTTTCCTACAGAGGGTGTGAATATCCTTCTCATTACTCCTTTCATGGCATTCTTCGCTCTGGTTCAGGTTATCTTGTGCCTCATCATACTTCTGTTTGAGAAAGGTTTGTTGTTCTAGACTCCGCTCTTTCTTTTCACACAGCTGAGATTGTTGTTCTGGAGGAACACCCTCAAGAGTATTTTCTATTGGAATAGGATTGGACACCTTTGGTACCGGCATCTCATGGTATTCAGCTTTGGATGGCACCTTCAGGCTATAACCAACCGTCCCATCATGAAGGCTTGGTTGAGTCTGTGTGACATGAGGCTTTGTGCTGGACACAGGAAAGGTACATACACTCCAATAACAATCATCAGAAGCATCTGATGTCCTGAAACTAGTGCTGCAAGTTTCCTGGACATCATCAGGCACCTGATATGCATGAACTTTCCAATAAGTGCTATCTGAATCATTGGACTCTACTGAGGCATTTCCGCAGCTTCTCTGGACGTAATTATAACCACTCCCTGGAGAAATTCCAGCTGCATATACTTGCTGATGACAACCACTATAAGCGTTGTTGTGCCATCCACCATAATCCCAATTGTTACTAGTGCCATTCGTCCCTATGAACTGAGGGAAACTTGATGTATAGCTACTCTTCTCAGACAGACCAACTGAAGGTCCAAATCCACAATAATGTCCCATTGCCAATGACACTACATACTGGATTGGGTTTGGGAAATTAGTTTACTCACCAAATCGCTGCCGATGACAACACTTGTGTACTGCCGATGTAGATCGGCGAAATTCCAGAATTTGTAGCCCCACAAATCGGGAGAGGAGGGAGGGATGTGCTGGTCTACCGCCGCCAAACAGCACCACCACCACGGATCAGATGAGGAGGTATAAATCCGCTTGTCTACCGCCGCCACAAACGCCCATGGCCACAGATCGGGAGGGAGAGAGGGATTGGCTTGGGCTTGGTACCACACTAGGGCGTCGTGCTCTCGATCTGCAGCAAGCACCACCAATGGAATGATCCACCGCCGCCGATTCGCCGCCTTAGCCGAGGATAGAGCTGCAGCTCTGATACCCTTGTGAGGACTGAACTCACACACATGAACTGGACACAAATAAATTGGGGAATTGCTCGGGATTCGATTACTTTCAGAGGAATGATACAAGTCACTGCGATACAGAAGAGGAGCAAACTAGCTACGCTATTCTAAGGACTATGCTTGTTCTATCTTCTTAGCTTCTTCTCTACCTGCTCCCGGCTTATATTGTGCCAGCGAGTAACAAGGAGAGGAATAACAGCAGAAAATAAAGACAAGTTTAATTGACAGGGAAGATAAACAGTAGACAGATAATCTTGGCCGTTCCTTGGCGACGATGAGTCGAGCTTCCATCACCGCCGTTCGTTAACTGACGGACTTCAGGGATTTGTCTTGCTGCTGCTGTTGTATTCAGAAGAGGACAGTAGTATGCAGGGTCCTGACACACCCCCACCGCAGCAGCAGCAGCGGCGCAGTCGGCGAGGCCTCTGCTCCCTCCGATCCCCGCCGCTCCGCCCCTCTTCCTCCCCACCTCCCTTAAAACCTTCATGGCCATCGAAGCTTCACCAAGTGCGACTCTGCGCTCTCCTGGGAGTCGGAAGGTGGGCGCGGTTCTTGGACTGGAGGAGAAGCGGCAGCTGGTGGCTTCTTGGACCTGCAACTGCTGAGTGACGTGGAGAGATAAGCACACTCTGGTCAGTGAGCAGGCGTGCTTCGTTAGCCGTGACACGACGAGTTCGAAACGCACGTGACGCTGCCTAGTTTAGTTTAGTTTTGCAAATCGTGTCGGGTTAGCGGGTCAAACATATTGACCCTGTAAATTTGGTAAAGGATTCGTTTTCTTTTCTATTTTCGAGTTTAATTATTGGAGTATTCAATCAGCTCACGTTTTAGAACTCCTTTTTAGTTTTGTCTCAATTATTCACGTGTTTATCTTGGACCACTGCACCATCCGTGTGGAGTTTAGCTATCTTGACGCAAAATAAACAAATTGCATTGCTTAATTGTGGAACTTGGGTTGAAAGGTACTATCTCTGTAGGCAGACTGAAGGTACGGCAAGCATTGGCTGCCAGATTTGACTTTCTATTTGTTAGAAATAAATAACCCTAGCGGTTATTAGGGAATAATCCCCGCTCCCGAGCGGTTCCAATATTGTAGCAACCGCCTCTAGCGAACCATCACGTCCCTTCGGACGTCGGTTCCCCTTGTATAAATAGCATGGAAATCATCAATAAAGAACACACTTTATTCATTTGTTCTGTCTCTCGATTGTCTCTCGATTTTACTTCTAACACGTTATCAGCACGCTCTCCAGCGAGAGTGATCCGACGAGAAGACAAAAAGAACAGAAGAAACGGAACCATGCCTCGAGTTCCGATGTCCCTGCTTCTTCACCTCCTTCGCGCCGACCGCCGTGGCCGCCGCTTGGCTGCTCGCCACCGCCGCCATGGTGTGGCCGGACTCCGGCGCCATGTGCGCGACCTCCACCGCATCCATCGTGGAAGTTGAAACCGCCAGGACCACCGCCGCCACCGCCGGAACGGTGCAGGGCCCTCGAACCATCCTGTGCAGCCGCGGGCGCCTCTCCAACCCGTGCAGCCGCCTGCGCCTCTCCAAGTCGACGAGAACATCGACCCGACGCTGGCGGCTCCGCCGCCGCCGTTCTGGTGCTCGGTGCACGGCTGGGTAGTATACCCCCTGCATCAGTACGAGTATGCCGTCGAAGCCGCGCCGCTGCAGCCTCCGACCCCAGCGGTTGTCGAAGCAGAAGCCGGCGCGCCGCTCCCGAGGTCGCCGACGGTGGCGCGAGTCCCGGACACGCCTCTCGTGCAGGTTCTCGACGGCGACGCGCTCGCCTTCGTCTCTGCACCAACCGGAGCCTCCATCTTCGCCTTCGGCTCCGGCGCGGCCGGCTCCTCCAACCACGCGGTTGTCGACGTCGACGCCGCCGCGCCGCGCCTGCCGTCCCCAACGCCGGCCACTCCTCTGCCTTCGCCTCGCACGGGCGCTCGTCGTCGCCTCAGGGCTCTCGGCGTTCCGCTGGCAAGCCCGCCGTCAAGCGGGCGCGCTGGCACTTGGAGCCTGGTTGCGCTCGGCCTCGCGAACGGCGCCTCCAACGACGTCTCCCCGGGGACCCTGCTCCCTGGAGGATCCTCCGACGAGGAAGAGGGCGGCCAGAACACCCGTCGCCGGTGATTACTGATGCGGCCGGCCGGCCGTGGCCAAGTGCTCTCCGCCTGTGTCAGTCTCGTGAGGATGGGGAATTGGGGATTGAGTAAATTGGGGATTTGTTTCCTCTCTCTCCTTATCTACTCCATTGACCGGTCAGACTGCATATGTGGCCATGTGCATGCGGGACACCAGCAGTCCTTGCTGCCTGTTTAATTAATTGATAGCTTACTTCACTAGTTCTGTTTGATCAATCTAGTGTTAACAGTAGTTCCAGCAGTTATTTACTTTCTGTTGTAGACACTGTTGATTACAGTACAAGTTTTTCAATACAGTTTTTCAGTTCGAGTACTATGTGTATCACTGAAAATGTGTGATGTAATATATTTCCATGTGTGCACATGTTGAGATTTATTACGTTCACCGTTTGCAATTGAGATTTATTTTTCTTGCAAATAAATAAATATCAACTCGCCATAAATTGAGTCCAAAAATGCCTAGAAGGCACAAATTGACTTAATTCGAATTGAATTGATATGCAAAATTGTTAAGTGGCTAACTCAAATTTATATATGGGATCACAAGGTAATGTGGTATCTACTGCATTATGTGTAGACTATCCACCACTATTGTGAGGTCTACATGTTGTCAATATTGACATTATGATTACCTTCAATGTGCTCTCTCATATATTTAAATTAATTCATAACATAAGGTACTAAGATCAAGGCATCCACTGATTTTGGTCAGATTATGCTTCTTAGTATTGTGAGACGGACTCCATTTTGGTGATATCTCCAAGTGAGACGGACTCCAAATGGTGATATCTCCAAAGTGTTATGATAGTTGTTTGAGCTCTAGACTAAACAAAATTCAAGTCTTCACTTGAATTAACAATTTGCAAACTGTATTACGACATAACCATGATGGATCTTAATTTACCAAGTGTAAGTTAATATTCTCTGGTTTACGTGTATAGGTAAACGATGGCTCGAGAGTTTGATGCACTCGCTCTCAACAGCCAACCTATATGGACCATGGACATTAAGATCACCCTTGCGTCCCGTGGACTAGTGTGTCCAACCCAAACCCGGTGGATCCATCCCCGGCTGGTGTGACGCCGGTTACAGATGAGCAATAACATGGTGCTTTGTACATCATAAGGTACCATATTCATCCAGATTTTAAGGCTGAGTACTTGGAGGAGGAATCCCCAAGCACTTTGTTTTGGGCCCTCAAATCGAGGTATGAACAACAGATGGCATTTGTCATGCCTGAAGTATTCCATGATTGGACACATCTCCGACTATAGGACTTCAAGTCCGTCGTGGAGTACACTCATGATGTTCATAAGATCGGTTCCAAACTGCGCTTTTGCGGGAAGGAATCTGATGATGCAGACAAGATAGAGGAAAACTCTGTCTACTATGCTCCCATCTGACAGGATCCTCCAGCAGCATTACCGTGCTTGCGACTACCAAGTCTATTCCGACCTTATTCATATCTTGCTTCAGGCTGAAAAGCATGATGAGCTGCTCGCTAAAGAATGGCTCTCAGCGCACGGTTGGTTCTCAACCATTACCTGAAGTTCATATGAACGTCGCGAATGAGCAAAAGTTTGATGGTGCCTTCATCGGCAAGCCTTCGAACTTTAATGGTAAGCGAAAGCACAACCGGAACAGGAAGCCTAGAAACTCAAACCGTGGGAAAGGCACCGCAAAGCATGAGTTTGACAAAACTAAGCTTTGCAACAAGTGTGATTGCTACACGCATCCCACTAACAAGTGCAAGACCCCAAAACTTCTGGCCGTTCTGAACCAGCAATCCCGGGGACACAAAGCACCTTAAGGGAAAAAGTTTCCAAGCCAACTTCAACCTTCATCCAGATGGCACCAATGGAGCTAGTTGTTCGCGAGACGTTCCTTCTGGACCTTGCAACACCGTAACTCTCCAGCCGTCACAGGACCCTACAGGCACGGAGAACATGATGGTTGAGTACGCCTCAACCGACGTGTTTGGAGACTTAAACTAGTCCCACTATCTCCTTAGTGGTCACTTTATTAATGTCCATTTGTGTTGTTGCAATAGAACATACATATTGTATCAGCACTCTGATATAAATAAGATTGTATACATTCTATATATCTGATAAAGATTTCCATATTGGAACTTCTTCAATTCTATATATAGATTTCTACGAGTATCAATCCGATAGATGTGGAACTAGTATATGAATATATACCCACTCTATTGTCTGGATTGTACTACACGTACATCCAACTCGTAGCACATGTTGCATATAATGCAGTTCCATCGGTCATGTTTTGCATTAGACAAACTTTCCTAGTCATGAGATTTGGTGTGCACATATTGTGCCAATGGATCACTTCAGTCCCTTGAACACATTCAAGGTGATATTTGTGGTCCCAACCAACCATTGTTTGGACTAAGAATCGAATTAACTCAATTCGAATGGACAAATATTGTTGCAGAATTCTCTTCACATGCCCTCCACTATTTAGTGCATGGCTCCGAGGATTGAAGTTCACCACAATGTCCTATGTGTCCATACACAATTGTTTTTGGTTCCATCTCTGATCAAAGGATTTTCTCTCATTGCACGACCCATGTTAATGAATTGCAATTTACCAACTTCACGTTGGAGTCATGCAGTTTTACACGCTGCTACTGACTAACTGCATATCGCAGTACTTCCCCTCTGCAATTGATACGTGAAATCCTCCGAGCATTTCCCATCTGCGTAAGTTCGGAAGCGCTTCACGCGTACCGATCTCACCACCGCAGCGTACATCATGGGCCCACATATGAGGGATCTATGTGGGGTACTGATATCCGTCAATAACCCAGTACCTTGAAACCCCTCATAAGGGATGTATTCATAGCCTAGTACGCTGATTGCTTATATTTAAAGAGGATTATTTCCAGGCATTAGGGGGAGATTTCAAGTACCACATCGAATGCCAGGAAATCAATTGGGACTTCACGTTCCTCCTTATACCCACGTACTCAAGAATCGGGACTCTACGTTCGATTCACAAATTTGCAACACATGCAAATAACCTGCCAGATTCATTTACTGATCTCAAAGGTGTTACAAAACCCTTTAATCCGGTTAGAAATGCGCCCGAAAGAGTGGAGGTACCAATAAAAACCACTCAACTCCCTGTTTTATAAAAAGAGGGAGTAGTACGGCCTCTGACCAGGATCCAGCTTTTTGCAAAGCAACAAAGGAAATCGAGGAATCCTCTAAATCAGTAAATGCAAGTCGACCTTGCGTTGATGAACACCTAATGGGTAGTATACACCCAGTGGAAGGGAAACCTCCACAACCCCAGCTCCAGCTTGCACACACTGGCTGGGACATCGGAACACCCAGACTCACGCGTATTGGGAAATCACGAAGAGTCATCATGGGTGCATGATATTTGCTCCAACTATATCGATTCTGGAGAATCATATAACCAAAGCCTACAACTGTCGACAAACATCTCTTGTATGATTGCAAACAACCTTCACAATGATTCAGATCCAAAGACCATGGCCATGGCATGAGAGTGTGAACACACTTGCTAGGACTGAACTCATCAAAGGATGCAATCCAAGCAGATTAGCCTCGCTCTTCCAAATCAATTCCCTATGGGATTATTCAATGTGTTTTCTTCCGCAAACGGAATAAGAAATACAAGGTGGTGAGAAAGCAAGGCTTGTAGCATAAGGTCGGGTTTCCGCAGAGATCCGAGACCTACTCTCCAGACATGAGTGAAATCTCGTTCCGATACATATATCATTGGCAGTACAAAATCATCTATCTGTGCGGTTGATAGGTGTAGTGACAACATATCCATGTGGATCACTAGATTCCGACATGTATGGTTCCCGATGGAATCTCTGTCCGAATCAAAACGCAAATGCAACATGTATTGTGTAAAAATCAATAAGTCACTCCAATTCTTATTGTTGTCGGTATATTTTGGTACAACCGACGTAGTGAGTAACTTATACACAAGGGTTACTCCTACTATAATGATCACTCATGTGTGTTTGTCATACATAAGGATATCTCCTGAAATGACGAACCACGTGATCATCTAAAAGACGGATTTGAGATGAAGAATTTGGATAAACCCAAATGTTGCTTGGGACTACAACTCGAGCACCTTCACTCAAGTATTATGGTACACTAAGATGCCTATATCCAGAAAATTGGAGAAACTTGATATAGACAAGTCATGTCCATCTCCCAGGGATTGTTTGATCTCTAGACGTAGAGAAAGATCCATGGGAAGATGGAGAAGAGATGTTGGCACATAATGTTCCATATCTCAATGGCATTGGACCTACCAACATAATTGGTTAGGGGATCAAGAATATCTTTCGATATCTCCAAGGCACCAAATATCTTTACATATTGTATCAATTTCGAAGAAATCTGAACTCCAATTTAGACACCTGTATTGGCTACTTACATGATCCTACAATGTGTACATACATGGTAGATCTGTCACTCCATTGATGTCTTCAAATAGACTCTGGTGACTATACTACCACGATCATTCTAAGATGCATTGCTTCATGTTAACACGTGTGGCTTCACGGAATGACAAACCGCATACATTAGTCATGTGGTGTTGGTTCTCTCGAATCACCTATCATTATCTACACAGATAATATTGCTTATGTTGCATAGATGCAAAACAGGTTACATAAAGAGCAATATCGTTAAACATATTGCGCTAAATTGTTTTATCCCCATAAACTCATGACGAGTCGGGAATAAACATCTTGCAATTAAAATCATGCAATATCCTCGCTGATCTATTCACCAAGTCTCTACCAACTATAATATTCCAGAAATGTTTCATAGGATTGGTATGTGACGGCTTCGGGATTTGCAAGAGTCAGGGGGAGTATCTTCCTGAACTATTCCTGTTCAAAGCATCATATTACACTCTTTTTCCCTTTATGAGTTTACTTTTCAGGTTCTCATCAAGGTTTTTAATGAGGTAGTATCAACATGAGATCATATGTCATACTTTCTGTTTTCCCCACCGGGGTTTTTAGGAAAGTATACATGACATATTTATTGTTCTCTAAAACTCTATGGATTTCATTCATATTGAGTTAATAGAGACGATAATCATTATATGTTGTATCATTTTCTCCTTACTTTTCCCACTGGGTTTTAAAGGAGTTTTAACAACATATCAAATACAATTCTCCTCACATTTTTCCCAAAGGGTTTTTTTTGGGAGAATTTCAAACATCATATGTCATACTTCTTGTTTTCCCCACCGGGGGTTAATAAAGGAAGTATTCAAGGCATATTTATTGTTCTCTAAACTCACTTATGGGGTTTTCCTTTCTAAGGTTTCCTCGTATGAGTTACCAAAGAGACAATAAGCATTATATGTTGCATCATTTTCTCCTTATTTCCCATCGAGGTTAAAGGAGTTTTAGCAACATATCCTACACTATTCTTCTCATTTTTCCCACAGGGTTTTTGGAGAAGACTTAATCAAGATGATGAACTCTCATGCAACCAAGCGGTGATTAGGGGGAGTGTTAGAAATAAATAACCCTAGCGGTTATTAGGGAATAATCCCCGCTCCCGAGCGGTTCCAATATTGTAGCAACCGCCTCTAGCGAACCATCCGTCCCTTCGGACGTCGGTTCCCCTTGTATAAATAGCATGGAAATCATCAATAAAGAACACACTTGATTCATTTGTTCTGTCTCTCGATTGTCTCTCGATTTTACTTCTAACACTATTTACAAAACGGTTTGGCTATTCCTCACCCGAGTGAGAATTAAGTTAGATCTTATTCAACTCTAATCCTTTAGAAAATACCACAAAACCACCGTTGCTGTTGCTCGGGCTAGCGTTTCTTAAAATTACGGTCAAAGATAAACTAATTTGGAAATCATAACTTTTGTGTACACCATTACCAATAACCCATGCCCACAAGTCACGTGCCACATGGCATAAGAAGTGGTTTTCCTTTTTTTTTTGCGTGGACATGGCACCAGACCTAGACCAGGCTTGAGGCACCACGTTTGAAAGTTTTTACATTTCCTGTAGCTTTCGGCTAACATTTTCTATAAAATACGAAGACATTCTGGTAATTCAAACTAGATATAGCGAATAAATATGGAAGTTTTCACCTCATTTAGCCTAGCAGTTTGGAAGTTTTTGTAAATCGACCAAAATTTGCTGAACTATCTAAACCTTTTGCAACAATCCTAACTAATTTCAGTAGCTCGATCCGAAAACCAGTGTGATTTTTTTCTTTTTCTAAAAACTTTAGAATTTGATTGAATTTTGGCAGGGACTCCCTTCGTCCCATAATATAAGATGTTATTGCAACCAATACATTGGGATCAGATGGAGTAGTTACAAAACTAGAAATTGTTTCGAATAGCTAGGTAGAATAAGTTCAGAATTTTCGTGCTTACTCACTACATGTGGTTTGAGTTACTGTAAAATTTAAGGTTTAAAAAGATCCATTTTGAACAAAAAATGTGGCCAACAAAAAAATGCGGAAAAGTTCATACGGTTCGGCAAGATGAAATTCAGAGATTTATTAATTTACTCGCTACATTCAGTTTGAATTGCAGGCTTTAAAAATTATAACTTGTTAACAATATTTGTCCTAAAGTTAATAAAATATTAAGGCTTCTAACTGTACTGTTCAAGCCCATACGGCCATGTAAATCTAAGTTGTCCAAGACGACGCAAAATGGCTTAACGTTTTTTTAAATAAGAAAACTTCTGTAAAAGTTGGGCATCATATATTCATACTCCCTTTGATCCATAGTAATTTTCGCTAAATCGGATGTATCTAGCATTAAACATGTGTAGATACATCTCATTCAATGACAATTAATATGGATCGGGGAGATTATCATCTAAAAATATGATTAAAATATTCAGTGATACAAATGTCTACTGAAGAACCATGATGATTGTAGTAATAAAAGAAGTACATAAGTGCATATTACATATCCAGACCCAACTTTCAAATTCAAAACAGCAGGAAAAATAACACTATTTTTATCAAATTTAGCGTTTTAGCGCGATTTACCGAGCTATTAGCGGCATTTCTATTTAGCATTAACATTGCAAAACTTTAGCGTGAGTTGCGATATAGCGATGATATAGCGGGCTATTTAAAACTTTGTTATGTATACATCCCGCGGGAAAGGGCGATTTCCTGTCAGCTAGTTTTACTCCAAGTAGTCCGGTCAATGGAAATCAACTTTTGACTCTTCACGACTTCAGCCCTTTTCATAACCAAATTCCTGCCCTCGATAAAAAGAAAACTTCCCGTCTTACCTTCACAAGGAAATGGCCACAAAAATAGGTCAGAGAACTGGAGTGGGATATTTCTTCCCTGCACTCCATGTAAACCAGTGGTTCGCAGGCTTCTACCGCTCCTACACTCCAAGCCCTCTCCCCAACCTTCCAAGCTACAAGACAAACTAGAGCTCAAGAAAGATCACCAAAGTTCCCAAGATCACACACGAAGCATTGATCGATGGCGGCAAAGGTGGCAGCGCCGCTCCCGTTCCGCCGCGACGTTCGGGGCCCGCTCGGCCGGCGATCACTGAGGAGCGGGCTGCCGGGCGCGCTGGACGGGCTGGGCTGGAGCGAAGGCACCCGCAGGCTCGTGGCGCCGGCGTGGCAGGCAAGGGCGCACGGGAGGAATAACAGGTCCGGCGGGGACGGCGTGACTAAGGACGACGAGCGCGCGGAGGAGTCGGAGGAGGTACTGATAATCGACGGGGAGGAGGAGGACGACGAGTTCGAGGACGGTGATCTATCCGGGTTCAGGGGACTCGTTCTTGATCTCTCGTACAGGTAATCTTGATTTGATACAAATTGATCGTATGCAAGAAGCAAGATCATGGCTTTCTTGTAGTTGAAGAACCATCCTGTTTCGGCAGCAGTAAAAAGTCCCTTACAAAATCTAATGCCCAAGCAAATTAATAAAGCTAACTTCAACATGGTATAGGTAGATCAATAACAATACCTGAACAAAGGCATACTGATTGACATATACAGATGAGGTTATCGAGGATGTACAGTGATTAATTTTTTCTACACTTTAACATCCTCAAATGTTGTGAGTACTTTACAAACAGGCCTGTCAATGTTGTCTGCTGGAAGCGCGCCATTTGCCTGGAATTCACAGAGAAGGTTAGCTTTTCTACTGTAACCAGCACTTCACAACCTTCATCACCCGTCCGTAGTTCATAATTTTGGCCTTCTGCTGGCCAAAACGTGTCAATATTTACATTATTAATACGATGATCGTTTTAGCTATGCAGGCCGATGTTCTGGAGTACTACGATCAGACGGTCTCTTCTCCCAGTGGATCCTTCTTCATCCCTGCAGTTCTCAGGGTATATATGTGACCATGATCATAATGAATTGTGATTTAAAATGATAGTTGGCATCATGATCTGAATTGTTGTTATTGCTTTCCTCTTGTTCTTCTGCTTCTTCAGGTTCCCCAGCTACTGCAGGTGGTGAAGAGAAGAAGAGTTAAGCAGTGCCTTAGCCGTAAAAACATACTTTACAGGGACGGGTTCACTTGCCAGTAAGCGTTGTACTTGTCTAGTTCACAAATATTTTTGGTACAATTTGATTTATAATCATATTATTGTTCTGTTTTTCTTGGAAACTTGCCCCATGTAACTCTGAAATGACTTATATGTAACGTTTTTATCACACAAAGATTAAGACTTGCATGCTGAGGAAAATACCTTTTTATCAGTCGATAACCAGGAACTAATAGGTTCCATTATCTGCAGGTATTGCTCTTCTGAAGACGACCTCACGATTGACCATGTCATCCCTACTTCGCGTGGCGGCAAGTGGGAATGGGAAAACTTGGTATGAGTGCTCACTGTTTCTACCGTTTAATCATTCTGAATCACTAGGGAGTTTTCAAAAGTATTAACAGTTGCAGAGTCTTACTAGTTCTTTTTCCATCTCTAATTGGTAGGTAACTGCATGCTCAAGATGCAACTCCAGGAAAGGTAATAAGACACTGCTGCAAGCAAACATGAAGCTACGCAAGACTCCCAAGGTCAGTGCCATTGCTTTCTCTTCTTAAGGTTGTTGGTTGCAGTAATCAAACTGTCTCATATAAAAACAGTAACTGTCGCTGAATTGCACCGCAGGCGCCCAAGGAATTTGACATCATCGCGGTACCCTTGACGAAATCTGCGTTCAGGACGATGAGGCGGAGGCAAGGGCTGCCTGAAGAGTGGTTGCAGTACATCGCCGGGTCATCTCCATGACCATGAACTCTTCAGAAGAGAGTTCAGACTTAACTAGCCGCCATCACTCCGTCTCCGTGTATATATTGCTAGGCCTCCAGCCAAAGATTCATGTCTGTCTGTCACAGTTCTGTACATGCCTAGCTACATCCTGTTGATGCCACTGATTGTCAGTAAATAAAACAAGATGCTGACTTTAATATACATGCCACATGCAGTTTCCATCAAGGTTGAGTTCATGACAGGAATATATTGAAATGTTAAGAACTTACCTAAGACTAAGTAATTTTTTGCTCTGTTCTGTATCACACCATTAAGACATTCTTACAGCAGAAAAGGGCCTAAGAAATCAACAAATTTTAGTGAACCCACATGAGGATACGCTGCATGAGCATAGGCAATCATCACAACCAAAATTTGTCATCAGATAGATGAACCACTTCTAGTCATTCTGTATGAAAATACTCATGTGATCCCAGGGGCTGCTGGTCTCAAAATCTTGAACAATAGCCCAATCCCATATGGGGCTCCGCGCCAAAAAAAAATTAAGATAGCTTTTGGTGCACACACTTTCTGGAACTTGGCAAAAGAACACGTACGTAAGTTTTGAAAAATTGAAATAAATCGCGCGCACATATATTGAAATGAAACTTACATGTGCAAATTTCCATCAAATATATGATAATTAGCTATGCTTTGAGAAAATGAGAAAGTAAGTTTTAGGATTTTAAGTTCTTTAGGTAAGTTTTGGAACTTTATTTTGGTGGGGGAGGAGGGGGAGGGGGGTGACGTTAGTTTTGACATCAATTTGGCAAATGTTGGCAGACTCTTGTCCGAACTCCGAAGGACCACGACTGAGTTTTTTAGAACAGTCGTGACCAGTTCTAAAAATCCACTCTACTTCTCTATGATAAAACTCAAACCTCCCTATCTATTGTGCTTGTCCTACACATGACAAGAGCATCGAGTCTCATGACAAAATTCAATCCACCCAAAAATAAAAATTAACCTGATAAAAGCAAAAAATCACAGCCAAACCGAATGTCCGTAAGAGCATCTCCAACAAACTTTGTATAATTTGGATTGCTATAATGGGTATAGCAATAGGAGATAAGGTTTAGGAAGCCAAAACAAATTCAGCTTTGTCAGCCTTCCAATAGATTGGTAAAACTGGATTTGCACGTGGGGCCCACATGTAAGTGGGATAATCTTTTTTCTTTCTTTCTTCTCTTTCTATTTCCCCCTCTTCTTCTTCCCCACCCGTCCGTCGTCGGCCCGCGCCGGAGAAGCTCCGGCCGTCGCGGCCCCCCTAAGTAACCCGACCCCGCTCCCCCACCCAAGCCCACGTCTTGCAGAAACAGCTCGCGGGCGGGTCAGAGACACGGCTTGGCCGAGGCAGAAATCGGGAGGTGTGGCGGTGCAAGCATGTGGGGGCGGCGCGGGAAGGTGGCGGCGCTCGGGAACGCATGTAGGAGGTCACGGGCGACGACTTCGCGCAACCCTCGGTGTTGGGGGAAGGCGGGCGGGGGGCCAACGAGGACGACCGGGGGAGTCAGGGGGGTAGGCGGGGCGCGAGAAGAAGGGACACGCGGCGGGGAAGGTGGCGGAGACCGGGTAAAAGGGCATTTATGCCCTTAATCATATTTTGGTGGTTGTTGTCTTATTGATGATAAGATTAAAGGGAACCAATCTTTTGCTAAGTATTTCTACATGTTTTAGTTCCGTAATTCGAGTGTCGCGGATCGTTGACCATAAAAAGGGAAAATACTCTCTCCGTGTGACGAAAACGAAGAATAAAGGTAGCTTTTTGTTTACTTGAGTATAGGGATCCCACACTATTAAGAGGGGATCAAATGGTTGTATGACTATGTGTTCTAATCTCTCTTTCCATTCCTTGTTTTATTTCACCATGGATCAAGTTGTTTGGAAGCAAAATTCCGAGGGAAAACATGAGCAAATCAGGTGCCAGATCATCTGGCGTTTTTAATGCGAGATGGTCTGGCGGCGCGAATTTGCCTGCGTGGGCGCCAACGGGTGCCACATGCATCTCGCACCCATCTGACTTCTCTCGGGAAGTTTGCCGGTTGGCTGGCACTTTTGTGCCAGACGATCTGGCACCTCCCCTTCGCATGCGTAGTTGCCATATTGGTGCTGGATGCATCTGGCACCAATCTGGCGGCTCTCGGGAAGTTTGCCGGTCGACTGGCATTTCTGTGCCAAACGATCTGGCACCTTGCCCTCAGCCCTTGCATTGTTTTTCCTTAGTGGTTTGCTGGGAACATGTCACCAGACCGTCTAGCAGGAAATGTGCCAAATGATCTGGCAACCCCGTTTTCTGTCCAAAGGGCTAGATCTCTCCACCACATTTAAAAGGCCTTATCCCTTCAGGTGAGGTCAATCATTCATTACAATCTTCAGATCTAAAATCCTCATTGCTCTCACACTCTCTCCTAATAAAGAAATCATCAATCCAAGAGAAATTCGTGAGACCCCATGAAGGAGAAGCTAACCCATGCCAAGATCCAAGCTCCCCCCCCCCTCTAACCAATCACTTTCGAGATTTGAGCACCGTGTCAAGCTTGCCCTTTGATCTTGTTACTCTTGCAGCTTGTTGGGAGCTCCTAGGCGGAAGGTGTCACCCGGAAGCTTCCGGCTTGTGGATTGTGCTTCGGGAAGTTTGTAAAGGTTCGGAGGTCCCCTCAAGACCTACCACTAGTGGATTGAGCTCTTTCTTCGTGGAAGAGGTTCAAGAATAAGAAGGTGAGCCTTCGTGGCGTACAGGTGTCCTTTGTGGTATCCCGCACCTCTCCAACGTGACGTACTTTTCTCCCAAGGGAAATGAACACGGGTTACATCTTCGTCTCGGCGTGCCTCGGTTATTTCTATATGAGCTCTTTCACTATTGTTCTTACATTTGTGATAGCCTTTGTGCTTGAAGTATTGTATTGCATCATATTGGGTGTTTCACTTAGTTGTTAGGCTCACCTTATTTATCCGCATAGACTAAAACTTGTGAAAAGAAAAGGAAAATTTGTAGAAACCAATTCACCCCCCGTCTAGGTTACCATCTCCATCCTTTCACTAGGGACGCGTGCGGGTGGTCGTGGTTGCGGCGGAGAGGACGAACAGCGGCGAGGGAAGTGGCGGGGCGGTGGCCGGCGCGCCGATGAATTCCACCGCGCGGGCGGTTGCCTCTCGCGCACTCGTTTTGGGGATTTTTGGGGTTGGGCCTAGACTTGGCAAATATGAGAAGTGGAGGGGAGGTTTTACTCAGCTTCCTAATTTTTTTGTGGGGAGACCACTTATACAAATGCTGCTTGAGCAACATTTTTTACACGGATTGCTAAAAATGTAGTTTTTACCAATTGGGGGGGGGGGGGGGGGTTATAGGAAGGTTGTTGGAGATGCTCTAAGTGCATCTTCAGTAACAACACCAAAACATGGCCACTACTTGCCAGATTGGGGCAACACCTTCTTTATCAGCCACAAAGGAAAGCCTTCAAGTTCTTTGAGTTCTTAGCCTCTCATGAAGGGCCATCGGCGGCGTCAAGAGTAAAGGTTCTTCAACTCGCCCCAGATCCATGTCCTTCCATGCCCCTTGGAGTGGCGTCTACGAGTTGGAGGCTGGTGTCCACCGTCGTGTACTAGATCTGGCGTGATTATAGTTTGTTTATGGTGGCGGCGTCCAGCGAAGGGGATGATGTCGCAACGTGTCGGTGTCCTCGAGTTCCATCTTCGTCCGATGAAGCTTAGCTAGGTACGGCTCCATCGGAGAATTTGTGAGTTTTGTGTTCTTCGTCTTTATCTGGCCGTAGTATGGTTTATCTCCTAGCCCACCTTGGTACTAGCTTCTCTGCACATTGATCTCTCAAGACCATGGTCGCCAGCATGTTCTAGTCTACGTCGACGCCTTTTCAAACGTTGCTTCTAGAAGCGCCTTGGTTTTTTCAAGATTTTTTCGACACGAGGTTTCCTATGCCAGAGGCCCAGAGACGGCACCGAGGTTTGCTCACGGCGCGCCGTTGAGGGATGCATAAGGAAGATGGTCCTGGAATTTTCAATGAGGTGTGTGTTATTTCGTTTTATGTAAGGATGTTCTTGTAAGGGTTGGTTTTCGATAATTATTAGGCTTTTCCACACAAAAAGGAGAGCTTCCAAATCCAGTAATAGTCTAGCCCTATTTCCCAATCCCCGTTTTATTATGACACATGGAGCCAATCGTCAATGTCCCGACATATTCTTTTCCTTTTTTCCTTCTTACTTTTTTCATGTTTTTTCTTCTTCTATATCTCTGTCTCCCTCCTCGCTCGGTTTCGTAGCGGGATTGATGCGACGGCGGCAGAAGGTGGTGCGGTGTGGCGCGACAGCGGGAGGGTTGGCGATGATCGACGACGAGGAGGAAGCAGATGTGTGGCGTCTGGGAAACTGCGAAGTGGCACGAAAGGAGGAAGGCACGTGCCGATGAGGTGGTGCAAGAGGAAGAGGGGGAGGTGTCGTCACTGGTAGGGTTCTGGTGGCCTCAACAACGATGAACGGAAGCGTAGGGGCATGGGACACACGGCCGCATCAACAATGGCCGGTCGCGGTGTCAAGCCACGACGAATCGGATTGAGGGTAGGTTTGTGAGCTCGAGCGAGAGATAGAGATAGAAGGCATGCAGATGAAACTTCCGCCATGTAGGCAACTACACCCTCTATTCCTAAATGTAAGAAGTTTTCTCCTTTTTCCACATTCAGGTGTATCTACATGTATTTTGACATGTTTTACTATGTATGTTCACTCATTTAGGTAGGCACATATAGTTTATATGTGATGGATCTAAAACATCTTATATTTAGAAACAGAGGGAGTACGGGGGAATTTGGGATTCTGGGGCTACAGTAGGTCCCATACTATACCTCGTTTTCTGCCCTCGAGCCTCAAAAATTGTTTTGGGCTAGAGTAGGTCCCAGGTGACCACATCAAAGCAAGCAACATAGACTGACAAGTGGACCCACATTGCTGACAGGGAAGATGCCACATGCCAGGTATGATCCCTGCCCCAGGCTAGCATATGCGTTGCCTCTATCCATCTCACACCTAAACTCAAGTCCTCTTGGCGCCACGACACACAGCCAAAGATGAGCCACAGAACCGTCGTCTCCTCCTCATCGCTTCCGACTCCTACACCACCAAGATTCAATTCACAGAGCAGCCGAGCGCGCAGAGCTTCCAGCTAGCCGCCATGGCTATCGCCCACCAGATCACCAACCAGCCGCTCCTCTCCTCGCCGCCCTGCCTCCCGAGAACCAACGGCAGCAATGCACGGACGTCGAGACAACCGCCGTTTCTTGGCCAGAGCTGCTGCCTGACGCTGCGGGGGTCGGCGAGGAGCTGCGTCGTCGTCCGGGCGTCGTCTTCGGCGCAGGCGGAGCCCAAGTCCGGAGGCGGGGAGGGGGGAGGGGAAGGCGAGGAACCGTACGAGGAGTACGAGGTGGAGATTCTGAAGCCGTACGGGCTCAAGTTCACCAAGGGTCAGGACGGCGGCACCTACATCGAGGCCATCTTTCCCGGCTCCTCCGCCGAGCAGACCGGCAAGTTCACCCCCGGCGACAAGGTCCTAGCCACCAGGTCAGTTCCTCTCAAAACGCTCACACCAGCCAACCCACGCGTCAATTCGTACATCTTCAGAACCACCTGCTGATCAGGAAACAAACAGTTCCTTCCGTTGTTGCTAACTGATGGCGAATTCACAGTGCCGTCTTTGGTGAGGAAATCTGGCCGGCGGCAGGGTATGGCCAGACTATGTACTGCATCCGCCAGAGAGTTGGCCCTCTCTACATGAAGATGCAGAAGAAATATGGTAAGAACAGTTACTACTTACTAGTTACCTGCTTGAGTACACGATTCTTTGCGAGATAGTTATGATTGTGGATTCGTCAAATTAATATTCTGAGTTGTGCAATTTGCTTGTTGCTAATTAACCGAGTCCAGGGAAATGGGATTCTGGTGAGCTCTCCGAGAAGGAGATCATCAGGGCTGAAAGGAACACTGGAAATGTCAGCACCAAACTCAGAGAGATTCAAGTAAGTATGACTTTATGCTTCTTTTTTTTGTTGCTCATAGAGATCTGAAGATTGCTTAACCATGATGTGGCGCACGGCGATCTCAAATGTTGGATGCAGATGCAAAATTACCAGAAGAAAATGGAGCAGAAGATCCAAAGAGAAGATGACCTTCGCTCCGGGCTAAGGCTGTACAAGTCAGTGAAACATGTGCTGCAATCAGTTTGCTTCAATTTGAAAACTCTCTTGACAGTTCCCAAAAAAAAACTTCAGGGAAGGAAAATACGAGGAGGCGTTGGACAAGTTCGAGTCGGTGCTGGGGTCGAAACCAGAGATCGATGAATCTTCCGTTGCCAGCTACAATGTCGCGTGCTGTTATTCCAAGCTCGACCGGGTCTGCCTCTTGTTTCACTACTATATGAACTGCAAGGCTGCAAGTCTGCCACTGAATACTCATCTGGATGTTCCTTTGTACAGATACAAGCTGGCCTTTCTGCACTGGAAGATGCCATGAAAGCCGGCTATGAAGACTTCAAGGTAACTACAAAACATCTTCTTTGTAAGAGTAAAAAGATCCATGCATGGTTCATAGTTAGTGACATATATCTTACTGGATTCTCTGAAGACGATTCGCACCGACCCGGATCTAGCGAACTTGAGGAAATCAGAGGATTTTGCCCCCCTGCTAAACAAGTACGATGAATCATTTATCAATGAGAGCGCCATCAATGCCATCAAATCTATATTCGGATTCGGAAAGAAGTGATGATGATAGGAGATTCAGCCATTCTACTTGGTCTCACGGTTTGCACACTTGGCCATGCAGTCCAGTTTTTCTCTCTCTGCCACTAGTTCGAAACAGTAGTTTTAGTTTGTTGTTGGTGAGACTTGGGAGATATTTCCAGGAAAGGTTTTAGCCTTCCCTTGTACTTCAACCATTTGATGGACATACACTTTGTACATCCAAATGACAATCCTCCATATGTAAAGGAAGCTCGTGTAAAGTAAATATGTTATCATTGGTATCCAAAATATGTAAGTACTGATCAGAATGTTGAGATATTTTTCTTGTAAACAGTAACACAAGAGACAACTTTTGAGGAAAAGAACACCTTTACCTTTTCAGTTTGGAAACTTTATGCTGTCAATATATTTGTAAAATTTCAGCCAACAGAGAAAGAACTTCCTTTTTCTGGCCATATAATGCAAGACCATGATTTTCATATTGGTATTCATATGATCTTGCATAAAGGTTGAAAGCTGCCACTCATGAAATTGTTAACAAAATCTGGACAAGGTGAATTCACATGTATATGTTCCCACATTTTTCCCTTGAGCTCATAATAACGGGACACATCAAAATGGTCCTCCGCATCACCTAGAACAATTGCCAAATTTTTCTTATGGCTCTACCAATCATTTCAGTAACTTAAGCCTTGAGCACTTCTGGTAGAGTTATGTGAATCCGCTAGAGGCTCTCATGAAGCTCCTTAACCTGATTATGTCCATGGTAGTTAGTTGCTTGCATGGAACCATTCAAAGAACCCCATCAAATCAGTGAGATCAGAGACCATTTTAGTTGGAGCCCTGTCCAGATCTTCGGTTACTGAGACAGTGAGAGTCATATCTTGTAGTGGCAGCTGTGTCCAGATCATCGGTTACCGGGAGTCACATGAACAGCGGGAAGATAACAGAGCCATTTGCTTCAACACTGAACTAGTGGCAAGCATGAATAAGCAAAGTTACCTCAAAGGGGTAGTGATCATAATTATTACACGAGAACCATTAGCCCACCTTTCCCCCACACGAGACTTCCCTAGGAATTTACACGAACACCTGGTGGACATGGGGAGAGAGGAGGGAGCCGAAAATTCAATAACAATACCACGCCGGTGGCCTACAATTGCAGCCTAATCCAGGCTGGGCTACAGGGCTAGGCTGCTTGCATAATTGCATTGGCACCACCATGACAGCTTTTGCCCTGTGGCGGCACCATGAAACCGGCAAAGCTCCGTACTGCTCCCCGTTCCGCCTGCTCTATCTACTTGTTGTAAGTCTCGGAAAACAACATGAAACCGAGTAATGGGAGAGCTATAATAACCCCATAAGTCATGCTGACTTTCTTCTTTTCTTTTGCTTTCATCTTCTGTTGTACGCTGCTTATACGCAATTTTATATGTACCAGTTCAGGGAGTTTCTTGATGGATCATCTGGTTAGGTTTTCATCATGCATATCGATAAAAGAAGGTTGCTAGCTAGTAAATCCTAACATGTTGAGTAAGCTCGGCTGGTTGGTCTGAAGCCCCGCGACTCTCAGCATGGCTTCAGGTTCAGGAACATGCAGAACATCATAAGCAACAGACATGACATATCTGTAGTTGTTCTGTCGAGGTCACGGTTCACTGAATCATCCATATACTGTAGCAACAATTTGGAGGAAAAACACTGATTCGGACATCTTCTGAGTTTGAGACCACCCTTCCGGGTGATGGAATTAAGACGCCAACAGAAGATCATTAGTAGGGTTAAGAACTTCCTGGTTTGATCATATTCTATCAGTAGTATGTATCATGTTAACCATCCACTCGGATTATTAGCGTTGTGCCAAGTACATTTGGGAAAAACACTACAGCGGAACAACACATCCATTGTTCCAACATGATCGAGGAACAAATCAGATCTGACTACCCAACTACACTGAGCAGTCGAGTTCCCTCAGAATCTTCGCGGCGTCTTCAGGGAAAACTGGGTTGATGTAGCATCCGCTTCCCATCTCAAATCCACCGGTAACACTCAACTGCGGCACTATCTGGAGGAACCAGTGTGTGTAAGGCAGGCAGGAAGAGGAGAGTCCAAATGGTGCGCTGTGGATCATGTAGTTGAATGGCGGATCGTTGAGCTGCTTACACAACTTTTGCAGTATGCTTTTCAACAGAGACCCAAGATCCAATACCTGTATACAGCGTAGTAATCATTTAGTACAAACAAAATGGCACTGAGCACAGCCAGGTGGCAGGGAAGTGTATGAAGTTTAGTTTCGTAGCTCAGGTTAATACACATATTTGTACAGAAAAATGTAGTTTGAGCTAGTACAGTAGTATGGTTTATAAAAAATGGAATCAAACAGATTCAGGAACGATCCGTACCTTATCCTGATCTATTTCATGGAAGTAGGAGCTATGTTGCCGAGGAATGATCCATGTCTCAAATGGATAAGATGCTGCAAAAGGAACAATTGCGGAAAAATTGCGTGTCTCGCTGACCAAAATATCCTTAGACTGAATCTCGCAAAGGCTGCACTTTCCGGACTTCTCAAAAACCTCCTTCATGCAGTTAAACCGGGAGGTAACAGATGGAGGGACGAAAGGAGTTCCAATCATCTGGCTGTGCGAATGTGCCATTGAAGCTCCAGCAGACGCCCCGTGGTTCTTAAACACCTATGCAATGTCAAGACAACAGAGATTTTCAGTGTAGTAAGAGGAGCAACCGATTGTACAGGCTACAGTAAACGAAGTAACTCAAGTAGCTAACGGTATAGACAAATGAAGGGCCATTACTTACAAGCAACTTTTCAGTGCCATAACAGCACAAATAAATAGAAAGCAAAACATGAATTTGAGGATCAAAAAAATGGGCACTTCAGTGCATATGAGCAGCATTAGCAAGAGTTGCAACTGACTTATTGTGATTGATCAATGCATCATCAAGACCACCTTAACTAATAAGCAGGTTCATTTGTATTCCAGTTCAAGGGTACACTCTTCGGTACAGCATATGAACCATGTGCACCAAATTTTCATGCAGCCTGGAGTCTCCGAGCAGATAATGTTATACAGAACATGAACAAACAACCAGGCCACCAGAGCTAGCAGCATCGATCACGCTCGTCCCTGTCCTGTTCTATGTTGTTTCCCTTTTAGGTTAGATTAGAGTAGTTTGATTTTGCCCTGTTTTGTGTTTTTTTATCCAGGGTCGTAGCCACCATTGGTGGTTAAACTTTGCGCCTTCTCAGCGCTCGTCTTTTAATACACAATGGGTCAATGACACACATTTACATGGGTGCTAGAGCTAAAAACATACACAAACAGAAAATCACACATGCATGTATAACATATATAAATAATTGCATATTAGAGCAGTGGCGTGTTCCCTTAGCATAAATGATTGGCTGAGTGTAGTTGGTCAAACGTAAAAGATCCGAAGTGTTTAAAACATGCCAATTAAGTATTGCTATTTTTCTTGCGAATAAATGTCATTTTTCCGTATCAGGCAAGAAGTTTCCCATGTACAGATATGTTGCGTAGCAGTGCATGAACGAGAGCTGAGCATGAGGAAAACAGTAAATGACAAAACTGCACTAAATCCTGCCACTAGAGACTGCCGTAGTGATCACTACATAGTGTTAAATAGCTTTAACATTTGTCAACAACATGTCTTATCTTATATGCAAATGCATACACGCCCAAAAAAAAGATTGAGCTTGGAAATGTATGGTTCAGTTTCAAGTTAGAAAGTGCATGACTGTTGTACATTTCTGTAAAACCAAAAAGGTTTTGAAATAACCATCAGGTCCACAGAAAGTGCCCCTCGGAAGTAAGTATACATAATAGGCTATCAGCTAATTTGCAGACTGTGCTGCCAAAAATGCATTATCCATACAAAATAAAGATCTGAAGGTAAAAAAGACAGGAAATCCCAACACATTATCCAGTTTGAACACATACCCATCATTCTTGAACGTGACGTATCAGTTGACACTGGAATTATAATATTCAGTATGGCATGAAGTGTATGATTAGAACCATCGGCACACAAAACTTAAGGTACATTGTATGGATAAAAACCAAGAAACAATAAGACTGCACAAATATCTCAGTTCACCACAATATTAGGAAACAGCCCACTTTTGGTTCGTCAACTAGTGCACTGATTTAATTTCACACCCAACTCCTAAATCATTTTAGTCGCACCCTATAAACTATAAAAACTAGAATTTTCTTATGACATCCGTATTACCTTGTAGGAATAAATTAGCCCCACTAACTTCCAAATAACAGCTGCCTAGGGGCTAGGAGCTCAAGCACCGCCTTCTAAGAGATCACAATTGGAGATTGCCACTCTTTAAGACCAACCGAGATGACTTTTATGCTACGAATTATCACCAGCTACAAAATTGAATAAGCAGAAGCGCTGAAGTTAAAAAAGAGAATCACCTGAACATACTTCACGGCTGGGTGCTGAGCTAACTGCTGGACCCGACGCGCGCACGCGAGCAGGACGTCGCCGACCCCCTCCGCGTCGAGGTCCCAGAGCCGCACGTCGTGGCGCGGCGTCTCGATGACCACGTCGTGGAACCCGAACCCCCGCACGGCGCACTCCCCGGCGCCCACGGGATCCTCCCCTCCTCCGGCGGCTCCGCGTCGCGCCGCAGCGCCGGGAACAGGTTCTCAATGACGCGGATCCGCCACGGAGACGCCGCGCCGGGCTCCGGCACGCGGAATATCTCCGGGGCGCACTCGGACTCGCGGCCGAGGCAGAAGGCGCAGGACGGCCTGGGGGCGCCATCGCCGGGGCCGGAGCCGGGGCTAGGATTCGCGGGGCCGTGGGACTTGAGGTCGGTGGGGCGACGCGAGCGCGCCGGTGAGAAAATGACCCAGCGCCGGAACACGGCGTCGCGGCGCGCCTCCGAGGTTCTAGAAGCTTCCGCCATGGCCTGCCCTGAGGACCTTTCCCGAAGGGTGCTTCGTGGTCGCAGGAGTGGAGGACGCTTGGGTATTTTTTGCCAAATCTGGCCGTTTTCCTGAACTAACAACGGATCTGGCCGTTCCTGAGAACTAATTGCAAATCTGGCCCCTCAGGTCGGCGCCAACGCAGACGGCGCCGACATCGTGCAGTTCAGCGCCAGCGTAGCGGCTCGCCGAAGTTCGGAGCCGGGCCCAGCGGAAATCCTACGTGGCATGTCGGCGCCAGCGGCATTGGCGCCGAACTCCCTTCGCTAACTGAACCCAAGTCAAAGTGTTCGGCGCCATCCGCGATGGCGCCGACCGTTAAGTTATAATCCTAGTCGTTTTCCGATCTGGATCGATCCCGCAGAGACCGTCCCGTACTCGCCCGTCCTCAACCTTGTCGTCCCCGACGCCGCCGCCGCGCCCCACCATTCCCGTCGCCGCGCCCCACCACACCCGAGCTCCGGTCGCCTCCATCCCCGCCGTCTGCCCCCACCCTCTTCCATCGCCGGTCGCCACAACCGCCGCCGCCTCCCACCGTGGCCCCGCCTCCTTCTCCTTCGCCGGCGCCGGCCAAGCGCCCTTCGGCGGCCTCTCCTCCTCTGTGAAGGTATAACGTGTGCCCACCCACCCCCCTCTCTCGTACTGCAGACAATGTTCACCATTGCCACTTAATTTTGCCACCATTGATTTGTGTTTCCTTGTACACACAATTGCCACCATTGCCACTTAATTTTGATGCCAATATGGTCTAGATTGGAGATAGAATGGGTGACCGTATTAGAAAATTGGGTGCCCAAATTTTGATTTGTGTTTCGGTTGTAAATGGTGCCAATTGTGTGTAGAATAGATTTATTAGTTTGGAGAATAGATTTGTTAATTAAGTGGCAATGGTGGCAATGGAATGTAGAATCGATTTGTTCATAGTAGCTATATTTGTTGGTATCGAAAGAATTTGTTATTGAGAGCTCTTTATTTACATAAATCATCATCTAATGGTAGAGGTATATCTTGTTTCCGATTATAGATGGCCTACACAAAGATTGTTCACGTTCATCACGGAGGCCGTGTTGTGTCCTCTAGCTGCGGTGTTGAGTTTGTGGATATGACGAGTAAAGTATTGTTCTTCCCGCATAGTCCAACTTTGCGTGAGCTTGTTGTGAAGATCGAAACGGCGTTGGGTTGGTTAGGCACTGCTGTTGGTTTGGAAGGAAGATACGATGCCGGTGGCTGTAGGTCTTATACTCAGATGATACCCATCCGAGACAACGAAGGGTGGGAGTTGTACAAAGAGCTTGTTGAGAGCTCTCAAATCAAGTCAATTGTTGTTGTTGCCGTGAAGGTTGACATCAACAGTCGTACCGTAGTTCTCCCTGATTTGAACAAGCATCCAACGGTTGTTAAAGAAAACAATGATGACCGTAGTGAGCATGATTCGGGTCCAAGCCAGCCTCCCTTGAGGGAGAAGGAGAGTGTTGACCATCGAGTTAAAGTGGAGTTGCTTAGGGAGCAGAAACTAAAGGGTGCAGCACCACCTGCAACTCGTGTTGTGTCCTCTAGTATGCCTAGTAGAGAAGAGATCATTGAGGAGAAACCCAATGTTGCACACTTGGAGGCGGTGAATGACGAGTTTGTTGGTGTCTGTCCATTGGACATTCCAGCACCACCGTTTGTACCTCAGGTGGCATCCTCTGAACTTGATGGAGACCCGTATACTTTCGAAGATCACAATCCCGAAGACGAGGGTTATGATCAGGCTTATGCGGTTGACTCTGATGAGGATCGTGAGGAGCCCCAGTGGTCCGTGGACGAGACAGATGCGTTCGTCAAGGTATGGGGCAGGCATCCTAGTATTCATGAGTTCAAGGATGTTAGGGAGGCTCACCTAGCCGTTTCCGACTCGAACCTGCGGGAATATGGCCCAGAGCCACCTAAACCCATCATCCAGGATGGGGATGGAGAAATCCAACGGCCTAGGGCAAGGCCTTTGATATATGCGGGTCTAAAATTCAAGGGTCTATTGGAGATGCAGATCTGGCTGCAGGAGTACGCCGTTAGGCATCATCGGCAGTACATTGTGTTCAAGTCTAACCAGAAAGAGCGATATGTTGTGATGTGCGATGACAAAAAGTGTGGGTGGAAGGTGAGAGCAAGGAAGACTCCTCAAGGTCGTGGAAGATAAGTAGCTACGATGGCCCACACACATGCGGCGACAAGGTCCTTGCCAACAAGGCCCCTGGCGAGAAGGTTGTCCGGCGCACACACCGGCAACTGACATCTACTTTTATTGCTCACCGGTGCGCCGAAGCCATCAAAGCTACGCCTACCCTCTCAGCGGCCTCTTTGATGAAGTTTATACATCTCATCTTTGATTATCGTGTCACGTATGGCAAGGCGTGGAGAGCTAAGCAGATGGCTATGAAAATGGCCTACGGGGATTGGGAGGAAGCCTATGGAAGGCTACCAAAGATGTTGGCGGCTATGGCCATCGCAACCCTGGAATGACAATTTGTGTGCAACCGCATCCAACTTATACTCGCACGGTTGAAGACGTCAAATACCCAGTGTTTGGACGCGCGTTTTGGTGCTTCCGCCCTTGTGTCGAAGCATTCAAGCATTGTCGTCCATTTCTTTCCGTGGACGGCACCTTTTTGACAGGGAAGTTTAAGGGCTCCCTTCTTGTTGCTATCTCTTGCGACGCGGACAACCGTTTGGTCCCCCTTGCCTTTGCTCTGGTCACGGGGGAGGACACGAACAACTGGAGTTGGTTCATGCACTTGTTGAGGACTAAGGTAGTTGGCAGGGATAGGGTTGTTTGTTTGATATCTGATCGCCATCAGGGCATACTGAATGCCGTGAAGGATGAAATACCTGGGCATCCCCTTGTGAAGCACCGGTGGTGCATGAGGCATTTCGCGGCTAATTTCTACCGTGCTTGCCGTAACCGGGAAATGGCTGAGTATCTTCGTAGGCTTTCCATGGTGTTTGAGGAGGATGTGTTTGACCGGATGTACGCAGAGTTGTATGGCTTGACGAATGCGAAGGGTAAGGCTTTCCTTACGGAGCATTTGCCACAAAAAATGTTGTGGTCCCAAGCATTCGATGAGGATGGGGTTCGGCACGGTCACATGACAAGTAACATGGCCGAGGTATTCAATAAAGTTTTAAAGGGTATCCGTGCGTTACCGGTTAGCGCCATAGCAGCGTTTACCTTTGACAAGTGCAACGAGTACTGGGTTACGAGGAGGGACGAGATAGAAGTCCTTGTGAATGACGGTAAGAAGTGGCCAAAGACCGTGGAAGAAGAACTTGATTATCAGGAAAAGAAGTCAGAGACCCAAACGTGGATATGTTTCGACAAGGAGGTTTGGAAGTACGAGGTTTGTGAACAAGGAGGTACCAACGTTGGCGGTGAGCAATTCGGTGGCCGCAAATATGTTGTTGTCCTAGCCTCTGCGTCTTGCACTTGCCAGATGCCGTTACAGATCCATCTACTGTGCTCACATATAATAACAGCGTCACGTGCTAGGGCAGTAGACCCAACTAGCTTGTCGTGTTTGTCCCGGTTCTACAAACTGGAGGCGGTTCGAGGCACATGGGCTGGTAGATTCGAGCCTTATCTAGACATGGCACAATGGCCTGAATACACCGGCCCGGTGTATTTACCGGATTTAAAACTCATGGTCAAGACGAAAGGGCGACGGCAGACCAAGAGGTTCAAGATGGACATGGACCGCGCACAGGGGAGCACACACTCCAAGAGACCGCGTGCAAATGATTATTTCGTGGAGGACACCGTCAAGAACCGTTGCTCCGTATGCGGCGAGGAAGGTCACAAGAACACGAAAAGGTTGAGCTGCGAGGACCGAAAAAAGAAAATAGCTGCCGAGGAAGCAGCGGCTGAAGCTGCAGCCGCGGCAGCCGCTAGTAAGCGTCCACGAGGAACTAGACATTACAGAGGTGCTAGACGCCATCCCGATGCAATTGGGAAGTTAGCTGAAGCAATAAAACGTAGTAGCAAGGTTATATTTTCTTTACTATATGTTACACATATAATTTATGTTAGCATATTTTTTGCATTTATTGTGTTGATACTTTTCATTGCAATATTACTCACTTTGGCTTGTCTTTACATTGCAGAATGGAGGGTCGGCACCATCTTCTTGATGTTGGGTACGATAAGGATCACCGAGGTTGGAAGATTTCCATAGGCGTGGAGGTATGTACATAATGATGAAGTCAATTTGTTTTGTTGCCAAATGATTACTAACTTGTGTGCTATATAAAATGTTTTGCAGGAAATGAAGCATCTTCGCATACGTGGCCATAAGTTGCAGCATGATGCAATGAAGTATTCAGATAGGTACACTGAGTACATTGAGAGGGCAAAGTTGCTTCCCTTTGTGACCATGGCGAGGCGTGGGCTTCCAATCTACAATAGCTGCGCCCTCACGGCACTAGTTGACAGGTGGCACGTGGAGACTCACACTTTCCACCTTCCGTGTGGAGAGATGACTGTCACTCTAGAGGACTGGGCCATGATCACCGGTTTGCCTCTCGATGGGAACCCCGTCACTGGAAAGATAGAGGCACATAAATTCAGGGACATGGTTGAGCAGCTTCTTGGAGTAAGACCACCTGACAAAGTTGAAGGGCAAAAGGGTAGCAAGACTGGAGGGTTGAAGACCACTTGGTTGCAAACCCATTTCCGTGAGCTTCCGGAGGGTGCTGACGACGTCACCGTACAAAGGTTGTATCTCTATACTAATTTTCCGTTGCCCACCTTTTTGTTATGTGCTTTTATTTCCATTTCGCCGTCTGATTCGAGTCTTGTTTTTTATAGGTATGCTCGGGCATACATCATGTGGATCTTTGGGAAAGTGCTATTTCCAGACTCTGGGGGCAGCGACGTGTCTTGGATGTATTTGCCTCTACTCCGTGACTGGGACGAGGCTGGGAGGTACAGCTGGGGCTCGGCCTCACTGGCTTACTTGTACCGGCAGCTGGATGAGGCATGCAGAAGGAGCAAGAATACATCAAACATGGGTGGTTGCGTGCTTGGGTTACAGGTATGGATGTGGGAGAGGCTTCCTGTAGGGCGCCCCCCTACGAGGGCACTTCGTGCTTGGCCACATGCTAATCCCGGCATGGCTCCCACCGTCGCGCACAAGTATGAGGATTCTGCGACCAATTGGGGCCCCTCCGAGAATCTGTATATGCAATACACCGATGAGATTGACTCTTTGCTTCCTAGCCACGTGAGTGCTGCACAATACATTCGTTCCTTAATCATTTCGTTTTGCTTCACTTATGTTCTCAAATGTTTGATAATATTTTTGCTCACTTGCATCACAGGTTACGTGGAGGCCCTACGCCGAGGTTGTTGATGATCCCTCGTTCAACTTAAACGAGATGTGCACTCGTGACAAGGAGATGTGGACTTTGAGGTGCCCACTGATTTGTTTCTATGCCGTTGAGTACCATCTTCCACACAGAGTAGCCAAGCAGTTTGGGAAGCTCCAGCACTGCCCCCCAGAGTCCTTCTCCACGTCCTCTGCGCTTCACGAGTAAGATCTCGAAGCACCATATTGTTGTCTATGTCTTTTCATACATGATTGCTGACCCTTTTCTCTACGTTCTTTGTTAGCCTTGACAGGAGCAAAAACAAGAAGATTACTGACTGGGAACATGAGCATCGAGAGTACATAGCTGAATGGCATCAACGCAAGGGTCCTCACATCGATCCCACGCCGCACAATGCACTCGCGTTTGACAGGTATCTTGCTTGGCTGAATGGTGCAACCCGGCTTCATCTACGGAAGACTTGGACCGAGCAAGATATATTGGACTCGACATCAGACTCGGCGGATGATACCATCCAGTATGATTATACCCAGCGGACAGGAAAGCGCGTGGACCAGGGCCCTGTGCGAGACCGTGTGGTAAGAATCTAGTGCCCTCCAACATGAACTACTTGCAAACTGAAAACTACACTAATTTTCTGATGTGTTCTGCAGGCCCATGAGCTTTTAAGAGGAATTACCGAAGCTGAAACAGCTCTCCAAGTTACACCGGGCAGCAAAGGTGAAGCATCCACACTGCGTGCAAGTCTACAGGTTAACACTTAAAGCTTTTAGTTCACAATGGGAATAAATACGATGAGTTTCAAGACTAAATTGTTGTTTACTCTTTGTTGTTGCAGAAACTGGTGAAGCGTTCCCGTAAGTTGGTCGGTAGGCTTGCATGCCGTGATCCTACCGAAGACTTGGATGAGGTGCAACCTAGTAGCCGTGAAAAATCTGCATCATCTGAATGGGACCTAGATGTGGAGGACTTGCAAGATGACCAGACGGTATTGTCGCAGGTAATGTTCTTGCCCTATTTTAGTTTGCATTGCTATAATTTCTCCTCTGATTGTTATGCTGTTATTCCCGCAAATACAACCTTTAAAAGAACTCGTGATTTAGTTGTTATTTCATTGAACTATACTATTATAGAAATGCAAACTACATTGTTGGCAGTGTGGAAATTTTCTGTGTTAAGTTAAAGAAAATGCCCAACATTCATTATTTTATTGGATTTCGATTCTATTTGGAGTTGTTTCTAATGATGCTATTAGTTGCATTTTTTTGTTTTTGATATGGTTCTTTATATGTTTGGTAAGTGACATATGCATTCTGTTTGTTCCTTGACAGTTATGTGCATACTGCTTATCTTCAATATAAATCAGTAGATGTTATTTTCGCAGGTGAGGGGTGCACCGCAACCTAGTCAGATGAGCCCAGGTCCCAGCCAGCAAGGCAGGCGCAAGCAGAAGCGGCAGCAGCCCCGCGTGCCCCTTCAGACCGGTCAACAAATGCTCCGTAGGGGATCTCGTAACCGCAAGCCAAACGTTCAGAGCACCCCTGGTACCGATGCGCTAGGAAAAAGAAAGGGACGCAAATAATGTCGCCGACATGTTCGCAAGTGTTTCTTTTAGTTATGAGATTGTTGCTTCCTTATGTTTCGGACCATCCGTGTTAGTTTGAGAACTATGGTTTGTGAATTGTGTGTGCGATGCTTTTGTGAACAAATCTGGTATGGATTGTGAGATCTACATGTGATATTTGCGAGAATTTGGTATATATTGTTGTCACTTTTGCATGTTTCAGGAAATGACTACAAAATAAGGGGAGACTCTGCCAAAAATTTTCTTGAACAAATTAGACCAGAGAGTCCAGTACCCAAATTGAACACTGGATTGCAACAAAACCAGAGAGTCCAGTACCGAAAATGTTTGGGCCCTTAGGTCGGCGCCAATTCTGATGGCGCCGACATTCTACAGGTCGGCGCCAACTGCGATGGAGCCGACCTCTGGAGCGAGACGTGCCCAGTTTTCGGCGCCAGAGGCATTTTCGCCGAACTTCATAACGTCGGCTCCAAGGCAAATGGCGCCGACCTCTCGAACTAGAAATTTTCAACAAAACCAGAGAGTCCAGTACCGAAATTGTTTGGGCCCTTAGGTCGGCGCCAATGCAGATGGCGCCGACATTCTGCAGGTCGGCGCCAACTGCGATGGAGCCGACCTCTTGAGGCGAGACGTGTCCAGTTTTCGGCGCCATAGGCATTTTCGCCGAACTTCATACGTCGGCGCCAAGGCAAATGGCGCCGACCTCTCGAACTAGAAATTTTCACCAAAACCAGAGAGTCCAGTACCGAAATTGTTTGGGCCCTATGGTCGGCGCCAATGCAGATGGAGCCGACATTCTGCAGGTCGGCGCCAACTGCAATGGCGCCGACCTATTGAGGCGAGACGTGTCCAGTTTTCGGCGCCAAAGTCAAACTTCGCCGAACTTCATAACTTCGGCGCCAAGTCAAATGGCGCCGACCTTTGGAACTCTAAATTTCCACCAAACCAGACAGTCCAGTACGCAAATTGTTTGGATCCTTAGGGCAAATTGTACTTAAGTTGAATGATTGAATTGCTGCAGATGTTTCTCACAGTTCCGTCGTAGCAGACAACTACGTCTCGCAAGATGGCCATTAGATTCTTGAACAGAGTTCCTGGTTCTGTCAAGCCTCTTGAGGAGCAGATATAGCATGTAACAGCTCTTCATAAGGATTGAGACCATGGAAATATGAACTTTGCACAAGGCCATAAGCCTCTGGAGGATGCTGAACTTCATTTCCAATTGGTGGGTGTCTATTCACAAAATTTGAGAAACAATCCTCCACTAGTCGGCTTGAGTAGAACTTTCCCTCACGGTAGAGCTGCAGACCCACAATTGGGTGGAAGCTATACAGAACGTACACCCACTCGCAAATAGTACTCCCACTGGCAAATAGTACTCCCACTCGCAAATAGTAAACCCACTAGCACATAGTAAACCCATATTAATTTTACTTCAGTTCCGTCCGCTGCGTCCGGCTTTGTCAATAAATAGCGGTCCATGGCTCTGTGTATTTCATTCGAATCAACCACACTCACCCATTCAGATAGACAGAAACACAATGGCCGGTGCCGGAACCTCTTCAGGGAAAGGGAAAGAGCCGGCCATGGAACTTGTAGGTCCTCGTAGTGGCTCATTCATGCCACCGGACATGCCACCAAGAGAAGAGCTACATGGTCATGTGCCGTGGATCATCAAGTGCGGTTGCGGTGTGGAGTGCTGCTACACGGCAGATGCTGAGAAGATCAGAAGTGATGGATATGGTGGAAGCTGGGGATTTGTCTGCGGCCACACGACGGGTCCCGCACCATCTTTTGTAAGAGTTCATTCGATTTACATATTTACTAAATAAAAACATGTGGGTACTAAGTTTTGTACTCTCGAACAGGAAGGAGCTCGTTGTAGAAAGAAATACTTTTTCGAATCCGACAGGCAGTATGAAGTGTATTGGTATGGAGAAACATATGTAGAGAACCAGGAGGCCAAAAAACTAGAGGAGAAGAGGAAAAAAGAACACAGAGAGTGTTACCAAAAACAATTTGAAGCATGGGCTGCTCAAAAGATGGCCAACCGAAGAAACCGTTAGAACTCTTGTTTCGTATATGCGAAACAATTTTAATTCCTTATAATCTGTATTTCATTCCAAAAGGAGCTCTTGTATCGTATATTTGAAGAGGGTCGATGGTAAACATTGCCCGAGCACCATCATTGTAATGTTTGCTTTTGTAACAAATAAGTGTAATTGACTCCACCAGAGTACTCCGACGATTTCTAAAATAAAACATCATGGTTCAACATAACATAAAGTTCATCATGTCAAACAAAAACCACAACATGATTAGTATACCACACTTAAAGTGGGTCAAACGATCAGTAGAAGAATCATTAATGGAGATGTTGTTTTCCTGAACAGGCCACCTAGTACCCAGAAGCATTCTCTCCAGGCATTTAAAGTATACATCCACGATGATCATACAATCAAAATCAATCCCCTAATATGCTCTCCTTTGTCAGCAGATTTTGACGGAGATTGTGTGCATATTTATTACCCTCAGTCACTTGCTGCAAAAGCGGAAGCCTTGGAGCTTTTCAGCGTGGAGAAGCAACTGACAAATTCACACAACGGAAAAGTAAACCTCCAGCTATCTAATGACAGTTTGCTAGCTCTGAAACACATGTCTATAAGAACCATGTTAAGCAAAGAATCAGCAAACATCAACGAGGTTGTCCTATTTATGCAATACCAAACAAATATCCAACATATAATTTGACATTAAGGTCCACAGGAACTACATAAAAACATCCAACAGAGTACTCAACATTACAATAAAATATAACATCTTGGTTCAACATAAAGTTCATCATGTCAAACAAAAACCACAACATGATTAGAAGACAACCTCGCAGATTCAACCACAAATGCTTATGGATTCCAACTCTTGAAATAGCCCGCGTTGTATTTCTTCAAGAATTCCTTACTTGCATTCAGCTCATTTTCTTCCCTTTCCCGTGCTTGTTCTTCCTTCCTTCTCTTGGCTTGTACCTCCCTCTCTTTCCGGTCCTTCTCTAATTCCTCCTCCAAGAGTTTTCTCTTCACAACTTCTTCAGCTTGCTTCCTCTTGCGCTCCCTTTTCCAAATCTCATTTTCTTGCCTTTGTTCTTCATCAAAAACCTTCCATGACTCTTCCAAAGTGTCGGGACCATAAAGGGGACACCACCGTGTCATGTCTTGGCAATGCTCACACCAAACCAGTGGAGGAGCCTTGGGTGTGGTTTCGTCTAGTTTCCATAGCGCCGGTGGAGTTGGAGGTGGACGCACAAGACGTGTCCAAGTCTCGGCCGGCCATGGGCCCTTATGCATCCACACATATGGTGAAAGAAGGTAGTCATCATACACCTCAGGCCCATCAATCCATTGGAAAAAGTAGCATGTACAATATTGCTGTCAGTTTTGTAAGCAAATAGGACATCAGATACAAATACATGTCAAATTCATAGTTGCTAAATAAAAGAAATAAGAATACTCACGCGACGATCGCTGCACATGTAGAACGCACGACCGGCAGTAGCGGCGTGCATAGATTGTGAGATTTGACAAGCCTTTCCGCAAGGACAATTCGGAACCGGGTACATGGGTGGCACCGGAGCATCTTTGCATGATACATTGGGATACTTGCCTTTGGTTCTTTCTACTATCTTCATCTTACGTGCAACCTCTTTGTAAATGTCAGGGGAATCTAGCAAACCAAAAATAAAACATAAGAAACTATATGGGAGAGCCTAAAAGTCCACAAAGTTAGCCACCATGTACATATATGCAAGAAAAATGAAATATAACAAACTATACAAACCTCCACATGCATATGTGGTAAAACAATATATTCTACAACCACTTACATACATATATAATTAAACTAACCACACCCAAACAATATATTCTACAACATATATATTCGAAATATAAAAATACCCACCTCATAAAATTCTAAAAGAACTTACATGTTTCCAACAAAAGAACTAACCACAAATCAATACACACATAGTTAACTACTTCAACAAAAGATTGCACCAAAATTATAGGTCCTAGACATTCGAACCAAAATGACATGAAATTTCATAATAAAATGGATGAAAGAGGATGGAAAGAAGGAGATTTGAGAGAGAATACCTCCAAGAAGAGTTGCCATGGTCTAATTTGAAGAAATCCACGAGTTTTGAGTGGATTTGAGATTTGGGGCGGAAAACAGGAGAGAGAGAGAGCTTGTGGCGGCTGTGGGGGAGGAGGGGAGGAGTAGGTGCTGGAAAGGGAAAGAGAAGGGACTAGGGTTATAACTGCAAGGTCGGCGCCATCGCGGCTGGCGCTGAACACTTCGATCTGGGTTCAGTTATCTCGTGCATGTCGGCGCCAATGCCCCTGGCGCCGACCTGCCACGTAGGATTTCCGCTGGGCCCGGCAGGAAACTTCGGCGAACCACTCCCCTGGCGCCGACCTGCACTACGTCGGCGCCAACGCAGATGGCGCCGACCCGAGGGGCCAGATTTGCAATTAGTTTCCAACCGCGGCCAGATCCGTTATTAGTCCGGGAAAACGGCCAGATTTGGCAAAAAATACGACGCTTGGGCTCTGTTCCAGAAAGTGAGGGATGTGGCGCCGACAGGTGGTACCGGATTGTCATAGGGACTACCAGAGCTGTGCGGTTCGTTGTGTAACTGTACTGTGGGGCACATGATATTGAGTTTGACCATTTTAAAATGTGGAACCCGTTGTGGTCGCTGCACGGTGGGGCCTTTGGTCAGTTGAGGCACGTAGCAAGTCACTGGGGAGTGGGCCTATTTGCCAGGAGGAGGTGTAGAACTGCCACAGGCCCACAGGACCAGTCTGCGCGCTGCACGTTTCTGCAAAAAGATTTTCGTTGATTTTCGTGGCCATATCGGCATGGATTAACGATGAAATACACATGTGGATCTGAAAACAAACGTAGCCGAATTAGTTTGACACAGAGAACTTGCCTGTCGCAAGATGGTTAGAAGCGTGGTTGTACCCTCAGCCCACCAGAGTTTAAACCGCATATTTGACACAGGTATATGTGAGCGTCTACATTTGTACTGTGTTTCACAAAAAAAAAAAAGTTTGACACGGGATGCGTTTTTTTAAGGGAAACCCATCATGGCATGCTTTATTGATTTGAGATCAAAGATATATCGTTCGCAGTTACGGCTCTAATACAAAAAAGGAGGTTCTCCATGCCACACACCATGGTCTAAGTTTGGTTGGCTAGCTGCATATAGTCACGATGTTTTTTTAGGTGACTGGTTGACGAACCAAATAGAACGTAATGTAATGATTTCCGTTTTAGTACACCAATATTAGGTTGGAGGATTAAGGTGGAATGAATTTGACTCGAGTCACCCGTTGTTGAGCAAGGGTGACTCTTGCATAGGCATATTTAAAAAAAAACTCATTTGCAACATCTTAAGCACCTAATTTAAGTTATCCGAAAATCTTTCAACCACCTAGTTAAAGGTCACACATTTACCTCCAAAAAGTTCATACAATCCATGCACGAGTTCATTCACTTAGCATTGACATAATTTGTGAATAAGTCTCTCTGCACACTTTGTATAGTTTGTTTCATTTTCTGATGTTTTTGCTTTGTCACTCCAATCTCTTTTGGTCAGATCGACGAGCAAAAAAACATGGGAGAAAGAGAAGTTGTTTCCAATGAAGGGAGACACAATTGAACTCTTATAAGATGGGAAGTTTGGTCACCCAAATCCAAAAATATGTCAAACTCATCACTCAGCTTTGTTTTATGAGTGTACTGGCTGGGGAGCTAAATTTGTCCGACATGACGTGGTGGCTGGACTGGGCGGCTCATTTTGGCGGGGAAATATGTCACGTGACCCCACATGCAAGAGACCGGGGATTTTTCGCACCGACGAGTCTAACCTCCGCCCCAAGCACTGATGTTTGGGGCTGACCCACACGCACACCATGCTAAAGCTAGAGGACAAGTGGACGGGTGAGCACTGAAGGGGACGGTAGAACGGCTTAGGCAACCTATGTTGCGAGAGAGCGTTGTGGCAGCGTTGATTGCGTAGTTCAGAGTGCAACACCGCGAAGTGACGATGGAGGCTACATCGGAAGATTTTTCGATTCATTACACTCAGTGGAGGACTGCTCGCTCTCCATCACCATCTAGATCATAACCTGAGTCCACAAAGTCACTGCCTGTCTCAGATGACTCTCCACTACAACACTTCATTACAACAAGTTCATTAGAATCTTCTCATATCATATTCTCTCCCCCTTCTTCATTGTCGACTTTAACTTCTTCCCTACTCTACTCCTTGCTAGAAATTTCTTCCTCAAATGATGACAGCTCAACTATTTTCCCATTCTGGTTGTTACATGCTTTAGATGGACTAAGAACTGCTCGTGTGGCAACTGTTGGGGTTGCTCAATAACATCATCCGACATTTGTTTCTCTAGCAAATTAAGATGATAAATAAAAATACGTAGTGTCTTTTTTTTAGCCTTCTTCAACAGATTAGCATGCTTCACAAAGTTGATTTCCACAAGACTATCTTCTATTGTATGTCCAAACTTGCACCAATAGACTCTAATATTTGGATCAACACTTGTATAGCCTACATAAATCAAATGGTAAAGAGTTGGCCTCCCTTTGATATAATCATGTTCCAACAAGTTTTGTGTCGGGGGGCTACCCCCGGGTAGGGTAAGTTGTGGTATAAAGAACTATAAAGAGTGGACCGGGCCATGGTCAAACCGGGTCAACCGAGACCCGGAGGGACCGAGACATGGTGTGACTGCAAACCGGCTCATGACCATCGGGTCACTTAGGCCAGGCCATGTTAGCCGGGTCGTCTTAACCGACATACCAAGGTCGGTCTGCTCTTGTTCTTTCTTATGTGCAGGAAAGATACGAGGAGAATCCGGCATATCCATGCCGGGTTAAGGAAGAGAAGAAAGCTTACCTCGGTTAAGAAGTCAATGGCTTTTGTCTTCTGGCCTGGCAGAGGAGCACGCCTGGCCGGGGAACCCGGAGCCTGACAGACCGACATCCCGGGATGGGACAGCCCGGATAAGCTGGGACAAGACAGGAGGGGTCCTGTCATGACAGAGCTGACCCGAGAACCCGGAGGCGCGGATCTCCTGCAGGAATCCCGGAAGATCTCTGCAGGAGCCCGTGCTGCCAGCGTGGGGAGAAAGCCGTTGGCTCCTGCGCTGCTATAAGTACCCCTGTACCTCCTCCTGCGTGAGGGACGGAAGAAGAAAGAGCTCATTTGCCCCCTTTGTGTTTAGCTTCATCTTCTACCTCGTACCACTGTTCATAGTTTAGCAATACAGCTCAAGGAGCAGATCTTGTACTTGTGCTTGTGCTTCACCCATATACATCGAGAGGCAGGCAGGAGTAGGGGTGTTACCTCCTCACGAGGGCCCCGAACCTGGGTAAATCGCGTGTGTGTTCTTGTGTGTTCTTGGTTCGATGTCTGTCCGTGCGCGCTTCTCAGCGTGCAAGCCCTCCCCGGATACCTCCAGCGTCCTTACGGCCCCACACTTAGCCATACCCATGGCATCTGCCGTGACACCACCACGACAGTTGGCGCCCACCGTGGGGCCAGCAGCGGCGCTGGCTGGAGTCTTCATCCGGACGGGTTCCATCACCACCTCCGGCGAGCGTGTGCTCAGCGGGTTGGTGTGCAAGCTCGGCGACATGCACTTCGTCAGCGACAACGCAGGCTGCTTCGGCGGCAGGCCTCTCCCGGTCAACGGCTGCCTCATCGCCTTCGGCTCCCTCCACACCTACGTCGCCACCGAGCTCGTCCGAAGTACCCCGCGCGGGTGCTGGAGGCAGAAGATCCTCCGTTCTTTGTGCGGCTCGCGGTCGGCGCGTCACTCGCCCCGAGAGCTGCGCAGAGGTCATGATGACCGGGACTGCGACTGGAGCTGGTCTGGAGGATGATGCCGAGACTCCGGAGAAATCGGTCAGGACGGCCAGGCCACCCCTGGAGAGGGTGACCCACGAGCAGGGCGGCCCGTCCGAGTCCAGGCCTCTTCCTCTGGATAAGGTGATCGAAAGGCTGGCTGTTCCCATAGTTCCTGGTACGGGTGTAGCCCTGACCGAGGAAGAGCTGGAGCAGCAGCGCAAGGACCTGCATGCTGAGGCCATGGAGATGGCCAAGACTAGAGAAGAGTTCGATAGATCGATGCGTGAGTATAACAAGGCTCATGGCCTTGATGCTGCTCGCATGGCTGATGTGCGAAAGAGAGGCAAAGGCCTCAATGTAGAGATGGCTAGGGACGGTAGATCCGCGTCAAGCGCGACTCGGGTAACGGCAGCAAAGCCGAATTATAGCTCCCCAGCCAAGACCCTTAGAGCTGCAGAGGCAGCAAGGGCTGAGCTAGCCGGATTAACCGGCGAAGCTTACCAGAAACAACAAGCAAGAGTGAATGAGTTGGTGGCAATGGCCAACCGACAGAACGAGGCATATTTGAAAGGCAATACCATGGCTGGGGGTTCCCAGATCGTACACTCGGCTAAGGCCGGTAGTCAGAGGTCCAAGGGCAAGCTTCCTCGCCACATGCGAGTAGAGATCGTAACCCGAGTGTAAACTCGGGAAGGAACAAACAGATCCAGACCTACAACCCGGACTATGCTAAAGAGCAGATGGCCGGGCAGAACGGTGCAGGCAGGGCTAGGAGTAATCCGGCGCAGGGTAACCCGGCTCAGGGAAATCCGGGTCAGGGGAACCCAACCCAGCTGGCCGGGGTCAACCACCTCGGTATCCGAATCAAAACCATGCTCAGCAACACCCGAGGGCTGCGCATGTTCAGGAACCACAAGGTGTTGACCAGAGGAACAACCGCTATGATGATGGCAATTCGGCTCTGGAGAGAGCCGGATATCAGAGATATGACAATGCACTAGGAGATAGGTTGGGACCGCGCATGTTGGCGCCGGGTGATGCACGCATCAAGTTGGACAGGCTCCATTGGTCCGAGATACTGGAAGAGCAGGGCCCACCTGGACCTAAATGCTTCGGGCCCCGAATCATGGGGGAACCGTCAGTGCCACACTTCCAGTTGCCCCGAGGTTCGAAGACCTATGATGGTAACTCCAAGCCAGAGGACTGGTTATCGGATTATCTCTCGGCAGTAAATGTAGCCGGAGGAAACCGCCGATGGGCGGTGAGGTACATACCTCAGATGTTGGAAGGGCCAGCCCGAATTTGGCTGAACAATTTGAGCGAGGGCAGTGTCAACTGCTGGCTGGATTTTGAAGAAGCCTTTGTGAGTAACTTCTCTAGCACGTACAAGAGGCCGAATCGGCCACAGCAATTGGCTATGTGTGTGCAGAGGCAGAATGAGACTGACCGAGACTACTTGACTCGGTGGAGCACGGTGCGCAATTCCTGCGAAGGAGTTGTGGAGGCACAGGCCATTTCGTGGTTTGCCAGGGATGCCGACATGGCTCCATGTTGTGGCAAAGATTACAAAGGGAGATGCCAGCCACTTTGGCCGAGACAATTCGGATTGCAGACAGTTATGCACTTGGGATCCAATGCAGCCTCTGCTCAACGCGGCGGAACCGAGTCGACGAAACCCGGGTAACAGCAGACCCGGACAGTTCGGGCCAAATGATAGCCAGAACTTTGGACACAAGAGAAGGGAAGATCGGCCGGATCTTCGGTACGGATCAAACATGGTAGCAGCGGTAGATCAAGAGCAACCAAATGCTGGTAGCAGCCAAAGGCCGAAGATCAATGGCCCATCTTGGGGCCAGAACCAAGAGGGAAAGAAGCCCTGGGGCCAAGATACACAATTGCCTGCCACTTATGAGGCAATGCTGGATGGACCATGCAGATACCACACCAATGATAAGCGTGGGCCAGCACATCACTCGACTCGGCAATGCAGTTGGTACCATAGGACCTTGAGGGAAGGAGCTGGATCCGGAGGAAACCAGAGGGTTGGTCCTCCGAGGCCGCCACTGCCGAAACCTCAGCAGCGTGTTGCGCTGACCGGGGCAAACAACACTCCGGTGAACCGGCCGAATCAACAGCAACAACAGAGGCCGAATGATAACAGGAGAGAACCGAATGATGTGAATCAGGTGAACCACGGAGGCAACTATGGCAATGCCGGTCCTAATCGCCAGAATGAGTATCATGAAGCTCATCATAGTTATGTGGTGTTGTGACCGAGGCAACTGACAAAAAGAGTCGGGCGCGGCGCCAGATGGAGTCAATGCTGTTATGCCGGCTGTGCCAAATATATGCACTGGTCGGATCCTGGGGGATAAAAGATCACCCCCGAATCATGCCAACCCCAGGAGGCTATGCTCTGGTGGTGGACCCAACATTCATTGGGCCCAACCAGAATGTCAGATTCAGCAAAGTTCTGATTGACAATGGCAGCAGTATCAACATCATGTACCGAGACACAATGGTGAAGTTGGGTATTACAGCCAACATGTTGTTACCAACCGACACAACTTTTCATGGTATAGTACCTGGTGTCTCATGTGCACCTATGGGCAAGATGTGGATTGATGTATGTCTCGGCACCAAGGAGAACTCCAGGACCGAGACTGTCCTGTTCGAGATAGTAGACCTTGAAAGTCCATACCATGCACTACTCGGCAGGCCAACTCTGGCCAAATTCATGATATCCACCCACATGGCTTACCTGAAGATGAAGCTGCCAGGACCGAATGGTATCATCACCATTGCGGGTAACTACAAGAGCTCCATCGAGTGTGCCTCGGCTGGCTCCAACTTAGCCGAGTCTCTGATCATAGCTGCTGAGAAGAAAAAGATGAGCAGGTGGTGGCCATGGCTCAAGCTGCGCAACTCGGCATGCCGGGAATGGCACACTGGAGCAAAATGCGGCGTTCGAGGCGCCCAAGGAGACCAAGAAGATCACTGTTGACCCGGAGCACCCTGAGCGCAAGGCTATCATAGGGGCCGGGTTAACTGAGAAATAGGAAGGCGAGCTCATCCAATTCCTCCGTGAGAATCGAGACATCTTTGCATGGTCAAATCATGACCTGGAAGGTGTTCCGAGGGAATTGGCTGAGCACTCATTATTTGTGAGGCCCGAGATGAAGCCGTGAAGCAGCCGATGCGGCGACTTTCGGACGAGAGAAGCAAGTGATACAAGATGAGCTGACCCGGCTACTGGCAGCCGGATTCATCATGGAGGTACTGCACCCGGACTGGTTGTCTAACCCAGTCCTGGTAGAGAAGAAGAAAGATGACCCAAATGTAGCAAAGTGTGGCGTATGTGTATTGATTACACGAATCTGAACAAAGCATGTCCTAAGGATCCATTCCCGCTGCCTCGGATAGATCAAGTGATCGATTCCACAGCCGGGTGTGAGCTGTTATCCTTTGTGGATGCTTACTCTGGTTTCACCAGATACCGTTGAACCCGGATGATCAAATAAAAACTGCCTTTATTACCCCGTACGGGGCTTATTGCTATCGTGTCATGACATTCGGTTTGAGAAATGCTGGTGCTACGTATCAAAGGTGTATGCAAAAATGTTTGCAGAATCAAATAGGAAAAAATGTGCAGGTGTATGTCGATGACATAGTCATTAAAACTAAAGAGAATCGACTTGATCGATGATCTAAGAGAAACATTCGCAAATTGAGAAAATACCGGATGAAACTTAACCCGGATAAATGTACATTCGGTGTACCAGCAGGAAAGTTACTCGGTTTCCTTGTATCTAGCCGAGGTATCGAGCTAATCCGGTAAAAATTCGGCTATTGAAAATATGAGGTTGCCTCAAAATCTTAAAGATGTGCAAAAATTTACTGGTTGTCTTGCATCCCTGAGTCGGTTTGTAAGCCGGTTAGGAGAAAAGGCCTTGCCCTTGTATCAATTGATGAAAAGAACCAATAACTTTGTGTGGACTCCACAGGCAAATGCGGCTTTTGCCGAGTTAAAAAAGATGTTGGTCACAGCTCCGATACTTGCTTCCCCACTGCCCAAAGAGCCGATGTTGCTCTATATTGCAGCCACAAACCGAGTTGTGAGTGCTGTAGTAGTGGTGGAGGGAAGAAGATGGCAAAACCGTGCAGAGGCCGGTGTATTATCTGAGTGAGGTGATATCGACGTCCAAACAGAATTACCCTCATTACCAGAAGATGGTGTATGGTGTCTATATGGCAGCCAAGAAATTGAAGCACTACTTTCAAGAGCATCCAATAAGGGTGGTGTGTGAGGCTCCTATCTCGGAGATCATTGGATGTAAAGATGCAAATGGCCGAGTTGCCAAATGGGCAATCGAGTTATCCCCTTACACTCCACAGTATGAGAGAAGAGATGCAATCAAGTCTCAGGCATTGCCGGATTTCCTTGTGGATTGGGCCGAGATGCAATATGAACCACCAGCCCATGACCCGAATTACTGGACAATGCATTTTGATGGATCCAAAACAAAGATTGGTTTGGGTGCAGGAGTAGTTCTTACCTCACCGAAGAAGGATCAACTGAGATATGTGCTGCAAATTCATTTCACAGCATCCAATAATGTAGCCGAATATGAGGCACTCATCCATGGGCTTAATGTGGCCAAGGAAGTTGGGATTCGCCGAATTGAATGCTTCGGTGATTCGGCTCTGGTTATACATCAAACCTCGGGAAATTGGGATGCAGTGGATGCCAACATGGCATCATATCGATTCCATGTGCAGAAAATTTCGGATTTTTTGAAGGATGCGAGTACACACATATACCTCGGGCAGAGAATGAAGCTGCCGATGTGCTATCCAAACTCGGTTCATCCAGAGATCCAATTCCACCCGGAATAGCCTTGGAGCATTTGAGAAAGCCGTCCATTAAGCCATCGCCAGAATCCGAATCAATTTATATCCCGCCAATGCCAAAGTCAGATGCAGTTCCAATGGATGTTGATGTCGGTTATGTCGGGGATAACTCGGGGACTGCCAAGCAGAACCCGGGGACTGACGAGGAAATGTCGGACGAGCCAATAGATGCTGAGCCAATGGATATAGATATGCCAGTATTTCCTGTAAGACCTGTCCCGGAGTGGGCACAGCCTATAATGACATATCTTGTTGATGGGAGCCTGCCGGATGATAGAACCGAATCTAGGCAAGTGTTGAGAAGAGCAAAAGCATACACCATCATCAATAAGGAGCTGTACAAAGAAGCACAACCACAGTGCTGCAGAGGTGTGTTGACCCGGCAGAAGGAGAAGAAATGCTCCTAGAGATTCATCAAGGGGAGTGTGGACATCATGCCTGCTCAAGAGCCTGGTGGCCAAAGTATTTCGGCATGGGTTCTACTGGCCCACTGCTTTGCAACAAGCTGAAGACATAGTCAGAAAATGTGAAGGATGTCAGAGATTTGCAAAAAAGATTCACATGCCAGCCTCGGCACTCAAGACAATTCCAATCACTTGGCCTTTTGCTGTTTGGTGCCTTGACATGGTGGGAGAATTCAAGCCAGCCCGAGGTAACATGACTCATATATGGTGATGGTGGACAAATTCACCAAATGGATAGAGGTAAAGCCAATCCGGAAATGTGATGGACACACAGCAGTGACTTTCTTGAAGGACATAATTCTGAGATATGGTTATCCACACAGTATCATCACAGATAATGGAACCAACTTTGCTGTGGGAGAATTTGCTCGGTTTGTGCCGAGAAGAGAATTAAGCTGGATGTAGCTGCAGTTGCACACCCACAGGCCAATGGGATGGTAGAAAGATCAAATGCCTTGGTGCTAGATGGCATAAAGGCTCGGTTAATTGCACCATTGTTACGCACTCCGGGTTGTTGGATAGATGAGCTCCCAGCAGTATTATGGGGTCTCAGGACCACACCGAATCGATCGACTGGTTACACACCATTCTTTTGGTTTATGGAGCAGAAGCTGTTCTGCCAACCGACATACAATATGATGCACCAAGAGTGGCAATGTACACTGAAACCGAGGCAAAAGAAGCCCGGGAAGATGGTGTGGACCTACTTGAGGAGGCCGAGAGTTGGCCTTATCTCGGTCAGCAATATACCAGCAAAATCTCCGACGCTATCATAGCCGGAAGATCAGCCCTCGGTGTTCCAAGAGGAGATTTGGTACTGAGGCTGGTGCAACGCACTGCAGGCCGACATAAGTTGACACCCCATGGGAGGGACCGTTCATTGTGAGCAAGGCTCTGCACAATGATTCATACTATCTTATAGATGCACAGGAACCGATGAAGCACAGGATGGACAAATCCGGAGAGGAAACTAAGCGTCCATGGAATATAGCTCTACTCCGCCCTTTTACTCATAAAGGGTGCAGTGTATGTATCTCGGTTTCTATATGAATGAAATGTCGGCACCCGAATCAAAACTCGGGGACTGCCTCGTCTATATGCTTGTGTCATCTGTTTGTTTTTTCATTTATGTTTTTTCCTATGCCGAATGATTTGAAGCCTTGACTCGAAGTTCAAAGTACTGTATGCTATCTTATTGTGATCTTGTGACTCGACTGACAAACGCCAAAAAGGCAGTCAAGAGCTGAGTAATGGTTGTAGTGAACATGAAAATGAACTAGGAGACTCGGCCAAAAATGATTCGGCATAGCTTGTTTACTAACCCTGTTTTTCATATTTGTTTATGTCGGATAACTTTAAACCCCAACTCGAATGTTATGAAGTATTGTATGCTATAATTCTATCTTGTGACTCGACTGTCGAACGCCTAAATGGTAGACAAGAGCAAAGATTGCAAGTATAGTGAACAAGAAAATAAACTCGGGGACTCGGTTTAAATTGATCCAACATAAACCTCGTCTTGTTCGAATTAAGCAAAATAAAAATAGTCTCGGAGGAACTTAAAATGTATATTACATCTGCACCCGGCATTCCGGGGATTTAACAGTTTGAATTCATGTAAATTAAGCAGCGGCTTCGGAGGAAGGAGCAGCCTTGGTTGCAGGAGCAGACCCGGTGACGCAGGAGCCTCAGTGGTAGGAGGAACCTCGGTCGAAGGAGCAGCCTCGGTTTCCGGAACAGACCCGGATGAGGGAGCAACCTTGGTTGAAGGAGGAACTTCTGTTGCAGGAGTGACTTTTGTCGGAGGAGTAGCAGACTCGGGGGCAGTTGGGGTAATCTCACTGCTTGCCGATGCATCAATAAGATCAGACATTGTCTTCAAAGAGATATCGGTAGCACTTTGCTTGGCCGGGTCAACCGCTGGCTCTTTGGAAACCTCGACAGCAGACGGTTTCGCAGTCTTAGCCGAGTCATCGGGAGTGGAAGACTCGGAGTCAGAGTCACCATATTCTTGCTCAGAGTCATCTTCAGCATTGACTTCTTCTTCCACTTCTTCCTCCTCATCATCCGAGTAAACCACACCAGGTTCAACTGACCGGGTGTTGGCAAACCTGGCCATGAAGGTAGCAGCTTCTCCACGTCTCGCAATTAGAGCCGGATCAGTAGCCCATAGGGAGCCATCGCGCAGAGTACGCAAGCCGTCGAGGTTAATTTTCTCATACCAAGTCATCACAAAGAGCAAAGCTGCATCGGCCCCGGCACGAGCAGAAGAAGACCTCCATTCCCTTAACCGAGACTCGGTTTGCTGAAGGCATACGGATAATTCGGCAATGGTCTTGACGCTGGGAGATTCGGGCCACAAGACATTGTAGGCTCGGATACTGGCATTAAGAAGCTCGACGCCGATGCTCTTCAAAGGAGAAATGCGAGCTTGGAGTGCGATCAAGTGATCCTCGATGTCCCAAGCCTCGGGTAGCGGAGCTCCAGATGCCTCGGCCCTCTTAGCTCGGGCCTTCTTCACAGTATTGGCTGCTGCAGCTTGGCAGTGCTCAAAGTGTTCTGAGAGCAAATAGGCTGACACCGAATCAAATGAGACACCGACACAAAGTTTCATGTAAAGAATATAAGCCAAAAGGATGTAATTCGGAGAACTTACTGTCCATTTCGGCATTAAGCCTGGTGAGCTCAGCCAACCACTTGGCAGCATTTGTTTTGAGGGCATCCAACTCTTCTGAGCTTTGGTAGCCTTAGCCTCGCATGCAGTAATGTGCGTCTGAATCTTCTGGTCATTAGCAGCACGCTTCTCCAGAGCTGCCTTCAGCGTGTTCCTCTCCTTTTTAGCTCCGTCCTCTCTTCTCGACCCGGTCAAGATCCCGCTTGAGCCGAGTCACCTCGGATTGTTCTTCCTTAAGAGCACGCTTGTGCTCAGTTTCCTTCTTCTTCATTTCCTCCTGCTGATTCTGGAAGGAGAGCTTGAGCGATCGGTGCTCCAAGGCTAAGTTCTTGAAGATCCGGCTCCGAGTGTTGGTGCAATCCTGCCAGAAGAAAAGATGTTAGCGATGGGTAAAAGAATCTCGGGGACTGAAGCCCGAGATTGGTCAAAGGTCATACCGAGTCAGCTAGACATGAAACTCGGGGACTGCTTGTCCGAGTTTAATGTAAGCTCATGCCGGTAAACTCGACATGAGACTCGGGGACTGGGCATAAGTATTTTCAACAAGTTAAGATTAAAATGATCAAGTTTTTTGAAGATTCGCGCCGAGTTATTACTACTCGGACGAGTATCATTACTCAGCCCGAATCTCGGGGACTGTGGATGGTGTGACTATTGATCATTTTAGAGCAAGTGCTAAGTTCCGAAGATTTACCTCGACAACCGGCTAGCCTGAAGGGCCGAGACCTGCATGGAGTGTAGGGATTGTGCAACCAGGCCGGGGCCAACCGGTGTGGATTTGCCGGGGTAGAAGAAACTTCACTCGGGTCCGCGGCGTTCCAATCCATCACGTACTGCCCGACCGAGCCGAGGCTCTTATCACTCGGAGTGCGGAGACTCGGAAGAACATGGCTGTTGACCCGGGGGCGGGAATCATCTCGGAGAGGTCTTGGTACGCCCGGTTGGCTGTTGGAGTCACAGTAATTTGTTTGCCTGGGCAGTTGAGGTTGGCCAGAGGCTTGTTGAGTTGGCACACTTGGAGGCGGCGGTACCGGAGTATGGACCGGCGCTGGGGGTGCTGCTGTTTCCGAGGCTTGTCTTGCTGCAGCTTCTGCTGCTTCTCCTGCTGCTGCCTCTGCTGTTTTTCCTGTTGCTGTTGCTGGTCCTTCTCCTTCTGCTGTTGCTTCTTCTGCTTCTCCAGTTGCTGCTGCTGCTTCTGTTGTTGCTGCTGTTGCTTCAACTGTTGCTGTTGCTTGGTGTGCTTCTGGGGTGAGGGTCGAGGCTCCAACGTAGACGAGGTCTCAACTGGAGTCTTACCTCGCTTTGTCTCCAAATCCTTAAGAGGAGAGAGGGAGTTTGGTCTTGACCCGGAGCCGAGGTTTGCTCGGGACCTGGTCTCCTCCCAGATCCGAATCAAGATTCGGTGGCGGAATGTCGGTTGAGCTGGCGCGCACCGGGGAAGGGATTGCTCCTCCGGAACTGCTAATCCCGGTGTTGTCCGCCGAGGTGGCGGTGAAGGAATAGGAGAAAGAATAGAAGTATGGGTTTGCTCTGTGGTGATGGGATCACTGCATAAACCAAGGAAAAATGTTAATTCGGATAAGATTAACATCGGTTGAAGGAAATAAGGAAAGAAGGAAGCAAGAAAAGTTATACGAAGTTTATCTTACCCCTTGCTGGTTGGCAGGACCTTGGCCTTGCGCTTAATAACGACCTTCTTGGCTTTCTTAGCCGGAGGAGCCGCTGACCCGGACGCACCGGCGCGTTTCCGAGATGTGCCTTGCGTACCCGGATTGGCTGTAGCACGAGGTGCAACCATGAAATAGGGATAGCATCAATCGGATCTAGGATTTGACAATCATCATCTTCGTCGTCGGACAAGTCTTGAACGAAGACACGGGCGGATGGCTTACCCGAGGTAGAAGCCTTGGCTCGGGGAACCGGCATAAAATCCTCGTTGTCCGGGTCTTCAGTCTCCTCAGGCCGCGGGCGGCGATCTTTTGTCCATTTCCTGGTCTTCAAGTCCCCATCTTCGGTGGCTTGTCGAGTAAACAGCTGCAAGAAAAGCAAAGTAGACTCGGATTAGACTTAGGGTGCATGGCCGAGATAAAAGTAGCCTCGGGAGGCAGAACTATGTCGATTCAAAGGTGACAAACTAACCGAGGAGGAAGCCGGGATCGCTCAAATGGCTCTACACCCCATTGCCAGTCGTCCTCCATGTCGGTCTGGGCGATGGCCTTAACCCGTCTCCTAACCTGAGGATGGGTGAGTTCATGGGTGCTGACCCGGGTAGGGTCCAGCACGCCACTCATGTGGCAAATCTTGTGCACACGATACTGAAGAGGATTGACTCGGCGAATGATGAAGGTCCTCAAGAGGTCGTCTGCACAGAACTTCTTTTCCAATAGACCCTCAAGGGTTTGGTGGATCAGTTGGACCTCAGGGATACTGTCCTGCGGGTCATAATTCCAGTTTAACTCGGCTGTGGGGGGAGCGATGTTGAACTCAGGCAGATTGAGGACATCCCGCCCTTCTGGACTCTTGACATAGAAAAAGGATCTTTGCCACTTCCGGCAAGATTCTAAGCCAGTGATCCGGGGAAAGGGGGAGTGTTTCCTCGGAGTGATGCTAGCCGCTCCGCATGCGGTCATCTCCTTCACGATCTCTTCCTTGTTTGGGATGGTTTGCTTCCGGAGGCGGAAATACTTGGCCCAGGCGGCAACAGTAGGCCAGAGACCGAGGTACCCCTCCATGAAAGAGGTAAAAGCTGAGAGAGATGTAATGGCGTTGGCGGGAGATGATGAGGTTGCAGACCGAAGTAGTTGAGAAAGTCCCGGAAGAAGGGGCTAGCTGGGAGTCCAAACCCGCGCTGGAAATGCGCAAGAAAGACCACCCGTTCACCCTCTTCAAGGGCCGGTTCAAGTTCCGAACCAGGACGCCGACATATGACCTCGGCCGTAATACGCCGGGTCTTGAGCAGCCAGTCAAGGTCATCTTGCTCTACATCAGATCCCTCCCAGCCACCTCGTGCAGCCGATGACTCGGCCGGGTCGGGAGTACTGCGGCTTGACATCTCAGGGTCAGAACCTGCAAAAAAGTACAATTACAACCGAGATAAGTAATTCGGAATTATGAATCCAGACTCGGAGCAAGTAACTCGGAGAGATGATGCAGATTACTCGGAAACCGAGACATATGACCCGGAACAGCCGTGCAAGTGCCTAAAGAATAGAGCACGGGAACCGAGTTATTTAATTCGGAAACTAAGCTATAATCACCCGGAAGGATAATTCGGAAAGATAAGTGGAAGTGATTCGGAAAGCCGAGTTAAGTGATTTGGGAGAAAGTTACAAACATGATTTTGCATGGATCTGTGAACAAAAAGATCTACCGAGCGAGTAAAAAAGAAGTAAAAATCATGAGTTAGGGCAGAAAAGGAGGAAACCATCAGGAGCTCTGTCCGCATGTCAATACGAAAAGATCTAGAAACACATCTGAGTAGTTCTATCTATGCGCAAACAAGGCTAACCCTAGCAAGGCTAGTTTGGAGATCTAGAGCACTCTAGTGATGAACTGCGAAGAACACGCGAGGAAGAACACTTGAGATGGCGCAAGAAGAAGATGGAGATTTGAGGATCCATACCGGAGTGCAGATCCCGCAGGAAGGGGTTCGGCGGCGGCGGCGCGGACGAGTCCGGTCGTCGGCAATGGCGAAAGTTCTTCAAGGTCGCACCAGGGCGGAGTGCTCTTCGCGGCGGCGGCGACGGAAGTGCTAGCGCGGTGGAGAGGGAAGCGGAGGAAGAAGAAGGAGTTCCTCGTGCTCTCCTCCCCCTATTTATAGGCGTGGGGGTGTGCGGTTCCTGAAGCGGTGGGAGCAGTTCCCCCAAACCGCGCCCGAAACTGAAGGCGCACGATCTGGACGTGGTAACGGTCCATTAATGGACGTAGTGGTGGGTCCGCCATCATTGGCGCGGTTACCCAGGCGCCGCGCGTGCGGTCAAGTACAGTCAAAGGCTGTGCCTGATGTGACTGAACACAACACGCGTGACGTGTGCAGCGTGCGGTGTGCGGCGCGCGCAGAGGCGTGGTCGGCCGTGCACATAGATCGAGGCAAACCGAGATAAGAAAACCGAGACTGAAACTCGGTGGAGTCAGGAGGAGTCACGTAGTTCCGGTTGGACCAAGTCAAAGATGAGATTCGGATAATATTATTTGGTTTGACTCGGTAAAACTCGGCCAGACCGAGGCTTACTTGAGCCGGAAAGGCAGTTAATCTGGTTTGTTTTGTTAAACCTGGCGTGGCCCTCCATCCGAGGCTGTAGGACCGCACCAGGTTCGGGGACTAATGTCGGGGGGCTACCCCCGGGTAGGGTAAGTTGTGGTATAAAGAGCTATAAAGAGTGGACCGGGTCATGGTCAAACCGGGTCAACCAAGACCCGGAGGGACCGAGACATGGTGTGACTGCAAACCGGCTCATGACCATCGGGTCACTTAGGCCAGGCCATGTTAGCCGGGTCATCTTAACCGACATACCAAGGTCGGTCTGCTCTTGTTCTTTCTTATGTGCAGGAAAGATACGAGGAGAATCCGGCATATCCATGCCGGGTTAAGGAAGAGAAGAAAGCTTACCTCGGTTAAGAAGTCAATGGCTTTTGTCTTCTGGCCTAGCAGAGGAGCACGCCTGGCCGGGGAACCCGGAGCCTGACAGACCGACATCCCGGGATGGGACAGCCCGGATAAGCTGGGACAAGACAGGAGGGGTCCTGTCATGACAGAGCTGACCCGAGAACCCGGAGGCGCGGATCTCCTGCAGGAATCCCGGAAGATCTCTGCAGGAGCCCGTGCTGCCAGCGTGGGGGAGAAAGCCGTTGGCTCCTGCGCTGGTATAAGTACCCATGTACCTCCTCCTGCGTGAGGGACGGAAGAAGAAAGAGCTCACTTGCCCCCTTTGTGTTTAGCTTCATCTTCTACCTCGTACCACTGTTCATAGTTTAGCAATACCGCTCAAGGAGCAGATCTTGTACTTGTGCTTGTGCACCATCCATATACATCGAGAGGCAGGCAGGAGTAGGGGTGTTACCTCCTCACGAGGGCCCCGAACCTGGGTAAATCGCGTGTGTGTTCTTGTGTGTTCTTGGCTCGATGTCTGTCCGTGCGTGCTTCTCAGCGTGCAAACCCTCCCCGGATACCTCCAGCGTCCATACGGCCCCACACTTAGCCATACCCATGGCATCTGCCGTGACACCACCACGACATTTTGCAGCCGGACCACCCTATGGGGTCCGGAACATCAGTCTGGCCTCCGAGCGCCACAGAAAGGTGGCACCCTTGTGTGAAAATTTATGTTGCCCTCGGAGGTAGCCAGATGTTCTCTAATGCCTACGAGGTCCGGAACCTCTAGCCCTTCCAAGGTGTATCCCATGCCCAGTAGACATTTTTCCATTCTGTGTGCCAAGTTTGCAAACTCTTTATTGGCCCGAGAGATCACCTGGAACCTCCGGCATACCCATGCACTTCTGGGTCTCGCAAAATTTGTGTGCAATGATTATGTGTGTTCTTGTAGTTTTATATATCGCGGGGTAGAACTATTATTTGTGCATATTGTAATCATGCACATAAAAAACATCATAAATTTGAACTTTTTATCGACATGCGGGAAAGGCGATCTAAGTTTCGCTTTAGTCAAAACTCAAAAGTAAGGTCAGATGTCGAGAAGAGTGATGGATTTCTACATGACCTTTGATGCATTTTTTTTGCAACAATATGAATATAAAAGACAATAAAGATTATAGAGTGCTTGAATATACATTGCAACATAATTTTAGGTTATATGAAATGGATGTGGAACATTTCTGAATGATCCCATAAGTGAGTTGGTGTCTGTAGCACAACCTTCGAGGATCGAGATCCAAATTTTCCCGAGCACGTCTATAAACTCCATAGGGAGCTATATGGTCTCAAACACCTTAGGGATTTTCCACTCTACCACGGGTTTGAGAAACCGTTACGGTGGTCGGTGAAATTTTTTGGTGGTGGCATGGCTGCTACGAGGGTAGCGCGGCGACCGCCTGTGGATCTAGGTGCGGTGACATGTCGACGACAATAAGAAATTCGTTGCAGTAGACTCCAACCATGGTGGTGTCAGTGACTCGCCTTATGGATGTGTCCCAGTCTAAGGTAGGGTACTTCCGCCGCCTTCGAAAGGTGGAACTGCATGCACTCATCGACAAAACTGCGGCAAAACTACCGGGATGGATTGGCAAAAATCTTGTGCGACCAGGAAGTCACCCTCGATGTCCACGCTATTGTCATGCCTACGTCTAAGTGGACACGTGACAAAGCTCTCCAGGATTGCAAGAAATTTCGTATGGGTCGGAGACGAGGGAGAGCACGCTGGGGGGGGGGGGGGGGAGTGCATTAGTAAATTAGAAGACGGTATGCCAACCAAAGCAACTGGGTGGACTTGGGATGGCGGACCTGGAGAAGGCCGGCCGGGCCCTTAGACTCCGCTGGCCTTGGATCTAGTGGATAGACCCTCAGTGGCCTTGGATGGGCTCAAAGCTACCTTGTGACGCCACGAACATGGCCCTGTTCGGATCTTCAACGAAGATCACCCTCGGCAATGGCGAGACTGCTTCCTTCTGGCTGGACAACTGGTGTCAAAAAGGGCCCTGCGGATATGGGCCCCCGACCTGTACAAAATTGCAACCCGCAAGAACCGCACCGTCGCCAAAGAAGTGGAAGATGATAATTGGATCTGCTCAATCGCGCGTTTGAACACGCCTATATAGCTGACTCAGTTCATCGAGATTTGGGACACCATTCTCGCCACGCCGCTCACGCCTGACCAACCCGGCACCATCTCTTGGTCCTTGACCAGTGATGGCGTTTACAGTGCCAGCTCTGCTTATAAGGCGCAATTCCACGGCTCTTTCCCCAGATTTGAAGCCCAGAAGATTTGGACCGCGTATGCCGAGCCAAGTGCAAGCTTTTTTCTTGGCTCGCTATTCACGGAAAGCTTCTGACCACCGACATGCTTGCCATCAGGGGATGGCCTCATGACCCCATCTGTCAGCTCTGTCTGGGCGTGCCGGAAACCGCAAACCACTTGTGCAAAGACTGCCTCTTCACCATCGACACATGGAATCTGGTGAACTCCTAGGACGAAAACAACAACCAGATACAACGACACTGTTTCCAATCTTTATCAGAGTGATGGAACGAGATGATTGTGGGGAATACAAAGACTATACAACGTCGCACGAGTGGCAGACTGCTCTACGTGCCGTGGAACGCATGGAAGGAGCGAAACAGACGAATCTTTACGGGAAGTCACATGGCGCTTGTCGAGGTGGCCTCCCTTGCTTGGGAGGACATCCTGCAACGTGGGCGGGCCTTCACTGCTTACACCCCGCCACCACCGGCCGAGCCAGACTAGTTTTGCTTGGTTTTTTTTGGCTTTGTGGTTTTTGGCATGTTACCACTTTAAAAAAAACATGGCTTCTCTGTATAGTGCGGTTCCCTTCTATCTATATGAAAAGGTAGTGCTCGTGCCGGTTGCTCCAAAAAAAAGTCTAAGGTAGGGTACTACAATTTCATGTTGTTTGGCCTTCGCAGGTTGGTGTTGTTGCGTGGTCACGATTGCAACTGGACGAGATTTTTTGAAGGAGACTCCCTTTTTCCAATTTTGTCGTTGCCGGTGACGAGAATGGTATGGGCCCGCTGGGTCGTCGCCTGTAGCTCATACCGGCACAACCTTTAGTCGCATGACATTGATCACGTCAAAACCCTGCGAATTTACTGGCATCTTTTTCGCGACTTCGCTTCACAAGACACTTTATTAGCACATTTGTGTGCTGCATGAAAATCCAAAATTAGCGCCAACGCATCAACTATTGTGCGTGCTTAAGAGGAACTATCAATAAATCTCCGTGCAAAAATCAAGCAAAACGCAGGATAGCAAAATCAAGTTAAACGTAGGATAGCAAAATCAAGTAAAAATGATGGCAAAACGTAGGAACTCTATCTTCCAAAGATGCAAAAAATCAAGCAAAACGTAGGATAGCAAAATCAAGTAAAAATGATATGTTGACAAAATCAGGCATTCTTTTAGGGTAGCAAATCAAGCATTTTTTTTTTTGAATTTTCCACCACTATATTAGGTCAGCAAGCCCGCCTCATTAAAAACCTCCCAGTCCCTTTCGGTACCCTGGAAGGAAAAGAGTGCGTCAACAAACTTGCTGCCTCAGATAACCAGAGTTACATCGTTTACAAGATTTGGCAAAAGAAAATCAGGAGGAACATCGCACCACACAGTCGGTGGATTATCCCTGCCAAACTTAGCTAACTCATGCGCCACTAAATTGGACTCTCTATTACAGTATTGGATCGTAATTGTACCGAAATCTTTCGCCAACTCTCGGCAATCATCCAGTATTGGTCCTGAAACTGACGATAAACTCACCACAGAATTGAAAGCCTCCACCACTGCAACACAGTCAGACTGTACTATGAGATTATGGCATGCCAAGCTTCTGGCCATGAGAAGTCCTTCCCGTAGTGATATAGCTTCTGCTACCTCTGCGTCAAAGACATTCGGAATTTTTTTACAAGAAGCCCCAACAAAAGAACCACTGTCATCACGCACAACTGCACCAGTAGCACCAAGCCGACCGAACTCAATGAAAGAAGCATCCACGTTTAGGATCTGGTGGCCTTGGGGGGGTTTAGACCACGTCCCTGTTTTTTAACAACAACACCTTTTTTATTTGCACGAGCAAAATTCATGGCAAGCGCTTGAATGGATAATGCTGTCCTTTTTGTATCCAGAACGTTTTCATCTCTAATAATTTGCCTACGTTGCCACCACAAAAACCAACAAGTCACAGAGAAAATATCAGATATTCGAACATGCTCCATATAAGTTACCTGGTTTCTCTCATCGCATAGAACTGATTCCATCATCGCCGAGCCACACCTGTCAACGGTCCTGGCCTGAATTATCAGATCATGCAAGCCTAGTTCTGTCCAGATTTTATTCACTCTGTCACAGTCAAAAAGCATATGTTTAATGTCTTCAGCTCCCTCCTTGCATATTTCACAATGCCCACTAATCCTCATATGTCTGTTTGCAAGAGTACAATAACAAGGGACAGAACCATTCATACAACGCCATATGAAAATTTTGATTTTAGCTGGAGCTCTCAACGACCATAATTCTTTCCAAACAGAATTTGTATAGGAAGTACCTTGGCCATTTATGGAACTTAACTTACCACCATATTGAGCTTCCCATTCGACATGATAAGCAGACTTGACTGAAAACCTCCCACTTTTATTATGTTGCCATGCTACAAAGTCTGAACCATCATATCTAGGAAGAGGTATTTGTAAAATCCTTTGAACATCAACTTCCCAAAAATTCTCCCGAATTAACACTTCGTCCCACACACCGGTGATTGGATCAATCAGCTCATGTACCTTAGTTAAAACAATGTTTCCACGGCGTGTAGTAATCATCCTATTCGGGCTACTTGGGATCCAACAGTCCTCCCAAATATTAATATCCATTCCATCACCAACTCTCCAAATATTACCCTTCTTGAAAGTTTGCACTCCCGCCCAAATGCTTTGCCACACATAGGAGGATCCTTTCTTCAAATTAATTTGTAGGAGGTTTCCTTCTGGATAATACTTTGCTCTCAACACCCTAGCACATAAAGATTCGCTATGCTCAAGAAGTCTCCAACATTGTTTAGCAAGAAGTGCTAGATTAAAACAATGAATATCTCTAAAACCCATGCCGCCCTGATTTTTCGGTACACACATTTTCCACCATGCAAACCAATGCATTCTCCTCTGATTTTCCTCGTCACCCCACCAATAATGCGACATTGCGTCAGTGATTCCCTTGCAGATTTGTTTTGAGAATTTGAACACACTCATCGCATACGTTGGGATGCTTTGGGCAACAGCTTTGAGAAGAGTTTCTTTACCTCCCAGGCTTAGGATTCTTTCCTTCCATCCATTAACAAGCTTGGCAATTCTATCAATAATATGCCTAAAACAGTCGGTCCGATCCATGCCTATCATGGACGGGAGACCAAGATATTTATCAGATAAGGATTCTGTCATAATATTTAGAATTTGACAAACCGTAACCTTGTCCTCCACATTTGTATTCGGACTGAAATATATTGAAGATTTCGCCTCACTAATCATCTGGCCAGAAGCTGCACAATAATCCTCTAGTACTTTCTTCAAGGAATTTGCATTTTGAGCATCAGCTTGCATCAACATGAGAGAGTCATCAGCAAACAAGAGATTTGAAATAACTGGACCATTCCGACATACCTGGACTCCTTTTAAATTACCATGCTCTTCTTCATGTTTTAGTAAAGCTGACAGACCTTCAGTACAAAGCAGAAAGAGATAAGGGGACAGGGGGTCCCCTTGCCGTAGTCCTCTAGTTGGTACGAAAGTATCTGAATCATTTGAGTTAACACGTACCTTATACTCAACTGATGAAACACAAGACATGATCAGTTGCACCCAATGAGGATCAAACCCAAGCCGAATTAAGATATTTTTTAAGAAAACCCACTCCACTCAGTCATAAGCCTTATGCATATCAAGCCCAATGAGGATCAAACCCAAGCCGAATTAAGATATTTTTTAAGAAAACCCACTCCACTCGGTCATAAGCCTTATGCATATCAAGTTTTATAGCACAAGCATCGGTAGACATTCCAAATCCACAACCCCTTTTCATCTTCCAATTCTCCACACCCGAACCAAAATTGTACCGGTACCTAGGAGGGTAGGCCCCACGCCACGCAGCAGCGACACGCACGACGACCCAAACCCAACCCCACCACCACAGTGGAACGTCATCAGCGCGAGCCGAGAGACGAGCCGAGACGATACAGACGAGACGAGCAGCTCCGCCTCCACAATTCCTGTGCCTTCCTCCCTTCCCCCACCATCACCACCACGCGCCTCCCGAGGCCACGAATCGGGCCTCGTCCATCTCCTCCTCCCCTTCCGGTCGCCGCCGCGCCGTCGATGTGAGCATCCCCGTGCCCCGATCTCCCGCTCTCCCTCCCTGTCTGTCTCTCTATTTTTTTCCGTTGGTATTTTTTGAATTTTTCTGGGTCCGAGGATGGCGGCTGGGTGTGTTCGTGCGCGATCGGGCGGCGTGGGATCGTTCCGTTCGGGGGTAAATCGTGCTCTCGCCGGTTGTCGGTGGCCCGATTTGGCCGCCGCCGGCTGATCGGACACCGGAAGGGTCGGCTTTCAGGTGATGTGAGCACCGGATTTGGGCGAGAGATGGGGGTGTCAGTGGGTTGGCGATTTGGGTGGGCTGTACGGTACTGGAGATTGGGTGCCGGATTGATGGCAATCTGGTGGCAAGGCGGGGTATTTTTTTTCTTCTTCATTGCAAATCCTTTTTACTGTTGGGACTTGGGGGACACCGGAGGGATGATGGGGATGCTTCCCGTGTTTTCCACGCCGATTTGACGCATTCGATTCCTTGTGAACGGCTGTGGTGATGACGATGAGGTAGGCCGCCTCTGGATGGCGATTTAGGATCCAGCTCCCTGAAATTCATTACTGCCGGCGGTGAATCGAGTAGTCAAGTTTGGTCTCTTAAGTTGGGCGGTTGTAGGCACATTGGTAGATGAAATTATATGTTAGATGGATTGTCATGTGTGTTTGCGAGACTAGTTCTGTTTTGTTATGTTGCATTGATCAATGATTCTAACTGTGTTTACGCATGTGGAGATTGGAAGGTGCTCTGACGGCTGCTGGAACACTGACGTAAGTTGTGCATGGGGAGAGGATGCCAGTGCTTCGAAGCAGTACTCGCCTAGCACGTTTGAGGTCCAAGAAGCTTGAAAACCAACTGCCAGAAGAGCCGCCGGTCGCGAAACCGGCGTCACCTGCTCCACGGAAGCGCATTCCTACCCCTGCTGTCAGGGGCAGAAACGCTCGTGGGGGGAGAACAGCAAGGCCTGCAATAAGGTGGGACAAGATTCTTGGCTTGGACGCCGACCCATCTTTAGAAGCTGTTCCTGCACGCACACTTGTTTCTGAAGCCAAGAACCCTGCTTCGAACAAGGTTGCTGACTACACTCAAAAGAAAGACGAGGTTGCTGAAGGTGTCGCAAGTAAAGCTTTGAGAATGGATGGTGAAAGCGCAGAGAAGCTTGTCGGGGCTGAAGACGAGTCAACAACCGCACCAATCCCAGAGAGGGTATTACTTTTATCTGGTTCAATGAACTCCATTTCCAGTACACCTAGTTTTTGGTCTGGTTTTGTAGTTCAACAAGAATACATGCATCGGTTTTAGCCTTCACCTTACATATGTTACCTAGGGTGTTGTTTTTTGTGTTAGTTTTGTCTCATAGGGCACAATAATTGAAACTGAACTTCCGTTAATGTTATATAATCCTAAAGATAGGATTTTCAGGCTATATGTTTAAAACATGGATGGATAAATATGTCAACTTAACCCTATAACGTACATGGACTACATCCTTCGTTTCATGGCGTATCTATGATGCCATCGCATTGGGGATTCACTCATCATTGTCGCCATGAAGGCATTGTGCAAATATGACATTGCTACAGTTGAATAGTTACCAATTCATTAAAAAAAATCTGTTGTAGCTCTAGAAAAGAGGTTAGTAGTTAATCCCAAGTAGTAAAATATATTTTCTTTTAGAACACCATAAATGTCAACACCCCCTTTAGCGAGGAAGGCTACCCAGAGTAGATGGCCTGGCTCGCATTAACAGTCAGTCACTCAGAGCGCCAAAGCATCCCCACTTAACAGGTCCATTAATTCGGTCCAATCCAATACACAACCCAGCGGATTGTCATTGAAAATATGCTACTTCCTTAAGTCTTGTAGAATATAGTTGTACATGACCCATTGACCCTGAAGGAGATAAACTGCTGAATTACCCTCTTACCTCCCAGTTTAGATCTTCTCATATAATGACAGGCGACAACTAGGTCCATTGTGTTGTTGCATAGTTTCACATCTTATTTGTCACAGTTTTCAGTCATGCTACTCGGATGCTCCTAATACCATGCCATTTCTGCAGGTTCACGTTGGTAATTCTCCAGTATATCTAACTGACAGGAAACTAGGTAAAGGCGGCTTTGGTCAAGTCTATGTTGGCAGAAGAGTATCTGGTGGGACTGCCCGGACTGGTCCTGATGCCTATGAGGTTTGCTCTCTTGGATAGTAAAACATTTTTGCAAACATAACCTTTGTTACATGAATCGAAACTATGGATGATGATCATGTAGGTTGCATTGAAGTTTGAGCACCGAAGCAGTAAAGGGTGCAATTATGCCCCTCCATATGAGTGGCAAGTTTATCAGTATGTACTTTGTAGAGTCAACTTCCTTTTGTACAAGACTATTCAATTTATCTTTTGTTCTTTCTGATCAATGAGCATTGACCTTATTTATAACAAGGTCTATCAATGGCTGTTATGGTGTACCTGCGGTCCATTACAAGGGTCGACAGGGCGACTACTATATCCTTGTAAGTTTACTCAAGTTAATCATCTACACTGCTGAGCTAATTTTGTGTACAAAAAAAATTGACCACATTGAAAAAATAATCAGGTAATGGACATCCTTGGTCCTAGTCTTTGGGATGTATGGAATTCACTGGGGCAAGCGTAAGCATCCCCTTGTTCCTTTTGACATTACTTTGTTAATCACATAGGTGTACTTTTGTAATCTTTACTTAAAGATTTAACATTTCGAACAGGATGTCTCCGCATATGGCCGCTTGCATTGCTGTAGAGGCTATATACATTCTTGAGAAGTTTCATTACAAAGGGTAACTTAAAGCTATCTTCAACTGATACATCGCTGTTCATTTATGTTAACTTATCCTATTTTTGTCAGGTTTGTTCATGGTGATGTAAAGCCCGAGAACTTTCTGCTTGGTCTGCCTGGATCACCTGACGAGAAGAAGCTTTTCCTTGTTGATCTTGGTTTAGGTATGCTATTTACTCAATGAGTTCTTATCTAAGTATGCAATACTATTTCATTACAATATTTCATGATATAACTCATGGTTACAGTTTTGTACTCATTCTTAGTGTTCTTTTCTTGTCACATGTTTGATTTGGCATTGTCTAAATTGTGCAGCATCAAAGTGGAAAGATTCATCAGGTCATCATGTTGATTATGATCAAAGGCCTGATATCTTCAGGTTGATTATGTTCCCTCTGTACTTGTTGCTTGTCCTATGGTCCCCCTTTACTTATCAGCGTCATCTTTCTTTCTTCCAGGGGAACTATTAGATATGCGAGTGCACACGCCCATTTAGGTCGTACAGGTAGCAGGAGGGATGATTTAGAGTCACTGGCATATACACTTATATTTCTAATAAAAGGAAGATTGCCTTGGCAAGGCTATCAGGTGGATTTAATTATACTTTTCTAGCTAACTTCTTGATATTTTCCTGGTGCTAACTTTAGTATATTTCAATGTTACTTTATTAACAACACAGGGAGATACCAAGAGTTTCCTTGTTTGCAAGAAGAAAATGGCTACATCTCCGGACATGCTATGTAGTTTCTGTCCAGCTCCATTCAAAGAGTTTCTTGAAACTGTCACGAATATGAATTTGACGAAGAGCCAAAGTATGCCAAACTTATTTCTATATTTGATAGTCTGATTGAGCCACCTGCGTCAAGGCCCATCAGAATTGATGGGGCTCTTAAGGTCTGCGCTGCTGTACTTCGCACTTGCATGTGTTGTTTAGCTTGCTTCTTTTATGTTTGTCATGAAACTTTTACCCAAATTGTAGGTAGGGCAAAAACGAGGAAGATTGCTTGCAAATCATGAAGAAGATGAGCAGCCTAAGAAGAAAGTTAGATTAGGGAGCCCAGCATCACAGTGGATTTCTGTTTACAATGCCAGGCGCCCTATGAAGCAGCGGTAATTACATTAAATGATTGAAATATAATACATGATGCAGAATATGATTATTAATACTATTCGAACTTCTAGTACTTCTTTTTTGGAAAAAGTGGCAAATCCAGAAATGATTTGTTGCCTTATCTGTGAGTTAATACTAGAGATAAAATTGAGTATTCTAATTAATTCGGTGAGAAGAATCGCCGTGACGTACATGATGTTGGGTAGATGGCAGATCAGTTAGCTTTAATTGTCATCATAGACTGCTTCCCATGTTATTGTGTAAAGTTTAGACCAGAATTTGTTTGTTAGACATGTTACCCAAATCTTAAACCATCTATCTCTATTATACATGCAGGGCTAGACCTAATATACCACTATTTCTTAGTTGTGTTGTGTTGCAGTTTTAATAACACAACATGAAAATTTTGTAGTTGTATGCTGATTAGAAGATTCTAAATATGAATTTGGAGTTGGGACCATCTGAGTACATGTAAATATTAACAATGACTCTTGGTAACTCGAATAAGCAGAAATACAAATACTGTTTGGTTTGCTATGTTTAAGGTAACCATCTAAGAACTCAAATATCTGTGGCTGTGGCCTTTAACTGTAACTAGCCTGCACAATGCCTGATTACTCTGGTACATATATCAGTTATGAAATATTAAATTTCTCTGCATATTTAGATGAAACTGTACTTGTAGTTGCTAGTGATTCAGGATTTCAGTTCACGCTTGTTAGTTGTTCCAAATCTGTACCTGTTGTATTTGTTTGCTCATACATAACGATGTATTGTTGGAAATTAAAGCCAAGATATGTTGATTCTCTTTGTTAGGTACCATTACAATGTGGCTGACAACAGGCTTCAACAGCATATAGAAAAGGGTAATGAGGATGGCCTATACATTAGTTGTGTGGCTTCGTCAGCAAATCTTTGGGCCCTCATAATGGATGCAGGAACTGGTTTCAGTTCTCAACTTTATGAACTCTCACCTGTTTTTCTACACAAGGTACAGTACAATCTGACAAAGCATGATCATTGTTCATTAGTACCCTGAATAAATTAGTGATTGAGGATTCCTAAATTATTTATCATTACGCATAGGACTGGATAATGGACCAGTGGGAGAAAAGTTTCTACATAACAGCAATAGCTGGAGCATCCAATGGAAGTTCATTGGTTGTAATGTCCAAAGGTCCGTGGTTCGTCATTGTTTAGCTTGGCACTTCAGTGACATTGCTCACATTGTTACTCCTAATCTGATGCAATTCGTTCTTTGTCATGTTTGCAGGAACTTCTTACACTCAACAGTCGTACAAGGTTAGCGAATCGTTCCCCTTCAAGTGGATCAGCAAAAAGTGGAAAGAAGGTTTTCATGTAACATCTATGGCCACGGCTGGAAACCGCTGGGGAGTAGTCATGTCAAGGAACTCAGGCTATTCTGATCAGGTTAGAATTCTCAATTGGCCTTGTCAGTCATATGTAATTGTCTAAGGAGTATGTGCCAGTTTAGATTCCTGTAGAAGTCTTTGTCACTGTATCACGACCAGTTTTTTGTTGTTGTTGGAGAAATATCACTTCCAGTTTATGAGGTCAAGTTGTGTATGCAATTTCAGGTTGTAGAGTTGGATTTCCTGTATCCAAGTGAAGGCATCCATAGGCGATGGGAGCATGGCTATAGAATAACTTCTTCAGCAGCCACCAGTGACCAAGCCGCTCTTATCTTGAGCAAGCCAAAGCGGAAACCGGTAGACGAGACACAAGAAACCCTGCGGACCTCAGCCTTTCCCAGCAACCATGTAAAGGTGCCTCCTCAGCTCATGGAAACACTTGCGAAATACCAGTGGTTCCTCATATCCTCTATCATTACATATTATAATACTTGTCACTCTGCAGTTCAGTATGATAGCATTCATCTTCTGTTGCTGTGCCAGCTATAAATAACCTTGGAACGAACTTGCAGGATAAATGGGCGAAGAACCTGTACATTGCTTCGATCTGCTACGGGCGAACTGTCAGTTGACCTCTGCAGATTGAAGTCGAATGGAGGGAGGGACATTTGGTAGCTTGTCTAAAATGAGCATGAATTGATGTGAAGATGTAAGAGAATTGCGGTGATAGGATTAGGAAGCAGAAGTTGCCGTGGTGGGTATCCGGAACGGAATTGTAAAGCAATGTTCTACCAAATGCAGGCTGTGGACCTTATATCCATAAAGAAGCTAACACATTCCTCACCATGTATAGTTTGGTTATGTTCTCCTTGGGCAATAGTAATCCACTGCGAGTCTAAAAATGGGTGAATCATAATGTGCTTGTGACGAAAGAGTAAATCATAATGATGCGCATTGTGTTAAATCGTGTCGAAGGAGCTATAACCTCATCCTCAGCCTGACCTTTGGGGATGTAAGTGGCACATTTGCGCTCTTAAAGATCACCACGAGGAAAAGCAAAAATTTGCTGCAAAACGTCAATTTATTTGAGAACTGACATTGATCCTTATCGCCGAATCCATCCGCTGGAACTAGACGCCCACGGGGCAAATACTTGGCTAGGTCTGCATATGCAGCACAAGGTCGCCAGAAACCCCTTAGCCCTGCCAATTGTTGCAAAACCACGCATGTGCACAAGTGCAACCACTTTGTGTGGTTAGTGATCCACGACAGGATCCTCATGGCTGAAAACTTTTTTTTTGCGAAACACGGTAATGACTCACATACACTCACCCTTATGAACAAGCGCACGCACACCCTACCCCTATGAGCACTTCCAAAAATTGAGCTAGGTTTTGAGATTGATGAAGTTACCACGGGCGGCTCGATGTCGACGGGGACGTTGTTACCCAGTGAAGAATATTCCGTCTAACACCCGCGTCAAACATGAGATTTGAACTCTTGCAGGCTGGAGTATAACCACCCTCCTAACTATCCAACAACATGTTAGTTCTCCTCATGGGTGAAAACCTTGTCATGCATGCCTCACAAGCAACGAGATAATATCACACATTTGCAAATATTGCTCTTCTCCCAAGAAGTGTGGAATTCTGGTAGGCCTCATGGCGTCACAGGACGCAGTCACACTATGTAAACAAATCGTGGTATTATTTCTGGAGGCCCCTCTGATCGAAAAACCAGTGTGGGAAGTGAGAACCTTATTTATGTCATTCAACACACTTGAAAGGAGAGAAACCACTAGGTCCTTCGAGCCAGTATTGACAGACATCTGCGTTCACCTTTTTTGTGTGAAAAGGTCACTCGTTCCATTAACATAATCAACATCAGTAAAGAATCACCAAAAATAATCAACTTGAAAGGAGAGAAACCACTAGGTCCTTCGAGCCAGTATTGACAGACATCCGCGTTCACCTTTTTTGTGTGAAAAGGTCCCTCGTTCCATTAACATAATCAACATCAGTAAAGAATCACCGAAAATAATAAAAAGTACAATGAAGTCTTTGTACCACTTAGCGACGACTACAAACAATGCGGCGAGCTGAAGGTGCGGCGATGTCAACGCCCCTCTCAGAGTGCATGGAGCCCCCATGTGTGATTTTGGTAATTAAGGACGATCCCGATGGACTAAAGGAAAATCCTAATGGACTTATTTCAATGAGTTCTATTGTAAGGGTTTTCCATAGGCAACCATGTGTTTGATTCAATGTTGGATGTCATGAAGAAAAAGATATAAATTGAGATTTGACATCAAAATGATTGATTTAAAGAAATAGATTTGATATGATGTAGAGGAATAAAGTGAAGTTGAAGTTCAATTAAGATGAAATTCTTGTGTGAAACTCCAAAGAAGTATCTCACTTTTGAACTAAGCCATGGAGGATCATGATCTTGATAACATAATTACAATAGAAGAATTCAAGATATGTTTCTAAGTCGAGGTCATGGTGGACTCATTTGTTGAGTCATGGTTGACTAAGTCTTTGGAGCATGCAATGAAGTAAATAATTCATTCTGTATCTAAAGAGATTGTGATAGAGCATGAATAATATCAAGTGATAACTAAGATGATGCTTAAGGCGGGATCCAAAGGATGGTCATGAGTGAGTAGAGTCGATGACGAGCATGTCTTGAAGAAATGAATATCGACTGGGCATTCACATTTTCTTCAAGATATCATCCTACTAAAGATTGAAGAAGAGAAGATACAAAGTTGACCAAGACGAAGTGCAACGAGTGGATTCAAGTTGGTCAACAAAAAACGGTTAAAAATATAACACGTGGGATCAAGTGATCTCATGCTATGGTAAGAAAATTTTCATTTGTGTTTTGTGAAATAACTCATGATCTATGTGTTTATTGTTTTTATGAGGGTTAGTTATGTTTCCATGATCTTGCATCCAAGGGAAGATTTCATATAACTCATAAGAGGATGCCATCAAGGTGTGATTGTCATTAAGGTTGTGAAATGAAATTTCAAGATGAGCATCTTGAAGAGATCATATGCTTGACGTTTGATGTCCATTTGGTGATAATGGACATGTGAAGATATGAGCTAGTGAAGCTTTCACATAGTGATTATGAGAGAAATTTTCGAGTCTTCATCAAGTGAGCGCGATTAAGAAAGGTGTTCCAACTTGGTACAAACATGATCGTGATCTTGTAGCTCAAGTGGAATGCACAATGCTAAGGTTTTCTTTTGCTAGATGTTTCATAGTTTTACCGGTCTCAAGGTGCCTTGGTGATATACTTGTTAGAGGTTCTGTAGCCATTCCGGGGGGGGGGGGGGGGTCTATGTACAGTACATTGATCAAATCATTCATATAGAAATCAAACCTTTTTGCATTCTTGAATCCTCCTATTTGTTTTAGATTTGTATTTTTCACTATACTAGCACGTAGAGTTTGTTGATATCTTCAAGTCAAACTCAAGCTCATCAAAAAAGATTCCGTATGCAAGATATTGCGCTTTTTGGTGTTGTTTCTTAGTTCTGGTTTTATGGAGAGATAAAGCCTTTTTTATTTGCCGTTTTGTCTACCTTTTTGGTATTTGATTTTTTTCTCCGTGTGAGGAGTTAGAGTTTGTTGTTAGCTTAAAAAAATCAAGTTCACCGATAACGAAGTTGATATGGAATTGACTTCTGTTTTTTGCTCACTGGACTTGGCCAACTATATGACGGCCAGGCCTCACCCAACAATTTTTTTAGGGTTATAAAAGGCGGTCTTCTTCACACTTGAAGCATGGATTTTTTTGCAAGTCTTTTATGATTCGTGTATCTCTTTGAGAGAATAGTTAGATCGGTTGGATTTGAGAGAGAAGGATTTGAGCGCTTCGTGGTGTTTGTTGATTTTCATTTGTTGCATCGATTTGAGCTCTCCATGTTGATCCATTAAAGTGAGGAATCATGAGCTTGTTACTCTTGGAGGATGAACTCCTAGTTGGCTTGGCGGTTTGTGCCACGACGACTTCTTCATGGAAGATTGTGATAATAATCGGGCTTTCTCCTTCGCTGGATTTGTGAACATGTTGTGGAGTTTGCCTACTCCAAACGGAGGAAAAGTTAACCTTAAGAAGGAGCCCTAACTTTGTGGAGGTGGCTTGGAGAAGAATATGAGCTTTGTTATTGTTCGGGGGTCCTTCATGGTAACCCACACCTCTTCAATGATAACATAGCTTCCTTTAAAGCGAGTGAACAACAATATTTTCCTCTTCGCGTGACTCGCTTATCTATGTACCCAAATTTATTTCGTTGTGATAGCATACGAATTTGAAATTAAATATATATTTTATCGCTTGTGAGATATCTTTTGTGCTCATTTGTTTTAGCTTAACTTCTTGGTGCACTTAGTTGAGCCTATCATATTTAGCTTTTGTGCTTGAAAACTAATCGAGTAGTTTATTTCTACATTCTTTTGATCCAGTTCGGTAGTAGTTTTTAAAATGCCTATTCACCCCCTCTAGGCAGCATCTCTATCTTTCACCCTCCCTCAAATCGTAGAATCTTATTGTAGAAAACAGTCGGAAAGTTGTCGCACTGAGGCCCTAATAGACCAGCACATCAGAGCAACAACCATCGCTAACGATGAGAAATATAGATCGGAAGGGCCATATCCGCCACCACACCAACGAGCATGAAATAGATCGGATCCGAGGAGATCCATTGAGAAGGCAACTTAGCACGCCCCTCCGCCATCGCTAGAGGCACCGCTAGAGCGGAGATAGGGCGGGGAGGACCTTATTCCGATTTCAGAATGTCGTCGCCCCCATCACGAAGAAGAGGATGAAACTGGCTAAAAATAGGAGGGGAACCCTCCTACCGGCGAGGGGTCGTGGTACGCCACACTCCAAGGCCCTAAGGACCACCTGAGGTGGGATATGCCCCGACATCACCGATGAGGGAGACAAAAACTCTAACGGCTTCTAAATCGTCGTTTTTCTCTCTTTTCAGCACCTTCTTTTTTGCGAGTTATTGGCACAACGCTAGTTTGGAGGGTTTTCCGGATACACCTCTTAAAACAAAATATCCAATTCAATGTTTTTACCCGTTACTTGAAAGAAAAAGGTTTCACAAGATCCGACCACGTTCGTGCTAACGACAAGCTGTGACATGAGCAAAATGAAGTTCTTAGTTGTCAAAATGAGCATCTAATTGTCATTGACAATGTATGGCATAACGTTCCCAGGATAGTAGAATTAGAAAGCAAATTTTTGCGGTGATTTTGGGTGTGGATCATGGAGAAAAGCAAAATGTTCTAGCGACGCCTCGCCAAAACCCCCTTCCAATCCTACCAAACCAAAAAAAAGGTAACGTCACGGAGAGAAGGTTTTTTTCTCTCGCCTAGAAAAAGGTAACGTCACGGAGAGAAGGTTTTTTCTCTCTCCTAGGGTTAAGGCGATCTCCATGGCGATCACCTAGACCTAGGGTTTGAAACCACGTTTGTGTAGCGCTCGCGGGCGTGATCTCTCTCTCTCTCGTGTCCTCCTTTCTCTCACGGGTGCCCTAGGGACTCTTCCCGCAATCCTTCGCCGATTCGGAGCGATCAAGGGGCTCTCCTAGATTGCTACCCGCTCTTGGTCGGTGGGAGAACGGTGTCGAGGAACGATGACGGGCTCTGCGGTGGCGAGCGGCAGCGGCAAGGCGGTGATCGAGGCCTCGAATACGGAGGCCTCAGGTGGTACGAGGTGGCCTTTGGGTTCCCCTCAACCGGCGATGGCGGCGGGCGGATCTGGGGATGATGTTTCAGATATGATGGGACGACTGCGTCTTACGGCGGTGGAGGCCGCTCCGGTCGTGCTTGATGAGGGTGCTGAGACGTACATCGCGCACTCCAAGTGGACCCTCGTCGGCAAGGTTCTCTCACCTACAACCCTTCATATCAGCACGATCTCTGCTGCCCTCCGTCCTGCGTGGGGCAACCCGCGTGGACTTCTGCTGAATCCTGGTGGCGAAAACATCTTTGTTGCGGAGTTTGCCACCAAGACTGACATGGATCGTGTGCTAGATGGCCCTCCTTGGGTTGTAGGCACTCACGCTGTTCTTCTGCAAGGTTTCAACGTCGATCTGAAGCCGAGTGAACTGATCTTCAATAGACTGAAGATCTGGGTCAGGATTTTGAACTTGCCCTTTGGCTACATGCCAAAGCGATCGGGCTCTGTGATTGCCAGTTCTATTGGCGAGGAAGGAAGTGTCCCGGTTGTGGACTGTGATGCATCTGGGAGGTGCTGGGGAAGCTACATGCGGGTGTGCGTGGAGATCAATGTGGACAAACCGCTGCGGCGGGGAGTCACAGTGTTCTCGCAGTGACGCAACGCCACTGATTGGTTTGAGCTCTAATACGAGAACCTACCTCGTTACTGTTTCTCATGTGGCATGATCGGTCACTCCTCCACTGCATGTTTGAATCCGGGGGAGAGAGATGCTAATGGGAGACACCCGTACTCGGCGGATTTTCTGTGTGCTCCTGATGAAAGGAAGAAGAAGACTCAAGGAGCCCAGTCGTCGGGTGGTTCGGTGTCGGCTGGTATGGACCGGTCATCCTCACCAGCAAAGGATCGGCCAAACCTGCCGGGCAATAGAAGTGGGGCGACGGACAAGAAGAAATCTTCTGAATCGGAGGTGTCATCCTCGGTGAAGAAGAACCAATCGCATCCCCGTGCTAAAGCAAACAAGACTACTCAGGGTTCTGAGAAAGACCAAGTTACAGGTCAGGATGGGAAAGTGCTGGCTGGGCAGAAGCGGAAAAGTGTGCAAGTGTACAAAGCCAAGACTATCCCTATGTTGACAGCTGAGACGGTGCACCCATTGGCCGTGGTGGTGCACAATGGTGGGTCAGCTCCGGTTGTTGATGAGGTTCTGTCAGCTGTCGCAGCGAGTAATGACTCAAATAAAAAGCGGAGAAGTGAGACCATAGGATCGGCGGATCAGGCGGGTGCTGTTGAGCAGCCCCGCCAGACGCAATGAGGCTGTTATGTTGGAACTGTCGCGGCTTAGGGTCAGACGCGACAGTTGGCGAGCTCCGCTGGCTTGTGAGAGTTCACCGACCCTCCCTCCTCTTTCTGTCTGAAACAAAGATGAGGGATTCCAGAGTTCGAAGCTTCATGTGGTCACTAGGTTACTCTGGATGTTATGCTGTCAGTAGTGCTGGCCAAAGCGGTGGCTTGGCCTTATTTTGGTTGTCTTCAATTTCTGTTACTATTATGCCTTGTAATGCACAGTGCATTGATGCTCATATCACACCGGAAAATGGAATGAAATGGAGAGCAACTTTTGTTTACGGAGAACCTCGCAGAGAACATCGTCATGAGTTCTGGGATTTTCTCCGGTTTATGCGGTCTCATTGGAGTGGTCCGTGGCTGTGTTGTGGGGATTTTAACGAGGTTTTAAGCCAAGACGAACACATTGGTCCTAGAGACCGCACGGAGTCACAGATCAATGCCTTCTGCGATTGTTTGCAGGACTGTGAGCTCATGGATCTTGGCTACGAGGGCCCAAAGTTCACATGGAATAACCACCAAGGAGCTGACAGCAATGTGAAGGTAAGGCTGGATAGAGCCGTGGTGAACGGTGGTTTCTCGAGTATGTTTGAGAATTGCTCGGTGGAAAATATCATCACTACGTCCTCGGATCACTATGCGATCCTTATCTCGTTACGAGGTTCGCGGCCGGAGGAGCGTATACCTGTGCAGCGGGGTTTCAGGTTTGAGGCAATGTGGTTGCGCGCACCTGACTACAAGGAAGTGCTGGAGAAGGCTTGGACTGATGGTCGTGTGGGTGCCCCATCCTTGCAGACTACCTGGTCCAACCTGAACCGTGTTGCGTCGTCTCTGAAAGATTGGAGCCGTGCCACTTTTGGCTCGGTTCGCAAGAGGATCAGACAGCTGGAGGGCAAATTGCGTGACATCCGTGAGCAGGAGCTGTCTGAACAAATTATTGTGGCAGAGAAGGTGGCGGAACGTGAGCTGTGCGAGCTCTTTGAGCGGGAGGAGATCATGGCACGGCAGCGCTCCCGTGTTGAGCGGCTCAAGGAAGGAGACCGCAACACCTCCTTTTTCCATGCGAGGGCCACAGCGAGACGCAAGACAAACAAGATTGATTCGCTCTTGCGGGCTGACGGTTCAAAATGTGAGGTGCAGGGGGAAATAAAGGTATGGTCCAGAACTTTTATGAAGATCTTTTTACCTCCGAAACCTGTACCTCGGTAGATGCTGTACTTGATGCCATCCCTTCAAAAGTGACTGATGATATGAATGAGGATCTCTGCAAACCTTACACTGATGAAGAGATTGGCGTTGCTTTGTTCCAAATGGGTCCAACAAAGGCACCCGGGCCTGATGGTTTTCCGGCGTTGTTTTATCAGACTCACAGGGACTTTTTTAAGGACGAAATATGCAATGCGGTCAGGGCTTTCATTTTGGGTGGAGAAGTACCAGAGGGTTTCTGTGATTCTATTATTGTTCTCATCCCAAAGGTAGCCAAGCCGAAACATCTGAAGAATTTTCGTCCAATCAGTTTGTGTAATGTGATTTACAAGATTGCGTCTAAGGTGTTGGCGAACCGGTTGAAGATAATTCTGTCGTCTATCATTTCGGAGCAACAGAGTGCATTTGTCCCCGGCAGACTTATTACGGATAATGCCCTTATTGCTTTTGAATGTTTGCACACAATTCGCCAACAAGATTGCCAGCGGCCTTTCTTCGCTCTCAAGATTGATATGATGAAGGCATACGACCGAGTTGAGTGGGATTATCTGCATGGCTATCTCACGAAGCTAGGTTTTGCCCCCGCATGGATTTAGTCAGTTATGAGATGCGTGACATGTGTTCGGTATGCTGTTCGTGTCAACGGAGAGCTAACCGAACCAGTGGTGCCTTCTAGGGGCATACGGCAGGGGACCCCATTAGCCCCTATTTATTTCTCTTATGCACAGAAGGACTGTCATGTTTACTGCAACAAAGGGAGGACCAAGATGAGCTCTACGGAATCAGAAATGGTAGACTCGGCCCCCTGTATCTCATTTACTGTTTGCGGATGACAGCATTTTCTTTGCAAGGAGTGATAATAGGAGTGTGGAGGCACTCAAGGAAACTTTGAAGACTTATTGTGATGGATCCGGTCAAAAGATCAATCTGGATAAATCATCGGTCTTCTTTGGCAACCGTTGTGATGTTTTGATCAAGAATAGAGTGAAGAACTGCCTGGGAGTGCAAAGTGAGGTTCTTAATGATAAATATCTGGGTATGCCCACCTCAGTTGGCCGCTCCCCCAAGGCAACGTTCAATTTTCTCTATGATATGATCTGGAAGCGTATGAATGGGGTGACGGATAGACCATTATCACGTGCTGGCAATGAGACCTTTCTCAAGTCAGTAATCCAAGCCATCCCGACACACGTTATGAGTTGTTTCCAGGTACCCATTGGCAACTGCGAGCAGATGAGAGCTGTTGTGGCTAATCAATGGTGGGGAGTTGAAGATGGGAAGAGGAAACAACACTGGAGGTCCTGGAAGTGGCTCTCGGCACCTAAAACCCTCGGGGGGATGGGCTTCCGTGACATGGCTTTGTTTAACCAGGCTATGCTCGGAAAGCAGGGCTGGCGGCTGCTCACCGAACCGTCATCGCTGTGCGCTAGGGTTCTGAAAGGGCGGTACTTCCCGCATACTGATTTCTAGCATGCCCCAAATCTGAGATCATCGTCCTACACCTGGCGCAGCATCCTCTTTGGTCGCGAGCTGCTGTTCCGCGGTTCCCAATGGGGTATTGGTGATGGACGGACTGTGAAAATCACTTCCGATAATTGGATCCCGGATCGCCCAGCTTACATGCTTCGGCCGGTCAAGGAGATCCCAGTTGTTGCTACTGTACACTGTCTGATAGATGATCAGTCGAGGTCCTGGATCCCAGAGACTGTCAATGCTTTCTTTAATGAGGAAACGACAGACCAAATCATGCAGGTTCAGATTAGCAAGGATGGTGCAGATTTCATTCGCTGGCCGCACACAAAAAATGGTATGTACTCAGTGAGATCAGCATATAATCTTCCAAGAACAAATAGTTTCTTTGTTTCCCGGAGTAAGCAGGGCGGAGGCTCTTCTTCGTCGGCTGCTAACGAAGAGAAGCAATGGAAAATGGTGTGGAAGATCAACGCGCCCGGCAAGATGAAAATTCATATGTGGAGGTTTGCCCACGATTGCTTGCCAAGCAGCGTTTAGTTGGTTCATCGCCATATCCCCGCAAGCTCTGCTTGTGTCTTCTGCGGAAGGAATGAGGATGTGGAGCATGCGTTCCTCCAATGTCAGTTTGCGTAGGAAGTGTGGCGTGTTGTGAAGAGTTCCTTCGGCCTACAACTCGCTAGACGTGATTTTATGTCACCGAAGATCTGGTTGCTTCAATTCCTGAAGCGAGCAACTGAGCTGGAGGCTACTGTGTTGACGGTGGGGTGCTGGTATATTTGGGAAGCTAGAAACGATGTTCGGAATAATCAGCTGAGCCCTAACCCGAAGCAAACAGGTCTGAAGATCATTGCATACGTGGACATGATTGTGCAGCATTGCTTCAAAGTCAAGCCAGGCAATAGGTGTGAGTCCAACAAAGCTCAGAAGTGGACACCGCCGCCGCCGGGTGAGATTCTGGTGAATGTGGATGCTGCCTTGTTCCCGGAGCAACGTCATTCTGCGGCTGGCGCTGTGTTCAGAGACAACCGGGGGGACTGCATCCTCGCTGTTAGCGAGCCCCTCCCGGGCTTCCCCTCCCCAGAGATGGCGGAAGCGTTGGCACTCCGGCGAGCGGTCTTGGTCGCTAAGGAGCGTGGCTTCGACAGGGTGAACTTCGCCTCGGACTGCTTGTCCCTGATCCAGCGCATTGTTACTCTCTCACCTGACCGATCCATGGTGGGAGTGGTAGCCTCGGAGATCAAGACGCTGATGGCGAGCTTTGCTTCGGCTTCCTTCAAACACGTTCGGCGATCTTCAAACGGGGCGGCTCATATTCTGGCTCGCTCTTGTGATGTATCTAGCATAGGCTTCATTTCAAATTCTGCTCCGGTTTCTATCCGGAAGACTCTTTGTATTGATATTATGTGATCAATAAAGTGCGTGTTAAATTAAAAAAAAACAAAAAAAAAAACCAAAAAAAAAACTTCTCTCCCAGGTCAGGCGGAATATTCTTCAGTGGGAGGCGACGTTCCCGTCGACAGCGAGGCGCCCGTGGTGACTTCGTCAATCTCAAGACCTGATCCGCCGGCTCAGTCTCTCGGAGGTGCTCATAGGGGTAGGGTGTGCGTGTGTGCGTTCATAGGGGTGAGTGTATACGCGTGTATATGAGCGTCTGCGTTGTGTTTCGCAAAAAAAAAAAGAAGACAAAATGCCGCCGCGTCACGTCGCCGGGCTCTCGCCGGAGAACTGCCGCGAATCCTGGGGTCTGATACCGGAGCATCGAGGGAGACCGCGGGAGCCTCTACCCGCGGTCGCATGCACGTCAGGGAGAGCGAGGGGGAGCCATCGAGAGGGTCACCGCCGCGGCGCGTCGCGTCACGTCGCGTGGCTCTCGCCGGAGAACTTCCGCGACTCCCCAGGTTTGTCTCCAGAGAATCGTGGGAGAACGCGGGAGACTCCATCCGCGGACCCGTGGGCGTCAGGGGAGAGGGAGGGCGAGCCGTCAAGAGGGCCACCGCCGAAGCTTCCGCCGCGGCCGCATCAGCGGAGCCCTCGTTTCTCCTCGGCGGAGCCGCGAAGCGAAGAACAGGACTAATCCACCACGCCCGCGTCAGGGGCGAGGGAGACTCTTGCCCGGGAGGGGGAGCCGTCGAGAGGCCCACCGCCGCAGCAACAGCGGCCGCGTCGCCCCGCCGTGGTCTCGGCTTGAGGGTCACCATCCTCCCCACACGCCTGGCCGAGTGTCAGGGTATAGGATTAGTAGGTTAAATGGGGTTATTAGTGGTTTAGTAGTGTGTGAGGGTAGTATTGGTATTTCACCTAGGATGTCGTGTGTAGCTGGCTTTGTCTTTATAAGTCTAGCTTTGTATCCTTTGCAACCAATCAAGAACATGAACCCTAATTTCATCATCTATTTTCCTGTAATTTATTCTAGATTTATTTCCTGCAATTTACCACTTTTATCTTCAATTTCCCTCAAATTCTAGTTCTTGCTGATCCTTTCTTGTCAGATCCTATCAGGGTCCTGACAAATGGTATCAGAGCATCGTTCCTCCGACCAAAAATTTCTCCCCGGCGACTTCTTCTTCTCCGACCCGCAGCAATTCCCCACCCTCCTCTCCCAAGATCTTGTTCCCAAATCCCAAATCGCGTAACCTCAAATCGTGAGCGCCTCCGGCCGTCCGCCCCTTAACCTGCACCACACACCTTCCCCAATCTCTACTCCTCCCGCCGCCACCTGAATCGATTCCGTGCGATTCTCCATCTCCAGCCGTCTTCCGCAGGGACGCCGACCACCGCACGGTCGTTCTCCTCTTCCCCTCGGTCGCAGTCATCGCTACCCTGCGTTGCCTCGACCACGACGTGCTCCACCTCTGCTCCTGCCTCTGCAGTACGCAGCCGGCTGACGGCCCCGTCCTCCTACGCCCCGAGCTCGCCGACCCCGCGCTCTCCTCACCGCCCCCGTCCCCGGCCAGTGACGAGCCCGACGTACTCGCCTCCGGCACCTCCTCTGTGGGCCTCCCTCCGACGAGCAGCCAACCGAGCTCCGGCTCGAGCTCGTCCCTGCCGCCATCCGGCCCCGTCGGCCTTCCCCAAGCACCTCCTCCACTGCCCGCATCCATGGCCGCTGTCGCCCCCGCGTGGCCGCTCTACTCCGGGCCTCCGTCCTCGTCGCTCCGACCGTCCGGGATGCCCTCGTACGCCGCCAGTACCGTCCTCACAGAGATGGATCCCGTGCTCACCACCCCGACGACCGATTTTCAACCAGGTCAACACCATATACTCGACACAAGTTCATGCTCGGATTACGAAACGAGTGCTATGACATGGAGCTACTGTCCAACTCTTCAAGGCAGAGTGCTAAGTGTGGTGATGCATCAGGTAAAACATCCGGTGCCTATTGATGTGCTCAACCACCTATTCTCTTTGTATGGAGTCGTGGAAACAATTTTTCAATCATTGAATCAGCATGGTCGTAAAGTCTTGATCCAATACAAGCATGGTTATATGGCTGATAATGCTTTGAGAGCTACACATGGATGGTACCTATACCGTACTTACTGTCAACTGGATATTAGGCATGCAGATTCTGCAGAATTGCAAATTCTTGATGATTATTCTTGTGCCCTGTTCTCTGAAATTAACGATGCTGACCGCTTAAGCCATGATGTTGCTGACATACGTCATGTTGAAGAGAATTACAGCTCTCAAAATGTTTCTCCTCACATGGAAGGGCACGCTTCAGAACAGCAGGTGCAGACCAATATACCAATGTCCAAGGTTGTGACCAAGTGTACTCATGAGCAAAAGCAATGTGATGGCAAGCATGACACGGCCTTTACTATGCCCAATGAACGAGTAATTGAACAGCCCACGCCAATACAAGTGCTTGATGAATTACTCTCAGTCCATGATCCTAAAATGACAGTTCAGTTGTGCAAATCAGATGTAGTTCAGGCAGCTACAATGGAGAGGCAGGGCAATCTAGCTTCGTCGACACCGCTGGTCTTGCATGTTGATGACCTTCAACAGCCAACAAGTGTGCAACATGCTTCTGACCTGTTCCAAGAAATGGCAGTATATGATATCTATGAGGAAGATACAAATGCTGCCTTGAATTTTCTCGCTGAGTTGTGCGATACTGCTGGTCAGCACAAGCCATATGACAGTGAGAAACCCATCTATCTTCGTCCGGAACCCCATGATGCTGCAAAACTGTCCTCAGGGGAACCTGATAAGGAACTGCTGCCAGTGTGTTTCAGTAACACTTCAGATAATGCATTCAGTAAAGAGACCACAGAATATACATTTCCACATGGTCCTGTTATACATGCTGAAAGATCCATCAAGCTCACAAATGAAAATAGGACCCAGGCTATCTCTGTATTGTGTGTTCAAGAAGCAACTGTGCACTGTGATGATGAGAGATTAGAGATAAATATCAAGAAGCAAGATGTACTCATCAACAAGCACGGTATCACATATCCTTGTGTTCTGAATATTGACAAGGAAGTCCCAATTGCCTTGAACTATCAGCTACCATTGGGCAGTGCACCTTGTATATGGGATCCTGGCATAGACTGTTCTTATAAAAAGATGCACCCTTTTCAGTGGATTCCACATTCTGATATAATTATTCTCCAGCAATTACGCAACAATAACATTTCTTCTAAGTGTGAACTCTCACTGGAGAAAGGAAGACAAGCGCAGTGGGATCCAGGTATCGAACTCCTCTTATATGATCTCTTGTGGTTGAAGCCATTGAGTAAAGGGACTGAATATGCAATGAGGCATCTATTGGCTGTGAAGTTTTGTACTCACAATTCCACTTACTTCGTTGATATGGCTACCAGTATTTGTTGCTCTCCTGCAAATTCAATTCAGCAAGGAAGAAACATTGCAGCGGTGCTTCATTCTTGGAGATCAATATTCAATGATATGCTTTATTGCCAGATTTTTTAGAATTATAATGCAATGAATTATTATTGGTACCACGACATCAAATCCAATGGAGTTCCTCTTTGGCTGATCAATTTTCAAGTTCCTTAGCAAGGATGAAAGTTTCTGAAGAAACTTGATCCATTGGTGACCAATGGTCTCAAGGAGGAAGGAATGTCAGGGTATAGGATTAGTAGGTTAAATGGGGTTATTAGTGGTTTAGTAGTGTGTGAGGGTAGTATTGGTATTTCACCTAGGATGTCGTGTGTAGCTGGCTTTGTCTTTATAAGTCTAGCTTTGTATCCTTTGCAACCAATCAAGAACATGAACCCTAATTTCATCATCTATTTTCCTGTAATTTATTCTAGATTTATTTCCTGCAATTTACCACTTTTATCTTCAATTTCCCTCAAATTCTAGTTCTTGCTGATCCTTTCTTGTCAGATCCTATCAGGGTCCTGACACCGAGTCGTCGCGCTCACCGTCAGATACTCCATGGAAGCTAGCGGTGGTATTAAGCCCGGCGACGGGGACAATCTCGATGATTTGCAGAAAAGATGGGAACAAATCAAGCGGGAAATCGGCACGGAGATTGAGGGAGGGAGAGGCAGAGGCAGCCATCTGGTGGGGACTGGGGAGGGCATGTCGCCGCATGGGAGGATGCTGTAGAGCAGCGAGAAAAAGAGGTTGAGCAGAGAGCTCTGAGGCTGGCTGAGGTCGAGCAGGCAAGAAGAAAGGCCAGTCTGCGGTTGAGAGAAGATTTTCACCAACAAGAGAGGTTGCTTCTTCGGGAGAAACCAGTGGAGGAGGAGAAGGTGCTGCTGCTTCGTGAGAAGGTGGTGAACTTAGAGAAGCTGGCATCCCGTACCCAAGCAAGTTTGATTTCATCTCCGATTCCAACAGCCACACCCGAGGCAAGTGTATTGCAAAGAGAAGATAATCTACACTTCTTGCTGTCTTTGTATTTGATATATATTCCTTTCCTGTCACTATATGGATGAAGCATTTGTGTCATAGTTTCTATGCATGTCCATCTATCCATACTAGTTGAATTTAGCGCGGCGTGACGCCGCGCCCTTAGCACGAATTTGTGTATAGCTTTGTTAGCTAATTGTCACTTGTAATGGATTGTACTGTCAACTTTAGCATTGTTTTTTCAGTTTGTAAAACGTTATGATAAACCTTCTTAATATTACACGACAGTCAATAACTATTATATATATGAGTGGAATTATAGGTTTAGAGCAATGTGCTTTCGTACACAGAGTCTACACCCTGGCACAAACATTGACTGGTAATCTATTGGTAAAACAGTATGGTAAGCATCATTAAAATTCCACTAATTTGTAAAAACTTTCATGAATCTTAATAGGAGTGGAAGTTGAAAGAGAAAATTCTACATCAAAATATATATAAAAGATATGAATCACAAAATAGGTAAAATTGTATAATCCAGGCATCAACGTTGATCTCTGAGGTAGATAACATGCACACAATATCAAATAAAATAAATTACTCATTGTGCAAGCAAACATAGAGAAAATAAGAAAATATATTGTCATCAAGCCTTGCATGGCCACCGTGCCGCCTACGTTTGACAGTGGTAATCATTTGGTAAAACGATATGATAAGGATCAATAATATGACGGTAGTCAACAATTACTATACATAGTAGTGCCAATACATAGAACAATACTGTATGAACATTTTTCAAGCTGCAGCTAGCTTCAGCAATAATATTCAACCAGATTCTTCGATGGATCAAATAACCATAGAAACAGCCTCTCCTGTATGACCAGTTGGAGCGTAAAATCATAGATAAAGTACCTTTAAATATCAGTTTCAATCTTGTAGGTAATTGTAAGTGCATATCTGAGTCTCCCAGCAACATAGGGGAAAATTATGAGAACATATACTATGATATTAAAGTCTAGCTGGCTAAAATCAAAATCAAAACTAAAAAGTAAAAAATAATATGTCATTCTTTATTTGCGGAACCCTGAATTATACAAACAAAAATACATGACAGTCCATTTTAAATCTTGCTTTTATAGGCACTTGGTGCTGTTTAGGCTTTTAAAACGGACCAAACTTGCAGTTGTTTATCCATATTTAACTATATATTAAAGAATCTAAAAAGGCTACGACATTATATACAAAAAAGAAACATGCAAAGAAGCCATTGACTGATCAAGAAAGCTTACTTTTAAGATAATAGATATTTCCATTCGACAATAAGGGGCAGGTTCATCGGAATTGGGACTCAGGCACGATAGGTGCTCATGTAGTCCTGAAACAAATAGAAAAGGTGGGTTAGCTTTGAAACAAAATATGAGCCGTATGTTATACAATGTTGACCAGTAAATAAGTAGGTCCAACACAGGCGTCTTACTACAACAGGTTTCTGCCCATGCAAATAGATGATGAAAAGCAACTAACCAGCTCTACTTCATCATGTTTACGATGTTATAAAACACACCATAAAAGCCAGCCCTTTCAAACAAATTAAGATGCACACAAAAATGTAATCAAGTAAATTATAGGAACGGTCCGCAAGGGACGTACAGAGAGGTTCAACGGCCGTAGTCTTTCCCCTGATGCGTTTACAACCAGTTATTGTGCACACCTACAACCTCACGGTTGAACACAAACTGAGAAAACCGTAATCTACCTGTGTAATATTTCTCCTGTTTTAGGTCAGATTATTAGATGGGACTTGTCGAAAATTCTGAGTTGTACAGGTCTCATGTTAAAAAAACTGGGACAACTTGATTAAATTGCAAACATGCAAGAAGTAGAGAATATAAAAGAAATAAGCAGCTCATCCATATCACCAATTCCATTCATGTGAAGAGGCAAACCAGTAGGCGCGGAAAACACTGCATGTTGTCTTGCAATCACATGATCATGCCGAAATTTTGATCCCCAATGTGGCGAAACATGGAGAGAGACCAGAACAAACCAATGAAGGGATGCAATATTGACTGAAACTGGGAATTGACTAAAAATTCAGAAATGGCATGATCCCTTGTTTTATATTCCTATAATATAATGTTACAACTATTGGTGTTTTTATGTTAGTCTAAATAATATATGCAAGCCACTGAACAAATAATGTCCCCCTGCAGCCCACTTGCCTTTCCATCGAACACCTTGCAGGTATAAATAAGCTGGACAAATAAAGATAAAAAATTGTCGGGATTAAATAAAAGAGGGTTGGCGCTGTGAGTTATTTGTGCACAGCTAAAAGTGACAACTAACTGATGAAGAAAGGCATCATTGGAGTGTTGTATATGAATGGCATCATTGCAGTGTCAGAACCAAAATCATTAGCTCAAATATCTGAACTCAGTTTACCTTAAAAACACAACCATGTGTGGAGACTTGCTGATATAGGCGAGAAAGAAACAATTAGTTATCTGAAATTGGATAATGAACCATTTTTTGATGGAAGAGATCAATAAGCAACATCTTGCACTTCCAATGACATTAAACCTTTAGTTGATTCCTGCAGGCATATATACATAGCAATGATCTGAAAATAAGTAGTAGAGAAATACATGTGCATTCAGTTTAGTACTTCAGAATGGACCAGCTTACCTATCTTCCTCCTCTGTCTACAAAATTCATGTGCATTCAGTTCAGGATAAATAGGTCTTTCAGTATAGTTGCTCATCACAAAGTGGGTAGATCTCCAGCTTAACTACAAAAATCAGAAAGTAGCAAGACCTTCTCATTAACATTAAAGTTTCAGGGAACATGTTGAGTTAATTAAATGTTTAAACTGTGCTTCGTTGTAATAAAAAATAAGAACTCTAGTATATGATAAATAAAAGAAAATATGGATATACTTCCATGCTACATGGATAGATCTTACCTAAAATTGACTTAGACATATATTAACTACATGACTTATATCCATTTTCTAACAATGAATATTTATATAACTCAAAAGGCAAAACGTAGTAGATGCCGATTGCTGCTGCAGTTTTATCAATATTAAGGGAAATATTCCGTTGACCTTGAGGATGAACTGCCGTGAGGTACAACCTGCAGTATATTCAGATTTAGGAAGAAATAGTCAGTGCTTCCTAATACTCAACATAATTTATTGTCACAACCGTATCATGCTATAATAATTTATTGTCACAACCGTATCATGCTATAATGGTAGCGAACTGAGCCCGTGGATAGGCGGATGCTTGATTACCAGGTCGTACGTGGCGGGCTCGACGTAGCCGGGGGACCCCTCCTCCCCGGTCTGCAGCGGCGCGCCACATCCGTCCTTGGTGAGCTTGATGTCGCCAGCTCCACCCACGAGCCTGTGCATCACAGATCAAAGTGTGTCAGATATTGCAAATATTACTGTTGATTTGTGTATAGGAGGCCGAGTTACGTAAACATCTGACCATGAACCAATAATTTTATACCTAACAGATTGACAGCAATTACCTAATTAGCAACCCCGAGTTAGTCCAATCAGACAAAACCAAAAGCACTGCTGAAAGCATATTGCCCTGGCATGATCCGTTGTAAACATGCACAGTTAGCAACAGAATCCACCACATCTCAAACACCGAACGGAGATCGAAATGGCAAAAAAACTCCTCCGAAAAGTGCACTGAACTGACAGATCACGAGAGTCTGAGATGGAAATGCGCAGATCAACCAAACCCATCTCAAGCCTACGGGGTAGATCAACTACGATAGAACGAACGGCGCCCAGATTCCAACAAAGACCACCCTACTCCTCGCGAACTACCTAGGTGGAGCAGGCCGACAACACGCGAACCCCAGAAGAGATCGCTGCCGAAGATCCCGAGCACGATCTAGAAGTTTTGTTTCGCCGCATCTTGATCTGGCGGGGAGAGGGAGAGAGGGACTTACAGATGGTGCCCTTGGGGCCGAGGTTGGTGCAGAGCACCTCCTGGAGGCCCTTGGCGGCGTTGACGTTCATGTGCAGCGCGGCCGACTTGTTGAGCACCTCCGCGTTCTGGTTCAGCATGCGGATCGACATGGATGCCGGACGGCGAGGGCGCGGATGCGCGCGGGGGTGGTGCTTGGCGGGTACGGCGAGCGGCGGCGCGGGGAGTTGGGGAAGGAAAGGAAGAGGGGAGTCGATTGCGGGAGCGGCGGCCGGCGGCTAACCCTAGCGTGGGGTGGGGAAAGTGAGAGGGAGACCGTGTTCTGCAGGTGTTTTTTGCAAAAAAATCCCTGTCGTTTCCGAAATTTACGGTTAGATCCTTGTGGGCGTTTTCTTCTCGCGAAACTGTGGACTGCGGGTTGATTTCCCGTTTATAGAGGGGTCTTTTTGCAAAACCATCACGGACGTGCTGAGAGCCGTCCGATCGCCGAACGACGGCCGGGATCGTAGCACTGTAGAACACTGTTCATTTCTACAGTGTTACTGTCGCTGCTACAGTAGCTCGGCCGCTCTCCGATCGCAAAAGTGCACATATTTGATATACTTAGTAATGTTTTGGGTCTGTCTATCAGTCTATGGCTTTTGGAGTGTTCGTCTCTATCTATATATTTTGGGCATTTCTGGCTTTTGGAGTGTTCATATGGTGGTGGTGTTAGAATGATCCCAGAATGCGTGATCAAATCTGTCATGTCAATGTAGGTTCGTTCTTTGCAACCTCAACCTCCCTTTTGGGGCTGCACTCTGTTCTTTGTCTGCGATGTTAAATAAAGCTTTACTTTGGCAACAAAAAAAATGGTGGTATTGTTACTGCTCCTCATTTGACCAATTTTACAACGCATTTCATCTACCTTATTCGTTTAGGCACTAGTGGAAACAGGGCCACTGGTCCCGGGTCGTAAGGGCCTCTAGTACGGGTGTCCACCCGGACTAGCAAGGCGACACTAGAGGCCCCCCCCCTCTAGTACCGGGTCCGTTACGACCCGGAACAACAGGCTCCCACGTGGCCGCCGAGGCGCGGGCGTGGTGGAGGACCTCTAGTCCCGATTGGTCATACGACCCGGGACCAAGGACCTCACACGTGGCAGCCTGTAATTTTTTGTTTTTCCTCCCAATTTAATATTGAAATGGTGCAAAAAAATATGCGTTTAATTAATTAAAAACAGAAACTACATATAAACATATCAAAATGTTCATAAATAAAAAAATGTTCACGTCTATCCGGTTACATGGAGGTGCTCATAACCGGGACTAGAGCCCGTCTATTCGATTACACGTGTGTGGAGATCATAACCGGGACTAGAGCCCGTCTATTCGGTTACACGGGAGATCATAACCGGGACTTCACCGCTATTCTCCATTTTATTTTCCTTTTGTAGGTATGACTTCGCTGAGCAGAAACCCGCAAGTTCCTCTGCTAGTGCTTGAAAACGCTTCTTTAGTGGCATACTCTCGCGCAATGGCTCTGCCTATAAAAGAAGGAGATCAATACGAATATTAATCATGACTATCAAAAATTATGAATGACACTGGAGATCAATTGATGAATATGATTGTTCACGTACGTCTAAAAATTTCTTTGGGTCCCGCTCAGTGACCGAACGACGAATCCACTCGCAAACGAAATATCCACAGAAATTGGTCCCCTGTGGTTGCCTCTCGATCCACTTTACGAGAATAGAATTCAATCAAATCATAGTCAACATATAGTGGTATTGAAAACAATAAATAAAGAGATGCGCGAACCTAGCTAGACCGTACTACCTACCTGTGGGTGAACAAAAGTCAGCTGTTCTTCAAATGAACCTGAACCCTTTGTCCTCGCTTTGAATTGTTTCCAAACCCTGCCGAGCAAAAAAAAGAATAAATGAGTTATTAGTTGCTTGATATCTCTGAAATCAATAAGAGAGACTGATATAGTGCGATAATGTTTGAAATTACCTTTGGAGCGTATCTAGAATGCTTTGGTACCTCTCCTCAGGCCAGTCCAATGAGTCGTAGACTTGAACTCTTGATCTATCAACTTCAATGACTAGCAGAATGTAATGATCGCTGCGCATGATTATATACACGTCAGTAACTCATCAGTTACACTTAATTTGTACAAGCGAGTAACACTCTCTTACCTGAAGAAGTAAGGAAACATTATCTCCGTGTTGAAATGTTGCTTCATTAGGGCATTTAGCAAGTTCTTCTCCGTGTCCTTCACGTGGTTTTTTAGTGTCCTTGCATTAACTCGTACTGGGTTAACGAACCCAAAGCCATAGATGCCCTTTCTACCACATTCATCACTCTTCATTCTGCATAATACCGTAGTGAGCATAATTAGCGATGGCAATGAACGAGCTGAGAGCTAAAGACTTTATCTTTTTTGGAAATAAATGAATTGAATCACTTACAGACAGTAGGCACCGACGAGAGCCAAGTCGAGGGAGTCAAGGTTGTATAAGTACCAGAGTTCTTCGAGCTGAATTGTGAACATGTCTTCACCCGCGAAATGATTTTTGTAACTTTCACACAGATCAAAAAGTCATCAAATTCCTTTGTGGTTTTCATGTACCAACTATGGAGTTGTCGCATACATGTCGGTAGACACTTTATCTGATCACCTCGCAGCAGGGACCTCCCCCATTTCCATTTCCATGAATCATCTACATCAGGCGGAAAGAGATTTTCGTTGTCCAGTTGAGCAAGAGTAATACCAGCATCTGCAGCAAAGTCCTTCTTCAAGGATAAAGTAGGAATTAGGTCCGTCACGGAGCCATGACCACTGGGTATAACTACGAGCGGGGCTATCGACTGGTTTGCCTGTTGTCCGAGCTGGGCAACGTCTCTTTTCCCTCTGGCACTACTACTTCTCGTCTTGGAGAGCTACTACTTTTACTCAGAGCTCGTAAATAGTTATCTGGCTTATTTTTCTCATATTGCGATGGTTCCGTGATGAATCCATAGCCCACTTGTTTTCCTTTGCAGTAAATGTTTGCTTTTCCTCGGGCTTTTTCTGTGCAAGCTGTCTTTTTGTGTCTGCATCCACCCACGCATATATATGAACATGTTTAATCAGGTATAGTTTATGAAGATGTCTATTTTATCTCTGTTGCACAGCTAATGGTTTAGTCTGCTAGTCCTTTCACGTTCCAAGTTTGCTTTGCTGCTGGTCTCATATTTTTGCTAAACTTATCCATATGTACTTCGATAGGTGAAACTTAGTGTCCTTACAAGGCCCAGATAATCTTCGCAGAGGACGTGGAAGTTGCTCACTTGCAACATCGAATTAGGGCCAATGTCATGGAAGCGGAGACCTAATCGTTGCATCAAGGAGCGGAAGAAGAGAGAGCCCGGTGGCTTGAACCCGCGCTCAACATGCTCCGCAAAAATCACTACTTCTCCTGGTTGAGGATTGGGGATTACCTCCTCACCGGCCGCCCGCCATTCGCATTGATCTTTTGGCGGAAGAAGGCCCCGTGCAGATAGGGATTCCAGGAAATCTTCGTCGACCCACGAGCCTTCCCAGTTGCACTTGCGGCGAGACATTTTTCTCAGATTAATGGAGATATCCACCGAAGGATTGTGAGTACGAGAAGCGAGATTGGAGGCGGCGGAAAGGAGTAGCGGGTGCGTAATACAGGACTTGATGCAGAACGCTGGGGAAAACGATGAGCCAAGATAAATAACCCAGACGCGGATGACGTTTAGATCTGAAAATCAACCATCAAGGTAGGATAAGTCGCGTTCTTGAGCCGCTAAGAAGAGTTATAGGCAGCAGATTGGAAATAAGAAAATTGGAGTTCAGCTGGGATAATTCACGTGCGCGGCTCAGGGGTCCGTTAAGACGAAGGAGCCTTCACTCGAAATCCAAGCTAAACTTGGGGGCTAATGTCGGGGAATACTTTCTGGATTAACCCGCGGCCCAGTGCAACTTAACTTACTCGCACGGATGAAGGCCCACTTGGGAACAAGCCCAATATTGAACCGCCATAAGGAGAAAGATCTAGAAGACAAATCCCGGAGGACGTGAAGACCAAGTAGTCTCCGAGTAGGCCTCTGTGGAGTATTCCTTATGGGGAAGTTTCCTTTTGTAACCTAGCGAGCCTCTGTGTATATAAAGAGGACTCGCAGGACTTAGAGCGGAAGCTATCAAGCCCCAAACCCTAGCTCATACGGCGAGTACCAGATCGGATCGCCTCCATTGTAACACCTCGATTATCATATCAATACCAATCTAGGGTAGGCAGGAAGTAGGTCTTTTACCTCACATTGAGGGGGCCGAACCTGGGTAAATCTGTGTTGATCTTTGTTCCTGCGATCCCAAGCTCGGAGATGCTTGACTCGCATAATCCCACACCTACGAAGTCATCTATGACACCTGACGTGACAAACCCACGACAGTTGGCGCCCACCGTGGGGCCTGCGGTCAAGAGCGTCACGTTCCGCGCAGGATCGAAATCAGGCTTCAAGGACATCGCCATCGGCCAAGTTGAAGACATCAATGGGGTCCCCTTCATCGACGACTCAGAGTGGGGACCCGAGGCAGATCGCATCGAGTTCGGATACATCGTTCCCATCGGATCAGTAAAAGTTTTCGTCGGATCCGTCAGTCGCAGATCTATGGACGCGACTCAAGGAAGCGAATCGGTGAAGGAGCTGCGGCCGGTCAGGGTCCGCGTGTTGGAGGAGCTACAACAAGCTACGGCAAGATTGCCCATCCCCGTCCCGTCAAGACCTGTTTGGGGATCTCTACCAAATCAGGAAGGAGACCTCAAGATTGAAGAGATTGAAGCTATCAGGACGGAGCTCTGTGAAGAGGCACAAAGACTCGCGGCTGAGCGCGAAAAACTCCAAGAAGAAGGCGACGACTCCGCCGCTGCCAGCCGAAGCACCAGGCGGTGCGAACCAAGACGACATCTGAGCGCAAGAAACTCCAAGAAGAAGAGTGGCGACTCCGTCGTTGGCAGCAAAAACATCAGATCAAGATGGACAAAGAAGATGAAATCACAGTTCCACGGCGACCCAGAGAGCAACGTGCACGCCGCGATAGGGATATTGTCAAAATAGCACCGGTTGGAGACACACGAGCTGATAAGGAAGCTCGCTATGCGATCGACCTACTACAAACCGCTGCTTTACAACAAGCAAATATGTATGGAGTCACGCCCAATGAGCCGCAAAATGAGGTATCATGGGGAGGAGAAAGGTGCAGCGTCGAAGAAGTGGTCAACCAGCTAGCAGGTTTGCAGGTATCATTGGAAAAAGAAAAGAAGATAGAAGGCGAGTCGCGGACGTCCGGAGCGACTCAGCCATCCCAGATTGAAACTGATTCAGATGAAGATTCAGCGCCAGTAAACTCCTATTCATTATTGAAAGGACCAGCATGTTTTGGAGAGGAAATACGGCTCACTCGTTTCCCCCCGAACTTCGACGAGTCGCAGCGAGTCACCACCTATCGCAGTGACCAAGACCCTGCCTTATGGATAGAGATTACGAGGCAAGCATAACAGGGGCTGACGTGACTCAAGAAGTACGTGCGAAATACTTCCACTTGGCAATACAGGGAGAAGCTAGGGATTGGCTGTTAAGGCTGCCATCAAAACAATAAGCACATGGGAAGACTTGAAGGACAAGTTCATCCGCAGATTCCAAACAGAAGATATGAAAAACCTTAGACAATGCATTCAAAAAGAGGACGAATCAAGCGGCGACTGGATCAAGAGAATCGCGGAGATCCTTGGCTCCGCCAAAAACTTAACAGTACAAGCTGCAATACAAGCTATGAGAAAGAACTGTAGATTTGAGCCGTTGGTGCACAAATTAAGTCGCGCTGAGCACAAGATTGATAGTTTCGACCAGCTTTTGGCAGTAGCTGACAAGTACGCAAAGACAGATAAAGGGGCAGGCGGCTTATCACAGAACCCAACAGGGAAATTACAAGTCGCGGAGATTGAACGTCGCACACCCAGATACAGGAGCAAGAGAGTGATAAGGCCTTACTCCCTAATAACTGCAAGGGGATCTTCGACGTGCCTTGCGACTTACATCGCAGAGAGATGGCAGGCCAGCGGGTCACACAAAGGCGCAATGTCATATTACCGGAGGTGGAAAGAAGGCGACACGCCAGACACGGCTCGCAGCGGATCGATGCAGCACAAGAACCAATCTAGCTCTCGTCAAGGGCCTGACGTTTTACCTAGAAGAAACATAGGACAGTTTCATACAGTGGAAGTACAAACAACGGACGGAAGCCGGAAGAGCGGTCAGATTTCAACGCCGAAAGGTATCGTCGCTGGACAGAGCAATCGGTTATTTGGAGTCGCGGCGATCACCCCCCAGAAGTAAGAGATCCAGGACAGCCAGCTCTTGTGGTCATGCCTGAAGTCGCGGGATACAAGTTAAGTAAGGTCCTAATGGACGGAGGAGGAAGAGTAAACATCCTATATCAAGACACGCTCCGAAGAATGAATATACCCGAGACAAGGCTGCGACCATCCAGGAAAGAAATTCAAGGAATAATCCCAGGAGCTGTTACGCGACCAATCGGAAAGATAACACTTGAAGTTAGCTTTGGAACAGAGCGGAACTTCCGCACAGAGCTCCTAGACTTTGAGGTTGTAGCAGTCAAAAGCTCATATCATGCAATCTTTGGAAGAGAAGCCTATGTCAAATTTACCGCTCGCCCCTGCTACGTCTACCTACAGTTAAAGATACCAGGACCAAACGGTGTTATTACAATATATGGAGACAGACAGAGAGCGTTAGAATGCGAGAACGCAGGCTCAGTACTCGCAGAAGAAGCTTGTATCGCCAACTCTTCACATGGGTATCAGTCGCAGATCGGTGATCGCAGCTCAAAACGAGTCGCGTTGGAGGTACCGCGGAAGCGGCCAACAGGATGCAGCCACCGGATGGTAAATACCCACCGAGAAGTCGCGCATCAGCAAGATAATGCCCCAGAGGTCGCCTTGATACAAAAAGAAGACAAGAAATGGCGCATGTGCATAGACCCAGCCTCGATCAACAACCCCAGCCAAAGGGGCTCAGTTATCGTGAGACCTTACAAAGCAAACTCAACTCAACATAAGTCGCAGCTCAGTGCGGCTAATCGCTAACAAAGTTGCTCTCTGCTTCAACATGAGATACATCGGAGCTATCATGCTCGACCCGAGTCGCTTCTAGCGACTCAAAATTGAACCAATCAGGTGTTCAACCCACTCCGTTAGGAGTATTAATTCGCAACTAAGTGCGATGAGTATCAAGTATGCATGGCCTGCGGGGAATAGAAAACCCGCATTAAAGGGCCTGCATCATCTGTAACACCCTGTAAAACATCGAGTGATTATGAAATAAAGCCGGCACCCTTGACATTCAAGGGTTTGTCGTTTCGCCTCAACTATCATTGAGTCGCTGAGTCTTTTGAATTTCATATATCACTGACCCTTGAGGGCTCCTTACGAGCATCGCGAGTACCAATCGCACCTCAAATTTTGCCAAACTAGTGGCAATCCTTAAGCTAGAAGCGTCTTGCATTATGCGACCAAAGTACTGGGGTGTGGCGTCAATCGAGCTTGATTGCCTATCATGGCCGCTCTCGACCCTGAACACACATGTTCCTAGGAAATACTGAGCCGCGCGAGCGTCTACTTAATGGAATTATCAAGAAAAGAACCTGCTTATAGGTCACAAAAATACTGTTTATAATACATGAATATCTTACAGACTAACGGGCATGTCCCACATTATTTATTTTTCCTCTTCCGAGCAACAGGAGTGGGAATTGGCGCGGCTTGTCTCGCAGTTGCAGTCGCAGGTGTCCTAATAATCAGGGCGCCGCCAGACGAGCAGAAGGGCCACCAGATACTGTTGCTGGAGTGGCAGCCCGAGATGACTCAGCTCCTGAGGACTTTTCCTTGACACCTTGCTCCCATCAAGATTGAATTTATCAAGATAAGTGCCCAAGTCTAAGTTATCAACAAATTTTGTGGCATACCCGCGCATCCCTTTCCAGATATCGAAGTACTCGCTTATTGGCAGTTCAGTATCATCTGCGCTCATCGCCAGGCCGTGGCGAGCAACCTTGCCAACATCTATCTCTGGATAATATGCTCGAAGCAATGTCAAGACATGCGCGGCTCCGGCGCGAGCAGAGGATCGTTTCCAATCAGAGACATAATGTGGAGCCTTGAGCAGTTTATTTATCCAATACTCGCAAGATGTTGGGCCATCAGTCGCAGGAGAGATTACCGTCATAACTTCCTTGGTAACCTTTAAGAAGCGCTGGCTGAGGTCAGACAGATATACCAGTTGATCCTTCAAATTGGAGCGGGACACTGGGGCCTCAGGTCCTATGTCAAAGAAAGAAAAGGCAAGAAACAAGTCAGAGACTAACGTTGGTTACCCAAAATATGTATGATTAAAGGAATAAAGACCAACCAGCAAGCTGCAGGACGGCTGATTTGACCATGGAGCCAAAACCCTCAAAGGCTTTGAGCAGCGAGTTATATTTTTCATCTCGCGCGGCGAGTTCCTTTGCGTGGTCTCCCTTCAGGCGATCAATCAATTCAGATTTAAGAGTCAGCCCTTCTCGCAAAGATCTAATGACCTCGTCTTTCTCCATGAGTCGCTGCTGCATATCAGCTTCAAGTTCTTTAAATTGCTCTTCGCAGGAGTCGAGTTGACCTTTGAGAGATTTTATTTCCTGATCTTGGTCCCTAATGACCTCATTATGCTGCTCCAGGCGAGACTGCATCATTTCAGGATGGTCTATGGAAATGCCTTTACCCTTTATTGAGCCAGAAGCATCAAGCAAGGACAGTTCACGCTGAAAACAAACAGAGCAAAACGCATAGGTAAATTATCCAGGAATTTGGGGGCTCGAGATTTGAAGCCAGGAAAAGAATCAACACCCCGTGCGATGACACAAGGTTTTGATCCTTGGGGGCTACGGTATATGTACCTGGCGACTTGAAGAAAATTGCTCAACTAAGCCGCGCAGCAGAGCAGCATGCTTATCTCCAGCAGAAATTATGGCATCTGCGATTGACTTAGAACTATTTCCTGGAGCTGGAATTCTATTTTCAGTAGATACCCTACCAGCAGCAGGAGTTGTGGATGGAGCTGCGACTGGAGTCGCGGCAGGAGCCGCGTCTGCAATACCTTCCTCCAGGGAGGGCCTTGGTTGAGTCGCACCATTACTGTTTCCCACGTTTTCATCAGCAGCATCATCCTCGCTCATAGCTGCTGAGAAGAAGTGGGATGGGAATTAGACTTGGTAGCCTCTTCAGACATAGCCCTGCAAAACATTGATGGGTTAATAAGCTGACCTAGCAGAGCCGCAACATTAAAAGAAGGCGAACCATACCCAGAGGCGACACGGATACTCTTCATCAGGCAACCAGAAGAAGGAGAAGATAAACCTTGCAAATCTGAACCTACAGAGTATGAAAAGAAGTAGTGATCAGCAATTCCTTGCCAGAAATACGTAAAACAAAAAGAAAAGGAGAAGAGTCGCAAACAATTACCCGAGCTTATTGAGAAGCAATCCTCTGCAACAGCCTCGGAAGAAAAGTAGCCTTGTTGGGATCAGCGAGTTTTAAAGATTTGGCAGCTCTTGTTTCTGCAGTAATGCCAAGGCTTTGCGACGTTTCTCAGGCTGCGTGGGGTCTTCTGAGCTCTGGCATAAAATACGTTTCGAGGACCTGCGAGGCACCTCAGGAAGTTCCAGGAAAGGTGTATTTGGAGTCGAGGACAAAAGAGCGTCGGCCATTTGTTGTTCCTCTTCAGAAGCACTACCCTCGTGCATAACTGTATCTTCGCCAAAGGCTGCGGCTTGCCTTGACGACTCAGCCACGGTTCCTTGGTTCAAGTCGACGTCCTCTGAAGGAAGAACCCAGAAATAGGGATCGATCTGAAAAGGAGCTCAGGTCAGAAATAATCAATTTTGGAAAGGAATTTTCGAGGAAACAGTGACAAGTAAACATTACCACAAAAGGCTTGTGCTCAGCCCAGAAGGGAGCAAGTCCGACGTTGTCATACGAGTCAATATCCTCGTCCGTCACTCGGCGAATGAAATTTATCCACTCCCCTTTGTCCCAATCTTCAGGGCAAGTGCGATCGACGTCATTTGCATGACAAGTGAAATCCATCATAAGCCGCGAGCGGCGACTCACAGGCTGAACTCGCCATTTAGTCCAGCAAGATATGAGATCTAATCCAGTGAGACCATGGAGTGTCAGCGCTCTCACCTTGTCTAGAAGGGATTCGACAAAGGGTAACGAAGAAGGATCAGGTTTGAAGACAAAGCATCGGTAGCCTCGAAGGGAAGAGGAGACCAAAGAGGAGAGGAATTTCACCCTCAGGAGAAGTGTTTTTACAATAGAAGAATGTCCTTTGCCACTCCTTGATTTTCTTGGCAAGAGTTAGTTTTGGGAAGATACTACCCCTACGGCGTTGGAAGGAAATGGCGCCGCATTGGAGAAAAGGACCATCTGTGGTTTCCCTTTGACTATTGCAATTGAAAAGAGCAAGCCAGAAATCTATTGAAGGCGGGATACCCAGATAATCTTCGCAGAGGACGTGGAAGTTGCTCACTTGCAACATCGAATTAGGGCCAATATCATGGAAGCGGAGACCTAACCGCTGCATCAAGGAGCGGAAGAAGAGAGAGCCCGGGGCTTGAACCCGCGCTCAACATGCTCCGCAAAAATCACTACTTCTCCTGGTTGAGGATTGGGGATTACCTCCTCACCGGCCGCCCGCCATTCGCATTGATCTTTTGGCGGAAGAAGGCCCCGTGCAGATAGGGATTCCAGGAAATCTTCGTCGACCCACGAGCCTTCCCAGTTGCACTTGCGGCGAGACATTTTTCTCAGATCGATGGAGATATCCACCGAAGGATTGTGAGTACGAGAAGCGAGATTGGAGGCGGCGGAAAGGAGAGTAGCGGGATGCGTAATGCAGGACTTGATGCAGAACGCTGGGAAAACGATGAGCCAAGATAAATAACCCAGACGCGGAAGACGTTTAGATCTGAAAATCAACCGTCAAGGCAGGATAAGTCGCGTTCTTGAGCCGCCAAGAAGAGTTATAAGCCGCAGATTGGAAATAAGAAAATTGGAGTTCAGCTGGGATAATTCACGTGCGCGGCTCAGGGGTTTGTTAAGACGAAGGAGCCTTCACTCGAAATCCAAGCTAAACTTGGGGGCTAATGTCGGGGGAATACTTTCTGGATTAACCCGCGGCCCAGTGCGACTTAACTTACTCGCACGGAAAGGCCCACTTGGGAGCAAGCCCAATATTGAACCGCCATAAGGAGAAAGATCTAGAAGACAATCCCGGAGGACGTGAAGACCAAGTAGTCTCCGAGTAGGCCTCTGTGGAGGTATTCCTTATGGGGAAGTTTCCTTTTGTAACCTAGCGAGCCTCTGTGTATATAAAGAGGACTCGCAGGACTTAGAGCGGGTCAAGCTATCAAGCCCCAAACCCTAGCTCATACGGCGAGTACCAGATCGGATCGCCTCCATTGTAACACCTCGATTATCATATCAATACCAATCTAGGGTAGGCAGGAAGTAGGTCTTTTACCTCACATTGAGGGGGCCGAACCTGGGTAAATCTGTGTTGATCTTTGTTCCTGCGATCCCAAGCTCGGAGATGCTTGACTCGCATAATCCCACACCTACGAAGTCATCTATGACACCTGACGTGACAAACCCACGACACCGTCTTCTTTTATCGGCAACGTCCGTCTTGTCTTGTAGGCGGCTGAAGAGCTTGAAGCATTCCAAAGTTGAAAGTAAGCGGCGATCCGCCTAACGTAGTCGGATGATTTGCCGCCATCATGGGAAAGACGGCCTGACCGCTGTCAGGAATCTTCCCGGCACCAGTCTTGTCATTTGACTAGTCCCGTCAAATGTTGACGGATGACGTCATGCAGTCCACGACAGTTTGGACTTGGGCATGTGTCATGATTATTTCTCCACTACGCACAAGAATCGGGGAGAAGGCCGCAGACACCGTTGCCACGACGTGCAAATCGTGGGCACGTGGCGGAAATCGTGCGTCCCCCAATCTCGCGCACGGATCTTGACGCGTGGAGTTAAATACCCAAAGGGCACATCGAGGTCGACTTCTTCCCCATTCGCATCCACCGCGGCCTCCTCAGCTTCCGAGCTCTCCTCCTCCCCGCACTCAACTCCGGCGAGCACGAGCAGAGCCTCCACGGCAAATGGCGAGCACTCAGCAAGATTCGGCGGCGGCGGCGCTGGCTGCGACCTCGGCGGCCATGGTTGGATCTGGATCTGCGCCATCGGCGGCGGCGGTTCCCGCGAGCGCGCCGGAGACCTCTCCTGTCCCCACCGTGGCCGGGGTGAGGTTTCCTCTTCTTCCCCAACTCCGGTGGCACCTGCAGCGTCCACTCCCACCTTCCCGCTCCCATCCCTAGCGGCGACCAGCATGAGGCCACGGCGGAAGCTGCTGCCGCCGACGACGACGACGCCGAGGATGAAGAGGAGACGGCGGACCTTGGCTCCAGGTATTGGCTGCCGTCAGTTATGACGTCAGCTTATCTGAAGGAGCTGGAGGAAGGCGGCTACATACCGCCCAAGACGGAATGCTCCTGGAGGGTTCCAGGCGACGAGGCAGTCCCTGACCCGCAAGACGGCGAGCGCGTCATGTTGGCGTCGCACTGCCTCCGCGGTATGTCTTGCCGCTTTCCGCCTTCTTTCTGGCGGTGCTTAGTTTCTACGGGCTGCAGCCGCACAACATAGCGCCCAACAGTATTCTAGTGCTAGCCGGCTTCCAGGCTTTGTGCGAAGGGTACTTAGGCATAGCTGCGTCCATAGAGCTATTCAAGTACTGCTTCCTATGCCGCCGGCAAACCATACCAGGCGGCCATCTGGCAACTTGCGGTAGCGTAACCTTCAACTGCCGCCAACCCGACTGGTACCCAAAGATACCATACATCGAGTCGGTGAAGCACTGGACCAGCACTTTTTCTACTGCAAGGACATCCCGACACCCGGCACAACACAGGGGATGCCTGTTTTTGTCAACGGTCCGCCAACCCACAAGGCCTGTTGGACGGCAAAGGTGCCGCTTAGCAGCTTGTCGGCTGAGCTTCGAATTGCCGTCAGGCGGATCGAGTTCTTGACGAAGACGATGAAGGCTCCGCAACTTGACGGAGTTGACACCGTCATCTGCTGGTGTCGAGGAAGATAATGCCACTCCGCCATCGCCCACTGAAGATGTGCGAGTACAAGGCGGATGACGCCGGCAACAGCACCCTTGACCAAGATGCACTAGAGTACCGGCTCAGAGAGCTTGTGAAGCCTCTGTCGGTGAAGGCGGCTGAAGGCGTCGCCATGTTCACCCATGACAACCCAGCCCCAGTGGTAAGCCAGAGCTACTTTGTCATTTCCTTGACATCTTTGTCCACTGGGTACTGAATTAATGTTCTGTCTTTTTCCTTTTCAGCTGCAAACCTTGGGGGATGAAGACTTGGCTCCTAACTGGTACGACACCGGTGCCAGCAAGTCGAAGAAGCGCAAATAGCGGCTCCACCAAGGATTTGGAGAAGAGGAAGAAAGCGGCCACCTCTGCTGATGCAGAGGATGAGACCTTGGGGGAGAATCCCACTCAAGCGGTAGGCAACTTTTGCTTTCCCTGACTTATTTTGATATGTTTGTACTGACAAACTTGCATTTTTCTGCTACAGGGGCAAGCCTGCCATGCCCAAGCTCCGCGCCAACTGAAGATTTCTGCCGGTAGGGGCAAGCCACCACGTTCTTCTCCAGCCGACAACGCCCACAGTTGGCGTTCCCGTGGTTGTATGCCAGGGAACGTACACAGCTGCTGGTACCTCAGAGGCGGCTACGGAGAAGATGGCGGGCAAAAAGTCAGTTGCCGGACCTACTTTTTCCAAGACGGCTGAAGCTTCGGCTATGATGCCGCTCGATTTATTGCCATGAAGCAAGAGATGGATGACAGATGGCGGCTGACCAGGCGGATCATCCTCCCATCCGGCTCCAATCTGGCAAAGGGTTGCAAGACCCCGGCAAACGCTAAGGACCATGCGTGAAGGTACCCGTAAATGGTACGCGCACATGGATGATCTCCACGAGACCCTGCATGGACAACTTGAGGTAATGTAACCTATAGTCCCAGCCCCCGAGCACTTTGGCGGCTGAAAATTTTTAGCCGGCAAAGTGGTCTCGTTGACTATATAGTGCTAACCGCAACGTTGTTTTCGTGCATGCAGGCCGTTCTTGCTTCCAATCTTGAGCTGTTCCGTGCTCAAGAGAAGAAAAACAAAGAATGCCAGCAACTGCAGCAGGACGTGGAGATGAAGGACGCCCAGATTGCGAGCTTGGAAGAGGCTCGCAAAAAGGATGAAGGTGACAAAGTTTTCTTTGCCTTCTTTTCGTCCGACTTCTTTTCTTTTCCGACAAGTATTTTAGTCGTCTTTCTTTTTATTTGTAGAATTACTAAACACTGCGCAAGATATTCTCAAGAACTCCACTGACATGCAAGCTTTGATGAACGAAGCTGCAGATCTTGCTGGTTGGTGGCAAAGCTGAAGGCGGATCATGCCAAGGAGCTGGATGAGCGGGAGCTGGCCCATGCCGCCGAGGTTAGCAAGTTGACGGGACAACTTGAAGCCATGAGCAACAACCTCGACCAGGTGAACAAGAATGCCAAAGCGCAGCAGGAACAACTGTCACAGGCAGTCCAGCTAGCTCAGGAAACACTTGAGAACCATCTGGACGAGGTCAACGCCATCCACGAGCATGTCTTGGGTACGTCTCTAACCCTTCATCCTTCTTTGATACTTTGCACTCTTGAAATTTGAAGCTGCAGTGTGTAACTGTTTGTTTTGTGCAGTGCCGGCTAACTGGGTGATGACATGGCTACGACGCCGCGCCTTGCCCGTATCTTGAAGTTGGCGAAATCGTCAACCAGATTGTCGGTGCGGGCAAAGCGTTTGCCGCCAAGTTCTACCCTGGGAGGACGGCGATCCCGTCAACTTCGATGCCTGCCGGACCTGCTGGAGAAGGCGGCAACCGAACACGACAGCACGCTACGCTCAGCAGCACGAGGCGGCGCCAAGTTGGCATTGGCGATGACGGCGGCGTGGTACCCGGAGGCTGATATTCATCAAGTCACCGAGTACTTCCCCACCGAAGACGAAAACAACCAAGCCATCGTGATGCAGGACGTGCTGCGGTCTGTTCGGGCTATGCGACCCGGGTTGCCAACATGGTTGACATCCGCAAGTTCTACAAGGAACACCCGGATCCGCATGTTGCCGTAGCCGATCCCTCCTTGGCGGATCCTGAAGCTGCCGAGGCGGAGAAGGCGAAGCCGGAGCGACGAGCGCAGCCCCAGGATGGCGGAGCCAGCCCCAAGAATGCCGGCGTCAGCCCCCAGGATCTCTCCACCAGCTCACCAAGGCGGCAATCCTTGACTGTCCTCCTGCAAAGGCAGCACAAAACACTGCGTTAATCTGTTAACGCAAAAACTTTATTTTGGGTTTGTAAATATTATGGGCCAACTTTTATGCTACACTTGGCGGTAGGCTTATTTAAGTGGCCCGCCTTAATATGTATCTCGTTGCATGTTTAGCTTTTTCATATGTTGGCGGAACCTCATCTTAGTTACTTTAGCTGAGCCAACCAGGTGCAATACCAACTAATTTAGACTCAGAGACCAAAGCCAGCATGTTGGTGCCAACGACATACTACTAGGCGACCCACACACAAACAGACAGATAAGCATATTAGGCGGTGCAAAGATTGTTTGCTTTTTTAGCCGGCAGACGGCAAATGTCAAAAAGTTTGAACCTTAGCACGGAGCAAAAACTTATTTTGTTTGGTAACTTTTATGACAACAGATATATGATTGCGAGAAAAGACAAAAGATGGCATGATCCCAAAACTGAATGAGCAAACCACAGACTTTTATTTCATAATCATATAGTACTTATTACAATGTGGAAATTGCTAAGTGTAAAAAGGACGTAGCTGCTCAATGTTCCAGGGTCGCTTGGTTTCTTCATACTTGTCGTCAACCTTCCTTTTGCGCTTGCGACCTCGCTTCTTCTTGTATCCGTCTCGCGTCTACCAAGTAATAAGAACCATTGAGCAACACCTTACTGACCACAAAAGGTCCTTCCCAAGGCGGGGATAACTTATGCAAGCCCTTCCTATCTTGGATTAGGCGGAGGACCAGGTCACCAACTCTAAAACTTCGTTGCCGCACCTTCTGCTGTGATAACGCCTCAAACTTTGCTGATAGATGGCGGATCGTGCGAGGCAACATCTCGTTCTTCATCAAGTAGGTCAAGGCCATCCTGTCTTGCATCTTCTGCGTCTTCCTGGACGTAGGCTTGAATTCTGGGAGAATCGTACATCATGTCGGTGGCAACACTGCTTCTGCGCCATAGACTAAGAAGAAAGGAGTAAACTTGGTTGATCTGTTTGGAGTTGTGCGTAAACTCCAAAGGACAGATTGCAATTCATCCACCCAAGCCCCAGCCGCTCTGTGCAATGGTACTTCGAGACGTGGTTTGATCCTTGTAGGACTAAACCATTTGTACGCTCTACTTGACCGTTTGCCTGCGGTGTGCTACTGAGGCAAGATCTAGGCGGATGCCATGCTTATAACAGTATTCCTCGACTTCGCCTTGCGACAAGTTAGTGCCGTTATCGGTGATAATGCTATGAGGCACCCCGAACCGAGAGATTATTCCCCACAGAAAGTTTGCGGCTGTGGCGCCGTCTAGCTTTTTGATAGGCTTAGCTTCAACCCATTTGGTGAACTTGTCTACAGCCACAAGTAAATGTGTGTAGCCACCAGGCGCCGTTTTAAACGGACCAACCATGTCCAAGCCCCAGACTGCGAAAGGCCATGTGATGGGTATTGTTTTAAGCTCTTGAGCCGGCATGTGGATTGTCTGGCATAAAGTTGGCAGCCCCTGCATCTTTTGACAATGTCTCTGCATCTTGCTTGGCTGTCAACCAGTAGAAACCTTGTCGGAAGGCTTTTGAAACAAGGGCGCGTGAGGAAGCATGATGTCCACATACGCCGGCATGTATCTCATCCAACAGTTCTCTGCCTTCTTCGGGCGAAATGCAACGTTGGTAAACACCAGTGGTGCTACGCTTGTACAATTCGCCTTTGATTATTGTGAATGCCTTGGCTCTTCTTATTATTTGCCTTTTCAAAACCTCATCATCCGGTAACTCCTGATTGATCAGGAAGTCCAAATATGGCGTCGTCCAATCCGGCTTTACCAGTAGACGGCATAGCTAGCATGTCAACTGGTTCTGCCGATTCTGGGTCAAGGAGGTCTGCTCCTTTTATTGACGGCTTGTGTAGGTGTTCCAGGAAAACATCTTTTGGTACCTTTTTGCGTTCAGACCCCATTCTGGCAAGTGTATCTGCCGCCTCATTTTGAGCTCTTGGGATGTGGCGGACCTCGTAGCCTAGAAAACACTTGGCGAATTCGTCAACGGTAGCTCGATATGCCGCCATTGTCTCGCTCTTTGTGTCCCAAGTACCACGTATCTGTTGCGCCACCAAGTCTGAATCTCCGTAGCAGAGGACACGCTGGACGCCAAGTTCCTTGGCAATGTGTAAACCATGAAGGAGAGCTTCGTATTCAGCAACATTATTAGTTGCCTTGAAGTGAATTTGTAACACATAACTAAGCTTGTCTCCTTGAGGGTTTCTTAAAACAATGCCAGCCCCCGAGCCCTGAAGCATTTTTGATCCATCAAAGTGCATGATCCAGTATGCATCTTCAGGGAGAGGTACTTCGTCCATGGCCTCCGTCCAATCTGCTACAAATCTGCTAAGGCTTGAGACTTAATGGCCGTTCTGGGTTTATACTGATGTCGAAGGCGGCAAGTTCAATGCCCCATTTGGCAACGCGGCCTGTTGCATCTGTATTATTGATGATATCCCCCAGAGGTGCCTTGCTCACACCGTTATTGAATGCTCCTGGAAATAGTGCCTTAACTTCCTGGCGGCGTAGAAAACACCGTAGACCAGCTTCTGGTAATGCGGATAACGCTGTTTTGAGGCGGAAAATACTTCACTGATGAAGTAAACCGGACGTTGTTCCGGCAAGTCTGAATTTTCCGTCTTGCGTTCCACAACCAGTACCACGCTAACAACCAAGTTAGTTGCCGCGATGTAAAGCAGCATTGGTTCCTGCGAACGAGGAGCTGCCAAATTGGAGCAGACGTTAACGCGTCCTTGAGTTGCTGCAAGGCGGCGTCTGCTTCGTCTGTCCACTCAAAGTTGTCGGATTTCTTCAGAAGCCGGTAGAGAGGCAGTGCCTTCTCACCAAGACGGCTAATGAAACGACTGACGGCAGCCGCCGAGCCGGCAAGTCGCTGCACGTCCTTCAGGTCCTTGGGCCTGGATATGTTGAGGATCGCTTTGATTTTTTCTGGATTACTCTATCCTCGTTCGGAAACGATAAAGCCAAGCAATTTGCCGGCAGGAACCCCGAAGACGCATTTTTTCGGGTTGAGCTTCATCCTATATACCCGGAGGCTATCAAAGGTTTCTCTCAAATCGTCAAGCAAATCTGCCTTCTTTCTTGACATGACGGCAATGTCGTCAACATAGACGTGAACATTGCGGCCAATTTGCTCGTGAAGGCATCTTTGCATACACCGCTGATACGTTGCGCCGGCATTTTTTAGACCGAAGGGCATCGTGATGTAGCAGAAGGTCCCGTAGGGCGTAGTGAACGCTGTTTTGATTTGGTCGGATTCTCGCATTTTGATTTGGTGGTACCCGGAGTACGCATCCAAAAAGCACAGCAGCTCGGAGCCGGCTGTGGAGTCTATGACCTGATCTATACGAGGCAAAGCAAAGTGGTCCTTAGGACAGCACTTGTTCAAACCGGTATAATCAATGCACATTCTCATTTCCTTATTAGGTTTTGGAACCATTACAGGATTTGCCAACCAATCAGTGTGTACTACCTCCCTAATGAACTTGGCTTCTTGCAACTTGATGATCTCCTTCCCTATTGCTGTCCGCTTCTTCTCACCGTAGCGCCTTATTCCTTGCTTCACTGGTTTGGCTCCTTCGTAGACGTTAAGAGAGTGCTCGGCAAGTTCCCTCGGGACACCTGGCATGTCGGCTGATGACCATGCAAAGATGTCCTGATTCTCACGGAGGAACCTGACGAGCGCGCTTTCCTATTTGTCGTCCAAGCCAGCCCCTATGGTGACTTGCTTGGAGCTGTCACCTGGGACCAGATCCGCCTTCTTTGTGTCTTCGGACGCCTTGAAAGTGTTCTTTTGCTCAGCGGTCTTTACATGCTCCGGCAACTGCGACGTATCGAGCTCTTTTTCAACATGGCTAACTCCTCTGCGTGGAGGACTGCCTCAGCGAAGGCGGCGTTGCCACGCTCGCACTCCTTTGCTTTCTTGAAGTTGCCACTGACGGTGATTGTACCGTTGGGTCCCGGCATCTTCACTTGCTGTAGATGTAACACGGCGAGCCATGAACTTGGCGAAAGCTGGCCGTCCAAAATGGCGTGGTAGGCACTTTGAAGGGGACTACTTCGAACCTGAGATACTCCGAGCGGTAGTTTGTCTCAGGCCCAAAAGTAACCTCCAATTGATGCTTCCCATTGACTTGGCTTGCTTTCCCGGAACGATGCCATGAAACTTGACTTTGCTGTAGTCAAGCTGGCTTTCCGACAAGTTCATGCGCTTCAGTGTGTCCGCGTAGATGATGTTGAGGCTGCTGCCGCCATCCATCAACACCTTGGTGAGCCTGAAGTTATCGACAATTGGGTCGACGACAAGGGCGTATTTGCCGGGGTGAGGTACGTGATCTGGGTGATCATCTCTATCCCAAGTTATTGGCTCCTCTGACCAGTCTAGATACTGGGGAACATCTGGTACTGTGGCGTTTAGCTCGCGCATCTCCGCCTTTTCTTCTTTGCCGAAGGAGTGCCCAGAAGCACACCAATTGGCCATGTACCTTGGGTATTTCTTTCTTTGCGCACCAGCTTGGGTTCCTCATCCTCGGACATGGAACTGCCCCATCATCATCTTCCTTCTTTGTCTTCTCAGCCTTTTTGCTCTTTTTTGACTTCCAGCCAACCTCGGGGTCCTTCTTGAAGTCCTCCATGAACCGGCATTCCCCTAATGTGTGGTTAACTTTGCCTAAGGACGCGTGGATTGGGCAGGGCAAGGCTTTTGCCTGATCGTATGTCAGGCGTTGCTTGCTGGAGCCGCCATCTTTACCCTTTCCTTTCCACTTGCGGTTGCCGCCTTTGCCTTCGAAGGCGGCGGCGACCTCGTTTGACGGTCCGGCTTTGTCATCCTGGGGAGCCTTGCGTTTGTGACTTGCTCGCCTGTTTGGCGCCATGTCATGTGCGCCATCTCCATCGCGTGCATCATCATCCGCCTGTGCGTACATGGCTGCTACTTCGAGCATGACTCCGAGATCCTTGACTTGCATGCGTACGAGCTTATGTCTGAGACTTGAGCCCTTCAGGAGGCCTGTGGTGAAGGCATGGATTGCTTGATTGTCGTCTACGTTCTCGCAGCTTGCCTTTGTTTGAATCCACCTTGCCAAGAAGCTTGTAGCTGTTTCATCTGGCTTTTGCACGCAACGAACCAAATCTGTGTATGTATTGGGTCGCTTGTACGTGCCTTGGAAGTGCTGCGTGAACACCTTTTCCATGTCATGCCAACTATGAATGCTTTTCTCCGGCAAGTTTTCGATCCAGCTTCGGGCTGTCCCCTCCAGCATGAGGGGAAGGAAGCGTGCGGCGACGAGGCCATTGCCTCCGGCAATTTCAACTGCCAGCGCGTAGTCCGACAACCATGAGTTTGGCTTGTCCGCTCCATTGTACCTTTGATGAGTTTTTGACACTGATGTCATGTCTCGGGTACTTGAACGTTGCGGATGGCTGGGCCAAAGCACTCAGGTCCTAGATAGGCATCTTGCTTTCCAGCCTTGATGTCATTGAGACGATGTCTGCGTCTTGCGGACTGAGCTGTTTGCCAGATCTATCGGCGTTAGGCTCGTCCTGCGCTGCCCGGCTGTGCCTAGGCTCGTTGTTGTGTCCCCGGCTTCCGCCTTCGTGCCTGGGCACTGGTGGTGGGGACTGTGTGCGGTCCCTGCTTCTTCTTGGCGGCGGGGCGTTGTCGCGATTGCCGCCACTCCTTGGCGGCTGCTTGCTGCCCCTGCTTCCGCCTTCATCCCGCCTAGGCGGAGGGGGTGAGGCCTTGCGCCTGTTGCCGGTTCTGGACGCCTCGTCACGCTGCCTTTTGGGAGGTGGTGACTTGCGTGGGTCCTTTCCTTGTCCTTCCCTTTTCCGTGGCTACTGGAGCCGGACGGATCTTCGGGTTGCCACCGGCCGCAGCTTTGCAAGCGTTGGATTTGATTCCAACTTTCCTCCCCTTGCGTCCGCCATGTCGGCGCGAGAATCAGCACGGGCCTGCTGCTCTAGAGCTTTGTGAGCAAGGATCGATGCGTAGTAATCTTCTCGTCCTTGTCATAGTCATCATTGTTGAGGATGTCTAAGGCGGCTGCAGTGTTGAGGACAGGGGTGGCGAGGATGACGTCCCCGTTCTTGTCCTTACGCTGCGGCGCTGTAGCCCACTCGAAACCAAGCTTTTGGGCAGGGGATTTGAAGTGTCAGGATCCCTGCCTTTCTTGCTTTTCTTCTCCGCCACAGGTCCTGCCGGCTTGGGCAATGGGTGGTGGTGAAAAGATTGCGCTTGGGGTCAACTTGGCGGTTATCTTGGCGTTTTCCTCCTTGGCTTCGTCGAGGAGGCTCTGGACCTCTGCTTGCTTGCTTTTGAGGTACTCAGTTTGCTCCACCAAGGTGTTTCGAAGTTTCTCCAAATCAGCCGGGTTGGTTTTGTCGGTCACCGGCGTGTGCAGAACTTCCGCCAGGGCCGCCATGTTCCCTATCTTGCTGGGCTCGCCTTCTCTAGAACCTCTTCTTCGGAGCCCCAGGAGGCTCTGGAAACAGTGGATCGGTTGCCGGGGTCCCCAGGTTGGCGGCGTCAGTTGCCGCCGCCTGCTCTGAGGCTGCACCGGTGACATCCGCCACAAAAACCTGCTGCATGTTGACGGAGGAGCCCGTAGCCGCCTCAGAAGGCGGGGATCAGGTGTAACAAAACACTGCTTGACCCGTTGCTCAAACATGCTGGCAGAATCTTCTTCGGAATCAGAATCTACGTTGACGTGAACGGTAGATCTGGATCCGGCATCCGACATCGCATCATCCTGGAGGCAGGAAGAATAGATTCGGGATCTTGACTGTTGGGCTGGGAGTCTGATCCCAGTCCCGTCATGCCGACAAAGTGTAGATCTGAATCTGCGGACTCCTCAGGAGGCAAACTCAGATCCGTCTTGATTGTAGGGCGGGTGGGATGGCGAATAAATTCGCGGCAACCCATACGCCTCAGAAGTGTAGCCGATGAACACATCGACGCCGCCAAACGGCACAACTCCGCATCCGACAATGTAGTCGTCTGCGGGGATGTAGGACTCGTCGCAGCTGATGTAGTGGTTGTCGCCATAGCGAACAGCGCGGCCGACGGCGATTGTTTCGCCGATGCCGCCTAGGGTTCCCGCCTGGAACGTGACGCCTGACGCCTTAGGCCCCACGGTGGGCGCCAACTGTCGTCGTATCGGCATCTGGATAGGAGACGGGGTCCTGCTAGCCGAGGGTGAACGTAGGGCAAGAAGGTGGACGTCGTCGAGGTCGGGATTGTACACGGCGTTTACCCAGCTTCAGGCTCCACGGCGGTGGCGGAGCCCTACGTGCTGCTATAACTCACTATAAGGCAATAGCCGTGATACAGGTTACAATGAGTTGGTTGTATGTTGATTGGATGCCCTAAAGGCGTCCCGAGGTCCAGCTTATATAGGCGGCTGGACCTAGGGTTACAAGGAGATTACGTATCCGGCAAGCATACAGAGTCCTAAACCTAGCCGGCAAGTCTGCCGCCTTCCGTCTTGGTCTTGGTGGCTTCATGGGCTTCAGTCTTGGGCCTCCTCCTTGCCGGCATCCGCCTTCCTTGGTCGTCAGCTATCTGGGCCGCCCGGCAGGCAAAGCCTTCACCACCACTGCGGGCCACCCTGGACTAGCCGGATTGATCCATGCTGGTGATACCCCTAATAGGTATATCCCCAACAAAGGCTTTACATTCAATTGTCCATGAAACGCTGAAAGCTGTAGTTGCTCAGTACAGTGCTGATGAGATAATAACACAGAGAGAGGTATGATTCGCCCTAATATGCCTATGCATTCTATAGGAATGCTCATTATACTTGTTAGAAAATACTATTTTGGGGGTTCTAACTGTTTGGCTCATCCCCTCCAATTTCAGAGTGTGAGTACGGAGATTAGAAACAAACTGACAGAGGGGAAGGAGGAGGAGAAGGAACTTGCACATGGCTGTTTTGGGTCTGGATTCCTTCCTTGGAATATGGCCGTCGTGCCTATCGAGATCCCGGAACGAGGCATGTTCATCGCTGAAGGAAAGACTGCTTGCGCCCCAACAGTCAAAACCAATGCCCACTCCGTCGAGTACACCCAATCCGGTAATAGCTGATGCTAAGGCTATGACAATGATGACTTCCACGCCCAAGGCCAAGGTGTGTAATAGCCTGCCAATCCTTTTCTTCCATTGAGTGAAAACTGATAGCTTGCTGAATTATTCTTTTGCTACTACTGGAGTAAAAAAACAAATCCTGTCACATCAGTTTTCACACATGCGATAGTTTAAAAACCAACTTAGGAAAAACCAGGGTACTGGCAAGTAGCAAAACAGAAGGAATAATCATAAATTACAGTTATATAAACCCATAAAACAATATGTTAGGTAAGTGCAGAGATGCCTGACATTTCAGGAAGTTACATTTGATGGAGGGAAGATGAGCTGGCCAATGAACAATCACTACCAACTCCAGTATTTTTAATATACATATATATGTCAAATATATTTACCCTTTTTTACTTTAGGTTGATTTTCAATTTTTCTCCGCTCATATTGCATTCCAGGTTAGCTCAGTTTGTATGTGATTTTAAATGAGTTTACTTAGCTTTTTTTTTGAAATCTTGAATGAGCGCTCCACAGGATTCTTATTTGATAATTATCTGCATACCAAAAAAATCGAAGTAGATCAAGATTTAGCTTGGAGGAACTTAACCATTTGCATGCACCTTATATAGCTTGAGTGGATAAACATGCTCATCATGCACTTATCTCCGTTCATGTAGAAGTATATCAGGTTAATCTTGAGCTTAATCTACACCGTAGGGGTTTCCCTTACAGTAAAGTTGTAAAATAAATAAATCTTGAGCTTATCTTAGGCCAATCGAGTCGAAATAGTTTACGGTTGTGATTGGCTACTTTTTAGTTTGATTCAAATCAGAGACATCATCATGCATGAGTTGTGCTTTAAGTCTGTAACTTGTCCACCCAATCTTTTCATGTACTCGAAACATATATGAGTCTTTGTGAACAATTGATGTTATGAAGTTCCATTTTCTATTCTTCAAAGCAATTCTTTGCTGTAGAGTAGTTCACATCTGCTGGAACAGTTGACTAAATGCATAGCTAACTTACCTGACATCCCTCCAGGTGTACCAATTTGAGGCTCACATTATTGCTCCAAGGTTGGAAAGGCCAACCACTGATCAGAGCACTACTGTAAGCAAGGATCCCCAGATGGTACATATGATTGCTTTGTCCTAAGTTTCATTTCTTTAGTTTTGGAATCAGGAGCTCCTAAATTTCTTGGAAATGACGGTACTTGCTAACATGCCTGATGATTAATTGCTTTGTGCTTGATAGTACTTTGTACAAGCCTTGACCCTATATTTTGTGTCATATCGTTTCAAAAAATATTTTGTGTCATAGTTTGTATGCATCTTCATCTATCCATATATTTTGGGTATTGTCGGTGTCTTTTGGAGTGTTCATATCTATACATATATTTTGGCTGTGTCTGGCATTTGGAGTGTTCATATGGTGGTGGTGTCAGAACGATCCCGGAATGTGTGATCAAACCTGTCGTTTCTCTCGCCGTGTCCATGCAGGTTCGCGCTTTGCAACCTCAACCTCCCTTTTGGGAGGCTGCACTCTATTCTTTGTCTGGAATGTTAAATAAAGCTTTGCTTTTCCAAAAAAAAAAGGGTGGTGGTGTTACTGCTCTTCATTTGACCAATTATATCACAATTAATCTACCTTATTCGTTTAGGCATCTATATGAACATGTTTAATCAGGTATAGTTTATGAAGAGGTTTATTGTATCTCTGTTGTACAGGTAATGATTTAGTCTGCTAGTAATCTAACAGTCCTTTTTTGCCTTGTGAAAATCTATCTTGTTTGTAAGATAACTAATTCTATAAGATTGACAGTTCCTTTTTGTTTTTATCATAATTCAATCTTCTATGTAAGGAATTTTTTTGGGATACTTTTTCATAGCAAATGTACCTCTACAAGGCAATTTTGAAGCTACATTTATAAGGTGGAATAGTTCATGCCATGTCCTTTCATGTTCCAAGTTTGTTTTGCTGCTGGTCTCATATTTTTGCTAACTTATCATTATGTATTCTGACAGGTGAAATTTAGTCTGTGTGTCCTTACAAGGCTGGGAGAGAACTTTGATGAGAAGGCTTTACATTCAATGGTCCATGAAACGCTGAAACCTGTAGTTGCCCAATTCAGTGCTAATGAGATAATAACACAGAGAGAGGTATGATTCACCCTAATATTCCTATGCATTCTATAGAATGGTCATTATACTTGGCAGAAGACACTATTTTGAGGGTTTTAACTGTTTGGCTCATCCCTCCAATTTCAGAGTGTGAGTACAGAGATTAAGAATAAACTGACAGAGAGGGCAAGGAATTTCGAAGTTCTTCTTGATGATGTGTCCATTACAAGCCTGTGTTTACTAACTGCAGCAGAAGAAGCTGATCATGCAAAGTTCATTAGTTACAACAAAACTGAGGACACAAACAGTGAAATTACTGGGGTACAGGTAAGAGATCTGTTTTCTCTTGGACATTTTGTTGTGCGGTGCTATCATATGAACTGGGCATTTATCTCTTTTTCCCTGCGGAGCAGTTCACCTTCCCCTTAAAGTATCTGAATGACCAATTGAATAAATTTATATATATAAGCTGCCTGCATTATCCAGGTTCCCAGGTATAAAAGTTCAACGGCTCGTGATGTCTATGCTTGCCCTTATCTTGTTGAGAGTACTTCTAAAAGCAAGGATCTGCATATGGTAAGCCTTCAGCATTAGTGGCTTCTTTGCAGTTGGCATTAATTTTTCATTAATACATCAGGCAAAACTGTCATTGTTACTTTGTTTTGAAGTTACATTTGTTAATATGTTTCATCTGTTACAAATTTATCTTGCATTTTACTGAAGTTACCAGTATTCACTGAAGGTATCTTTGTATTCTATCTCACTAAATGAATGAACTATTTATCTTTTCCTCATGTCTAAGTTGAAGTGTTAAGAGTAGTGGATGTACTGCTCTTAATGAGATCAATTGCATTGTAATTGATCTACCTTATTTATTTAGGCATATAGACGAACATGTTAATCAGGTATAGTTTATGAAGGGGTCTATTTTATTTCTGTTTCACCGGTAATGGTTTGGTCTGATAGTAACCTGACAGTCCTTTTTCGCCTTGTGAATATATTGTTGTTAACAACATACCTATGCTATTAGATTGACTGCCCCCTTCTTTTTAATCATAGTTCATTCTTCTAGGCAACGGATATTTTTTGGTTATTGATATTTTTTTCATAGCAAATGTACTTTTATGAGGCATCTTAAAGCTACGTTTATCATGTGGACCAGTTCAGCCATGTGTTTTCGCATTACAAGTTTGTTCATGCCATGTGTTGGATAAACTTTCCATATGTATCCGGGCAGGTGAAAATTGGTCTTTGTGTCCTGACAAAGCTGGGGGAGAACTTTGATGATAAGGCTTTACTTTCCATCATCCATGAAACACTGGAAGCTGTAGTTGCTCAATACAATGCTAGTCAGATATTCAGAGAGCGAGAGGTATGATTCACCATATGCATTCTATGCACATCCTCATTATATTGGGCAGAAGGTATTATTGGGGTTCTAATTCCTTGCTCTTTCCCCTTCCAGTCTCAAATTATGAGTATGGAGATCAGGAACAAGCTCACTGAGAAGGCAATTAACTTCAATGTTGTCCTTGATGATGTGTTCATTACAAGCCTGGGTTTACTCAATGCTGCAGGACATGGGCATACCAAGTTCACTGATAGAAAAACTGCGAAGGACACCATGATCGCAATTATCAGGGAAACGGTAATCATGTCTGCAGTTATTTTGAAACAAAATAAAATGAAGACAAACATTTTTTTTGGCAAGATTATGATATTTATCAGATCGAATTGTCTCTTTCCTGAGTGATGCATATTATTTTCCTGGTGCTGTTTTCTTGTTTCTGCTTTCTATTGATCTCAGTACTTGATATGAACAGCATGAAATGCCACTATAATCCCAAAATTATTTTCCTCAAATAGGAAGAGCGGGTGGGTGGTTGTGATGGTGGTGGTGAAGGGATATTTGTGCCCTCTTTTTAATACCAGCATGACATTAATACTTGTCTTTTTGGTAAACTCAAAAGCCGCATCAAGTTGATATAAACAAAAGAATTACACTTGTTGATGTGTGGAATGTATCAATCTTCGATATTTTGAATGTACTCACTTAGTGGTCATTAGGATTTATCATCATTGTTATTCACTACGGGGTTGCTGCTGTGGTGGTGATAAAGATGCAGAGCCATCTTGATAGATGACGTTGGTGCTCGCCTGCGCTGCCTACTCGCGTGTTTGTGGTCCGTGCCCAGCTATGATGACGAGGGCATCGATGGTAACCTCGGGTGGAGGGCGAAGATGAGGAGGTTCGACGTGTCAACGGCCCTCGTTATGTGAGTCATGGGATACCATCTGACGTTATCTGAAACTAAACCTGTATGTGCCTGATAAATGTGGGTGTACAACAGCTCCAAATTCAATGGTTTGAAGATGGTCAGAATGTCAGATATAGGTTAGCATCCTTCATGAGTGGATGCTCCAGAATTCAGTAAGCTGTCTTGCGATCAGAGGAAGGAGAAAACCATCCCTAAGCTTTGTAGGCATTCTTTCCGTTTTATGATGCCCATTGCCTTGCACTGAGTGCTCGATGCTAAACTAAAAAAAATGCCGATCAGTAAGTTTGAGCACAGTTGTGCTTACTGATCACCCGGTCGGAACTAAACCTCTATTATGGGAATGTTGAGATAGGCCTACACACAATGCTCGAGCACTGACCGGCAGCCAGAGAATAGCATGTGCCTGCGCGCGGTGGCTGGATGGTCTCTGTCTGTATACACGTCAGCACAATAATAGCGATATAATAACGGCTACCGTCAGTTTTATATGCAAATCGTGCTTAGATCTTGATTAAGACTTTCTGCAATAATTTGAATTCAAAATTTGTTTGAAATTTTGGGCGGCAAATTCGCGGTATTTTCCTGTTAGCGGGGTAACCGCAAATCCCGAGCCCCCTCGGGATTTTTGTTCTATTCGGTATCCAAAACCCTGAAATAGAGTACGGGCATGCGATCTTTTTTTTTCCCGTTGCAAGGGCATGTGTGCTAGTAAAGTTCTGAAAATGTGAAACATTTCGTCAGGTATACTAACGGCAACAGAAATTTGTAAGAATATAATTAGTTACTAAACTGAATTGGCAATGAATATTTGAGCCAGCTGCTTTACCTCAGCAGAAGATATTTAACGAGCAATGCTGTTTTGTTTTGTTTTGGCGCGGCCACGAGGCCGTGCAATGCTGTTGGGACAAGTGGGCTTTGGGCGTCCCGTAAAATGAAAAGAAAAATGGGCTTTGCGCGTAGCAGATTGGACAAGCCCACCCACACGCACGCGTCGTTAGCCGGCCGCCCCACAGAAAAATAAATACTCAACTCCCTGCTCGAATTCCGATACAGCTTCCAATTTGGTCTCGCAAGTCGCAACCGTCCGGGACTCAATTTGGCAATGGATATCCATTCCCCGATAACCGGTGGTTAATTCACCTATTAGGGGACGGTTTTGGTTGCATATTACTACCCGTGGGGATCTTATCATTGCTAAAACACTCCCCAACGGTTATTGCGGTGACGGATCTGGTACACCACTATCCATACCCGACATACCCGGTACCCGCTATGACATGTGGGGACAGGATACCAGAGGGAGTTAGACACATGTATATATACCCCCAAAAAACCCTAAATCCGAAAAAACCCTCCCACGGTTCCATTCCCTTTTCCCCAGCCGCCGCAGCCCGCACGCCCTAACCCTAACCCTCGCTCCCCACTCCCCAGCCGCCGCACGTTGCACGCGCCCTAGCCCCTACCTCGCGTCGACCCAGGACCGGCCGCTGAAATCCCTGTCAGCCGCGGAGTTCAGCGCACCGCCTCCTCCATCGTCGACCAGCTACGCCATCCAGATAGCGTGAGCACCCCTGGTCGTCGGCCAGGTGCCCAACGTCCTCCACGCCGGAAAATGGCTTCTCCAACGGCCAGCTCTAGCGGTACCGTCAGCAAGGCCCGCCTTGCTACCCCGAGTCCAAATCGGTGAGGAAAATTTTGAGCTTTTGATATTTTGTGACGATGCATCTGGGCGAATAGTGCTGTTTAAGTGGATATTGTGTGCATGTTACGCATGTATAGTGTAACAAAGACTAATGTGTTCACAAGACTGGATTAGGAATAGATACAAAGGTAAATACATAGAATACATGTTCTGGTCATATTTCTTGTTATCCTTTAATTCTGAAATGTTGTCATTGTTGTTTGCTTATAGATGATGACGATGGAGACGAAGCTAGCTTCTGGAGTGTTCTTGAAGACGTTGAAGAGGGGATGGAGGTTACCTTCTATCTGTTTGTTATGGTTGGATGTTTGTTATCTTGTATAGAATTATTTGTAATCTAGTCTTTTAATGCTTTGCAGAACCTGAAGCTGTAATGTTGAGTGGCAGCCAGCCTGCGCTTCGCCACTTCTACAAATCTACAATGATGAAACCTGGAGTTTGGAGTCCCAAAGTCCAAAATTTATCATTTTTCGAATTCTGAATGTTATGGCCTGTGTGCCTTTGTTGAACATTTGAACCAAGTATTTTTGGCATGTATGCCTTCGGAAACTCCCATTTGTGTTATGTAATGACTAAACGTAATTGTGGTCTGGATTTAGTGTGTTGAACACTTTAATTTGTGCCCATGTACCTTTTTGCTTTTAACATTGATATATTATGCTGCTGTGATATATTTTGTGAACTGTCATTTATTTAGCTAGTGCTGGGATTATCTATTTGTGGCTGTGTGCCTTTGTGAACTCTTTATATTATTGTAGCTATCATATATTGTGACTGCTCATATTTGTGTTATATCTTTGTTGGTACAGGGGAATTGTTGCTCTTTTTTTATACTCAATTTGCTGACTTAGTGGAGATGGTTAACCGATGGTTATTTGTTACCTGTTGGGTAGTGGTTATGGTATGAAACCTGTCCCCGTAACAGTTAGTGGGGATGGGGACGGTAAGAAATTTGTTTCGTGGGGATGGTTATGGTATAGCAATAACCGGTGGTTACTGTCCCCGTTGCCACATGGATCCGGGACTCTGGGAGTCTACGTTTCGTCTGGCAATGCCGTTTTCTGTTTCAGATGTCAATTTAGTCTTGTGCACATTGGTCCCTACTTTCTTTCTTGTCCTCAAAGTTTCAAAAAAAAAAAACAGGAATAAAAATCCCTAGGCATAGCTTGCAATGGCGAAGGAAGATATCATCTACATCTTGCTAGAAGAAGGGAGTCCTCCACCTCCATTCCTGACTCCGGCCGCCGCAGCGGAAGCCTCCGGCGACGCATCGACGTGCGAGAAGCGCGATCATGCTTTAAAGACCGCGTTAAGGGTAAGCGTCCTGTATTATTTATATGTGAGATATATAGCACGATCTGCCTTGGATATTTGTGTGATTAATCTTTTTTCGCTGCAGAGTTTCTGCAACACCTGCTGCCTTGGAATCGTCGCCTTTGTATGTGCGTACTCGGCCTGGCAAGCTTGCAGGAACACGGAGGAGGTGGCACTGGTTGTGGTCTGGCTCCTGCTAGCTGTCTCTCTTCCCACCCGCCTTGGGTACGGGATTACGGCAGACTCCAATTGGAGTCGAAGAAGAACAAGGCCTAGTAACGGCTTTGGAAGGACACATGGAAACATCCCCACGCTAATGTACACACCCATGACGACGACGGGCATTCTAGCCATGTAGAGCGAGACCTAGATGCATGTCTTTTTTTTTTGAGGAACTGGCAGTCGTTCTGCCTTTCGATTAGATAGAAAAGAGTGTTATGTACAGAAGTTTGAGCTAGAGAAAAAACCCTTTACAGGTAAACAAACTACAAGTCTCCAAGATCCCTCGTGTGGGCACCTCTTCTCGCACCAAAGCCGTCACCTTCGTAGCCAATATTGCCACATTGCAGAAGGTCCTTCGTTTTCTCTCCTTCCATGTCTTAATTAGCAGACGGTCATGGCTTCGAACGCATCCAAGTGGTAGATCGGTTCACACATCAGGGCATCTTTAACATATACCCTATTTCAGAGTACAAAAAGTGGTTTTAGGACATCAAAAATTTGTGTTTTGGATATCTTAGGGCAGCATAAACTTTTCTGCCGTACCAGATGCGCTATTTTAGACACCACAAAAACGGCAGCCATGTGCGAAGGCTCGTTCTAACCGTGTGCGATTGTCTGATCTGTACTAGTGTGTTTTGTGTTCCCGTACAAATGTGTGTGCGGTTGTGTTCATAGGTACAGTATGTGTGTATGTTGTGTGTTATAGTCATTGTTTGTAAAAGTGAATTATCAACGTACGCATTTGTGTGCTGCAAAAAAAAAGAAAATTTTCATAACTTGGAAAGAAGCAGTTGTTTTATAGTAGTAGAATACATAAGTGTCGTAGTGGTGATATTTTTTTGCAGTTGGAGCATATATATCGGAATGTAAACTTTAGAGTTTCTCTTTTTCAAGTGAAAAAAGAATCAAAACTTAGAAGTGTGCTTTTTGCCAGGTCGTTCCAAGATCTCCCCTTATGTGGTTTGCATATTTTAAAGTTGACCGACCTAAAGAAGCTATTTTGATACAAACATTTAAGAACGTGACAAGATAAATTGTTAATCAAACAAACGAAAACTATCTCGCATAGTATTTCTTGTAGAAAAACATTCATATATATTCTATTTTAAATACTCTTTATTGTGAAAACTAAATACAACATTATACTTTCTATATATATCTCGCAAGTACACAACATGCTATCCAAGAAGGTGTAAAATAGCAATTCGTGACAGGCTTCACCAAACTCTGTGGTAAAAGATGACGTATTGCTACCCCTTTCTGTGAGGGGCAGGTCGTCCACCTTATGAAGTGGGTGTCGCGGCAGCCCTAATTGGAAACCCCCCCTCAGTTAGATTGTATTCCGTGACAACTCATAACCACATGCCCACCTCGGCTTTCTTGTTTCCTCCACAAGTTTGCGTATAGGCCCGCTTCAGATTATAGGCAAAAAGAATGGACATGCTTTCCCATTCTTTGATGCGATATCCCCTGCATACGATTTACAAACACAACCATTTCACAACTAAAGTGCCTCACACGGAACAACACCACTTCATCACATCCATCCCATGCAAACATACATAAACAAACATCTAGATCCAAATCATTTACATAACAAAAATATTAAAAAAATCATCCCATCTTATGGAATGAGGGAAAGGTACTACACTTTTCTAAAGGGAAGCAAATTACATATACAAAGCAAAGAAAAGAAATACAATGACACGACTAAGTAAAGAAAAGAAACCAACCACTTCTTGATTAAGTCGTTGAATTCACCGATATACTTTGTCTACCATTTGAAAGGATCGTATGACACCTAGAGGGGGGGGGGGGGGGGGAGGTGAATAGGTGCTACTTCAATTTTAGTACCTTTTCAAATTAGGCTTGACACAAAAGGTAAATTCTCTAGATATGCAACTACGATGAATTTACCTATATGACAAGCTAGCAACTAAGCAAGATACACGAAGTAAAGACGGTAAACAAGGATAGAGGTAACCGAAGTCAAAGCACGCGGAGACACGGATGTAATCCCGAGTTCCTCCTTTTTAGGGGAGTACGTCTCGTTGGAGAGGTGTGAACCAACACAATGGTTCAACAGCCACAAAGGCTTCACCTTCTTCTCCGATGAACCGCACCACAAAGGTTTGGTTCACCTTCAACTATCGGAAACCTTCAAGGCGGAGTCCGGAGCCTTTTCAATAACAATCCGGGACACAACCCACAACTGGATTGGGGACTCCCGAACGGCTCTAATCTGTCACAAAGACAATAAGTGAGATCAACAAGAAGCTAGGTTTTCCCAATGGAAACCCTAGCAAAGGGGCCCTCCAGTGAATGAGGGGGAAATGAAAAACTGCTGGGTGAAGATGTAGATCCGGCCTTCTCCTTCAATCCTCCAAAGATCAACGAGTTTGGGTGGAGGGATTGGGAGATCTTGTAGTTTTGAGCTTGCAAAAATGGAGGTGCAGATATTTTGGGCGAGCTATTTGTCCAAAGGTAGGTGGAGGGGATTAAATACCCCCTCCAGACAAGTGGCCGTTGGCAGCAGAAAACTTCCCACGTCGGTAGTACCGGGCCTCACCCGGTAGTACCGACGGGGGTTGACCGGAGGCAGTAAAGACGACCAGTCAACACGACTTCTCAGGCGCACAACGGTAGTACCGGACCACCTAGTCCGGTAGTGCTCCCTTCCCGGTAGTACCGCGCCACTACCGGGGCTACTACCGGGTAAAAACTTCGCGAGGCAGAGAGCCATCCGGAGATGCGGTACCGGGCCCGGTACTGGCCGCGGTAGTTCCGCATGGCAAAAAGCTGGGGTCACCCGGTAGTACCGGGACGGACCCGGTAGTACCGGCTGAAGCAGAAAAAGCAGCTTCTCTTCCTTTTTGAGACAAAACCTGTGAAACTATAAGAGATATAAGCCTGCACACTTTTAGCACACACATTAGACATCTAATTGTGTTGTCAACAAACATCAAAACACCTTGGGGTAAGGATATGCTCTTTCAATCTCCCCCTTTTTGGTGTTTGATGACAACACACTTAGGAGAAACAAAATGATTTGCAAAAGCTAGACGGGCTCTCCAAATTGTGTGTTTATTAGGAATTTGCTTTTGAATGCAAAACACAACATTTAAAATGGGCGGAGCTCCCCCTATATTTTACAAACCAAGCAGGTTCATCAAGATAAACAATTAAAACAACTTGCAGATAATAAGCAAATAGTGGATACCACACTAGATAGGTCTTATTACAATATCACAAAGTCTTGGCATGTCTTACACCATGCAGAAGAGTTCAAAGCAAATATCCGAATAAAGATGAAAACACAAGCATAGAAGATCAAATGAAGTGCAAGCTTGTGTTTTCTCCCATGCAAATCCCACGGCAAACCCTAAATAGAACACATTCTCCCCCTTTGTCATCGAAATGCTAAAAAGGAAGAAGCGTGATGCTAACACGTCCCAAGGAGCGTCAAGCTCCACCCGCGCCGTGGTGGGTCGAAGAAGAGGGGGCCTTGAAGCGATCACCACCCGGAGGAGCATCTTCATCACTCCAGAAACCCTGCTTGGACACCCATAGATGCTTGGGGGTGATTTCTTCTTCAGAACCATCGGAGACTGGAATATTCATGTGCTTCATCATAGCTTTCTGTCGCTGTGTTGCCTTCTTGTGGAACACATGAGCCTCATACATGCGGTCTTCCAAGTCAAGCTTGAAGCAAAAGGCCCTCTTGGCCTTAATCTGTAGCTGCTTGAACCAAGAAGGTTCCTCAAGGGGTGGTGCACTCCCACTAGCTCTCTCAGCTGCAGCCGCAGCCTCAGGATCAAGGGTCTTCTTTTTTGGAGGAAGATGAGCCTTGACACGGGTTCCTTCACCGGATGTGACACAATGGGGCTGCCATCCTTCATGATGTCTTCTCCATTCTTCTCGAGAGCCCACTTGCGGCGAATAAGCTTCATAAGGAATGGGCCATAAATGGGTGCCCTCCTATCAATGATTGTAGACCAAAGGTCATTCCACATCCAATCCATCACATCAAGTCTCTTGCCAGTTCCTTGATTTTCCTTAGAGAGCTTGAGAAGATCAAACACAAAACCATGAACCTCATCCCAGTTCCCCACACGAGGAGCAATAGTTTCCCGGTAGATGCGATGAAGAATCTCAAAGGGACGAACAAGATGAGCAGTTTTACCAGTTGTGCCATTTTCCATAGTGATTGGTTCTAGAACATCCTTGGAGCTGGATCGATCTTGTTCATGGCACCTCCAGCCGCTGGGAGAGAGTTCACCATTGTCTTCATAGCCTAGAACCTCACCAAACTCCTTCATGGTAGCAGAAAGCTGTGTGTCCTTGGTCATCCACCTTATGGTCCTGGCATCATCATGTTCAAAGTAGACTGTTGCAAAGAACTGCACAATATAGTACTCAATGTAGGGGTGATTCTCCTTCATGATGTCAATCAGGCCAAACTCTTCACACATTGCCAGTGTCTCATCAAAATAGCCCTTGTGCTTCGGGTTTCTCATGAAAGGAATATCAATGGTGTGTTGGACAACCACCGAGTACTTCTTGTGAACATAGATCTCTTTGTAGATAGCCTCTTGGTCATTGGTGTGAAAGTGAGGATTCCGCACAAGAGGTGACCTCTCCTCAGCATAGGGATTTTCTTCTCTGAGTTTCTGATAGTCATCATTCTTCCATAAATGCAGTGCTTTGCGGGCTTTCGTGGGAGGAGCAGTGGTGGTACGAGCAGCAGCTGGAGTTTTTCCTCTAGCTCGAGATCTGGCTGTGGTGGAGCAGGCAAGACTTCCTCTTCTTCTTCTTCCTCAAGATCATCAGCCATGAGACGCTGCTTCTTACCACCACGGCGGCTACCTGTGAAACAGCATATAGGTAGGGTAGGGAACAGATGAGTGCACAAGTTCACGGAAGAGAGAATCAAAAACTAGTCAATAGATGTAATGTGAGGTTGAGTCAAGCAATTTTGTACATGCGGTAGTACCGGGCTGCGTCCGGTAGTACCGGCTGAGCCGATTCAAAGAGGAAAAGCCACAAAATTGATAGATTCAACCACAAACTACAAAAAAATGACTAGCTAACGAGGCCTAGGTGATCTTCCATCCATTTTTAACCGTGGACGACGGAGCTACCAGAGTTTTCCTCGACATACATCTAGGTTTCAAGATTGAGAAACTAAGAGTGCAAGAAACGGGGAAATACCGGAGGCCATGGAGGAGATCGACGAGGGGATCGCTCCCACGGAGCAGATCTGGCCGGAGATGGCGGAAACCGGCGGCCTAGGGCGGCGGCCGGAGCAGGGAGCAGAGGAGGCGACGGGGTGGAGTCGTGCGGGTGGGGAAGAATGGGGAATAACCCCCACCCCGCCCGCACAGGAAAGATATCTGATACCCGTGATTCCCGGTAGTACCGGGGCCTAAATCTTTGCGAGCAGTAATAAACTGCTTAGATTCAGAGCCCGGTACTACCGGGTACCACCCGGCGGTACTACCGGAGCCTCCTAAGAAACCCCAGATTTCTCTTTTTGTGGAAGGATTGAACTTGTGCTAGAGAGAAATTGTTTTATGGGATAAGATAGGCATAGGATAGAGAAACTCAAACTGAAGATGGTACTTCACACTCAATTTGCAAGAAGCAAACACACATAAAGCCAAATTGAGCATGTTTTCCATAGAAGCACTAGGTAAGCAATAAAATCCAAATAAAACCAACTCTTCAACAAGAAGAGGGCGGTGGCCTAGGCCACCATATATGAGTGTGGTGTGACACCGCGAAGATATATCTTGGGTTCACGGCCACAACTCGTCATTTAAGCTCACAATTCATAGCACGAATATAGAGAGACAAATGAATTCTAATGTCGGCATAATGGGGGGAGGGATAGTCCAATGGATTAGGACCGCACTCCCCCTATGTCCATGCCTACACCTAAACCAAATAGATAGTCAAGAAATAGGTGTGTATGCAAGATAGTCAAGCCACGCTCCTTGAATCCACGATATTTAGCTCATGCCTCAAAAAAGTGAATCTTGCTTCATCAAGTGGCTTCGTGAACATATCGGCAAGTTGGTTCTTGGTTGGAATATAGCCAAGCTCAATGTCACCCCGGGTAATGTGATCACGAATAAAGTGATAACGAATCTCAATATGCTTCGTTCTTGAGTGTTCCACCGGGTTGTGACCAATCTTGATAGCACTTTCATTGTCACATAAAAGAGGCACTTTGTCACAATGGACACCGTATTCCTTTAAAGTTTGCCTCATCCATAGCAATTGAGTGCAAGCACTAGCGGCTGCCACATACTCGGCTTCGGTGGTGGAGAGAGATATACAATTTTGCTTCTTAGAAGACCAACTCACCAAGGACCTACCAAGGAATTGGCATGCCCCGGAAGTTGATTTCCTATCATCCTTACAACCAGCCCAATCCGAATCCGTGTACCCGGCAAGAGAGAAATTGGAGTCCTTAGGATACCACAAACCAAACCTTGGGGTATGAACCAAATATCGAAGGATTCTATTGACCGCTTGCAAGTGGCTTTCTTTAGGAGCCGCTTGATACCTTGCACACACCCCTACACTCAACACAATATCGGGTCTAGATGCACAAAGATAAAGCAAAGAACCAATCATAGAGCGATAAAGTTTTTGATCAACATCATACCCTTTGGATTAAGTTCAAGATGACATTTGGTGTCCATAGGAAACCTCTTCTCTTTAGCATCTTGCATCTTGAACCTCTTGAGCATGTCTTGGGTGTACTTGGCTTGAGAAATGAAAGTCCCTCCACTCAATTGCTTGATCTCAAAACCAAGGAAGAACTTCAACTCTCCCATCATGGACATCTCAAACCTATCGGTCATAAGCTTTGAAAATTCATCATTAAAAGCTTTGTTAGATGAGCCAAAGATAATATCATCAACATAAAGTTGGCATATGAAAAGCTCCCCTTTAACCCTCTTGGTAAAGAGGGTGGGATCGATTTGCCCCACTTCAAATCCACGGTCTAGCAATAGCTCTCTTAGGTGCTCATACCAAGCACGAGGTGCTTGTTTGAGACCATAGAGCGCCTTATCAAGCTTGTAGACATGGTTAGGGAATTTGGGTCCTCGAAACCCGGTGGTTGCTTAACATATACCAACTCCTTTAAAGGACCATTAAGAAAGCACTTTTCACATCCATTTGTTGCAATTTAAAGTTATGATGTGATGCATATGCAAGAAGGATACGGATGGACTCAAGGCGAGCCACGGGTGCATAAGTCTCTCCAAAATCAATGCCTTCAACTTGAGAGTACCCTTGTGCAACCAATCTTGCCTTGTTCCTCACAACCATTCCATGTTCATCTTGCTTGTTCTTGAAAATCCACTTAGTGCCTATAACATTGCGGCAATCTTTGGCTTCTCAACTAAATTCCACACTTTGTTGCGCTTGAAGTTGTTTAGCTCTTCATGCATAGCTTCCAACCAATCCGGGTCTTCAAGAGCTTCAAACACTTTCTTTGGTTCTACCATGGAGATATGTGCTTGATGCTCACTAAAGCTTGCCAATTGACCCCTTGTGGTCACCTTGCTCTTCAAATCACCAAGAACCTCTTCTAGCTTATGGTTTCCTAATTCCAAGGTCCTTGCAACTCTTGCTTTACGACGGGCTTCGATATCTCTATTGGATCTTGGAGGTATCACTTGATCATCTTGATCATTTGAGTCCCCGTCTTGACCGGAATGATGACCTTGATCATCTTGATGCACATCTTCAATAATAGAAGGAGAGGGTTGATCTTGGTCTTGACCTTGGCTAGCATCAACAATAGGAGAACTTGGTTCTTGCATAGCAACTTGGTCAACTTGAGGAGGGTCTTGAACTTGTTCTTGGGTTGGTGCATCATTTGCTTCCATGGTAGGCGCCGGTTCACCTTGTGATGATGTAGTCTCCACTTGAGTGGAGCTAGGACTTGCTTGACTTGCTTGAGGAGGCTCATGATGTATCTCGATGGGGCGATAGAAACCAATGCCCATTCTTCTTATTGCATCTTGAGGTTCCTCAATATCTACATCACGAACATGAAATTGCGCCACTTGGGAGCCGTCATTCTCATCGAACTCCACACTACAAGATTCCACAACTCTCCCTAAGGATTTGTCGTAGACTCTATAAGTGTGGGATTCGGCACCGTAACCAACAAAAATACCCTCTAAAGCTTTAGATTCAAATTTAGATAAACGAACACCTTTGATCTTATAGAAACACTTACAACCAAACACTCGGTAGTAGGAGATGGTGGGCTTGTTGCCGGTAAGCATTTCATAGGGAGTCTCCTTTCTTCCAACACGAAAGAATAACCGGTTAGATGAGTGACACGCCGTGGAGATGGCCTCGGCCCATAAGTAAAGTGGAGACTTAAACTCCGCCAACATGGACCTTGCCATATCCATGAGAGTCCGGTTCTTCCTCTCGGCTACACCATTTTGTTGAGGGGTATATGCAGCGGAATATTGATGACGAATTCCCTCTTCACTAAGAAACTCATTTAGGGTGTAGTTCTTGAACTCGGAGCCATTGTCACTTCTAATGGCCAATATGGGAACATTGTGTTGACGTTGAACTTCATTGGAGAAGTCGATGACGGCTTGTTGAGTCTCATCCTTCGACTTGAAGAAATAAACCCAAGTAAATCTTGAATAGTCATCAACAATCACCAAACAATACTTCTTCCCACCAAGACTCGGTTGAGGAACGGCACCAAAGAGATCAACATGAAGAAGTTCCAATTTCCTCTTTGATGAGATGATGGTCTTGCTTGAGTGGGGAGAATCATGCATCTTTCCTTCAACACAAGCCCTACAAAGACGATCTCTAGAAAAAGAAACATTCTCTTTTAGTCCAAGAATGTGGCCACCCTTGTGAAGACTTTGCAAAGTTCTCATGTTGACATGGGACAAGCGGCGATGCCACAACCATCCCACGTCGGCCTTTCCGAATAGGCATATTGCTTGAGTGTTGGTTGACCCCGAAAAGTCCACCACAAACAACTCATTTTCAACATACCCAACGAACATGACCTTTAGAGTCTTGCTCCTCAAGAGTACCACCATATCAATAGTAAAATGGACATCAAAGTTCATCTTATTAAGTGCACGAACGGACATAAGATTGTAACCGAGAGACTCGACAAGCATGACATTTACAAGGGTGATATCCTTTGCAACTACCACCTTGCCGAGACTCTTTACCTCAGCTTTTGACTTATCACCATAAGAGACGGTTGAGTGATTTAATTTGGTCTCAACTCCGTCATAATCTCCTTGCTTCCGGTCATATGACTAGTGCATCCACTATCAACCACCCATTTAGACCCACCGGAAGCATAGTCCTACAAGAAATCATTGCTTGGATTTAGGTACCCATTTCTCAATGGGTCCTCTTTTGTTAGCAACAAGGGTCTTAGGAACCCAAATAGAATAAGCAATGTAACCATCATAAGGACCAACATATTTTGCATAAACATCCCCATAATAATCAACATAAAGAATGTAGTTGGGATTGTTATGCCCCGCAAAGTCACTACGAGTGGTCTTGCCCCTAGTGGCATTACCACCCGCAATGGAAGTCTTGGCTTGTGCGGGCTTGGCATTGTTCTCCTTGTTGTTGCTCTTCTTGATCTTTGCCTTGGCTACATAACCAAGACCCTCCTTCCCTTTGTGTGGCTTTTGCTCAAAAACATGAGCAACAACCTTTTCTTTACCTTTGGGAATAGAGGTCTTGGCACTAGTGGCCTTGGCAAGATCCACCTTCAACCTAGCATTTTCCTCAATAACATTTGCATGATCACAAGAGGGAGTAGAGGTACTAGGTGAAGTAGATTTAGAAAGTTGAGTTTGAAGTTGCTCATGAGACTTGACAAGGTTGGAGTGTTCACTTTCCAAGGCCTTGTGGGCCTTGTCAAGCTTCTCCATATCCTCAAGAAGTCTAGCATTAGCAGCCACAAATTCGACTTTCTCCTTTTTAATCACTTTATATTTAGCAAAGACATGGTCTCTATCCTTAATGATTTTAGCAATTATTTCATCATTTTTATCATCAAGGGACTCAAGTCTTTCCTCAAGAGAAGTTCTATATTCACTTTCTTCTTCTAGGGAAGCATTCAAGGATTCTATGGAAGCATTCAAGGATGCTATGGTGAGAGAGTCCTCTCTCTCAATTTTTCCCTTGTCTTCAAGGAGTTCTTCGGCCGCACCAAGTTGTCTCATGAGAGACTCAACATGTTTCTTAGCATCACCTTGCAAGTTAGTCACAAAAGTATCGAAAGAAACAAGTTCTTTCTTAATCACAAGACTAGCTTTATCATCCATTTCATGCATGGACTTGGGTGTAGAAGATGATACCTCGGTAACATGAGCCATGAGGCAACGAGCGTTGTTGATGGAGAGATTTTCATTGGGGGATTCAAAGAGAGAAGATGATGAAGTTGAGACAATAGCCAATGCGGCCACCTCGTTAGTGGGTTCATCTTCTCCTTCGGAATCTTCAGAAGGATACTCTTCTTGAGCCACCAACACAATTCTCGGTGCCTTCTTGAAGAATGGCTTCCTCTTGACAAAAGGCTTCTTTTGAATCAACTTTGAGTGATCCTTTGGGACAAGCTTTCCACCATGTTGTTCTCGGTTCTCATACGGGCAATCTTTGATGAAGTGATGCTTGTCATGACAATTGTAGCAAGTCTTCGTCCTTATAGCAAACTCCTTCTTCCCACTTGGATTGTTCTTTAGATCAACTTGAGCCTTTGCCTTGGCCGGGTCACGCCAAAAAGCTCTTGTGGCAAGAGCCACGTGATCATGGTAGGCTTGTTCAAGATCATCGGGGAGAATGTTGCTTGGGCATGCTTCAATTTCCACACTATCATCAAGACTCATCACCTTGGCCTTCAAAGCAAGTGAGGGACCTTGTTTCATTCCCATGGCCCTAGCACGGTTGTCTAGAGCATTCTTGGTGGCAACCTTGGAGGCTTGCACTTCTTGCATAACTTCATTAGATGACATTAGAAGATAGTTGTGTCTTCCTTGTATGGCCTTCAATTCAATGGGCTCGAAGGGCATGAGAGCATTCACATACTTCCTCTTGATCCAAGCATCATCCACATAGGTTGCCCCAACATTATAAAAGGCTTTGGCAAGAATCTTGAGTCTTCCATACATCTCCTCATGAGTTTCATTATCAAGCATGTAGAAGCCTTCGGCCTCATTGCTCAAGGCATCAAATCTATTCCTCTTCATGCTTTCATTTCCAAGAAATACCACCTCAAGGCAATCCCAAGCTTCTTTGGCGGTGGAGACATGTTGAATGTGATGCATACCATTTTCTCCAACGGCAAGTTCAAGCATGTGAAGAGCGGAGGCATTGAGTTGAGCATCAACCACCTCTCTTCTTGTCAAGTTGTTTGGATCCACGGCCTTGAATCCCACTCGTATGATCCTCCAAAGCTCGATAGAGGCACTGTTGACATGAGATTTCATTGAGTGTTGCCAACTAGTAAAAGCCAATGCATTAAGCTTAGGTGGAGGACCTAAGGTATTTATGCGAGGATGAGGGATAAGTGGGTCGGGAGAGTAGACACCAAGAGGGGAGACCTCATGGTACTCGGGCTTCCCACTTTCCGGCTTGGTTGTGGATGGAGAGGAGTTCTTAATTTCGGTGTCGGTTTCTTCATCCCCTTCCTTCTTCTTACTTCCATCCCCGGAATCACCCGAGTTGGAATGAAGAGGGTCCTCTATTAATGGGAGAGTGTCCGAAGGGGGCTTAGTACTAGTGAGTCTTGCGAGCATGTCGCGTATCTCACTAAATTGGGTATCCATGGACGATCTCAAAGATGTTTCCATCGATTTGACATCGGCCATGGATGCCGGTGTACTTTGCCCTTCTGGGGCACCTCACCATTAGTCATACTTCTCTTAGGCGGTTAAGCCCAACAAGAGAGCCGAGGCTCTGATACCAATTGAAAGGATCGTATGACACCTAGAGGGGGGGGGTGAATAGGTGCTACTTCAATTTTAGTACTTTTCAAATTAGGCTTGACACAAAAGGTAAATTCTCTAGATATGCAACTACGATGAATTTACCTATATGACAAGCTAGCAACTAAGCAAGATACACGAAGTAAAGACGGTAAACAAGGATAGAGGTAACCGAAGTCAAAGCACGCGGAGACACGGATGTAATCCCGAGTTCCTCCTTTTTAGGGGAGTACGTCTCGTTGGAGAGGTGTGAACCAACACAATGGTTCAACAGCCACAAAGGCTTCACCTTCTTCTCCGATGAACCGCACCACAAAGGTTTGGTTCACCTTCAACTATCGGAAACCTTCAAGGCGGAGTCCGGAGCCTTTACAACAACAATCCGGGGCACAACCCACAACTGGATTGGGGGCTCCCGAACGGCTCTAATCTGTCACAAAGACAATAAGTGAGATCAACAAGAAGCTAGGTTTTCCCAATGGAAACCCTAGCAAAGGGGCCCTCAAGTGAATGAGGGGGAAATGAAAAACTGCTTGGTGAAGATGTAGATCCGGGCCTTCTCCTTCAATCCTCCAAAGATCAACGAGTTTGGGTGGAGGGATTGGGAGATCTTGTAGTTTTGAGCTTGCAGCAATGGAGGTGCAGATATTTTGGGCGAGCTACTTGTCCAAAGGTAGGTGGAGGGGATTAAATACCCCTCCAGACAAGTGGCCGTTGGCAGCAGAAAACTTCCCACGTCGGTAGTACCGGGCCTCACCCGGTAGTACCGACGGGGGTTGACCGGAGGCAGCAAAGATGACCAGTCAACACGACTTCTCAGTCGCGCAACGGTAGTACCGGACCACCTGGTCCGGTAGTGCTCCCTTCCCGGTAGTGCTCCCTTCCCGGTAGTACCGCGCCACTACCGGGGCTACTACCGGGTAAAAACTTCGCGAGGCAGAGAGCCATCCGGAGGTGCGGTACTGGGCCCGGTACTGGCGACGGTAGTTCCGCATGGCAAAAAGATGGGGTCACCCGGTAGTACCGGTACGGACCCGGTAGTACCGGCTGAAGCAGAAAAAGCAGCTTCTCTTCCTTTTTGAGATAAAACCTGTGAAACTATAAGAGATATAAGCCTGCACACTTTTAGCACACACATTAGACATCTAATTGTGTTGTCAACAAACATCAAAACACCTTGGGGTAAGGATATGCTCTTTCACCATTGTCAACCATTTATTCAGAATGAAGGAAGATAATATCTTCAATACATTCCAAGACTTGTAAAAAAAACATCACAGAATACCTAGCTCAATACTCGTAGAAGATTAATTACATGTACAATAAGTTGTATGTAAACCTAAATAAATTTAATACTCCCTCCGTTCCATTTTAATTGACTCACATATATCTAGATATGGATGTACCTAACACTAAAACATGTCTAGATGCATCCATATGTAGATATATGTGAGTCAATTAAAATGGAACGGAGGGAGTAGTATTTAAGAATTATGCATGAAAAGAATGGGCGGATGAAACATAATTCTCGCTATTGGGATCATCCTGCTATAAATGAATCTTTCCTCCGTGTCATGATAACATTGTTTGAAATCATGACTGCGGACGAACGAATTGCCATAGTATATCTTGCGGAAATATTTGTAGGTATTTATCAAACCTAAGGAGCTACAATTAATCGTTCCCTCTGACCACAAGAGTTGCCATGATATCTAGTCATGTTTGTGCCTAGACCGTAGTTTGAAATTTAGTTACGTAGTAGACGAGAACGCCATACTTGCATGTCATCTTCCACGAACCCTCCTCGGGTGTCCTATCGCACCATGGCCGATGCCACTCAAGACGTCGCCCTCCGCCGACACTCCTATACAACGCTGTTGAGTCCACAATTTCCCCAACAAGGCCACCATCGTCATCTTACCGACCTGGCCTAGATGGACCGATCTCACGCCTCGAGAAGCCGTCGAGAATACACGGCCAAAGAGTCGTCGACAAGACCAAAGGAAAGCCTCGCCGGTTGAGATTGGAGCCCTGACATCTCTTTTTCGTTGCCGCACCGTAACCGCCACCACAACGATACCTCCCGAAAAAACAATTCCTAAACCTACTGATAAGCCTGACACGAAGCACTGGTTCCGCCCACCCTCCTCCCCGGAGTGACGAATGCAGGAGCAGGGAACCCACACGCTCTCCGACTAAGCCCGCTTGGACCTTGTTCACCTCCCTTTCGACGTTGTGGTAGGAGCAGGGTAAGGGGAGCAAAATAGTAATACGTCTGCAACAAGTGCCACAAGTGTGAAATAGTGCGGCATACTTATTGTACTTCACGAGAGAAATTTTCTTTGTCCTTCATAGTGAGTACTTAAAAAAATGAAAACAAAAGAAACTTATGTTAGGTTCGACCGTTGTGCTCAACATACTAGTCTCGTGGATTTGAAAGGCATGCCACTAATAGTCTGTTATTAGTGGCATGGTCACATTTTACCACGCAACTGGTATTTTGGTTAAATACCACTGACGTGGCGCTCCATTTTAACACGGCGGTAATAATGGTTACCTATAAAGACTTTGCTGCTAGTGAAAAGAGTAATATGTCCGGAACGAGTCCCACAAGTGTGAAATGGCGTGGCGTACTTATTGTACTTCATGAGAGATATTTCCTTTGTACTTCACAGTGAGTACTTTGAATTTTGTTTAAAACAACAGTAAAATAAAAATAAAACAGTTGAAAAAACCACAACTTTTTCACCCTGTACTGCACGCGCGATGGGTAGACCTTCACAGAGTTTTTCTTTGAGACCTCTCGATCTAGGTTACAGCTGTGCTTTGTTTTAGGGCATGTACAATGGTTGATAAGACTAGTTTATCTTAATCATGCCACATAATTTAGATATAACAATAAAACAGGTTGTACAATGGTTATCTTTTTAGTATTATCTCGAGTAATCAGAGTTCCTAAATATGTGGTGAGAAAGATGTTACTAAGGTCATGTACAATGGTTCATAAACATACTTATCTTAATCACGCCACGTAGTCGAGATATGTTAATAAAACATGACATACAATGATTTTTTTAGTCATATCTTAATAAACAGATATGCCTAAATCTGTGGTGAGACATGTTGAGCTAAGAGATGATCTCTTAGTTGAAAAGATTCATTTTTTCAATTCTCTATCCTCCACCTCATCAGTCATCCTACGTGGCCCTAAGAGATCATCTCTTAAAGAAAAGGCAAATATCTTTTTTACATTTCTCTTTTGCAATTCAGCAATTATCTTACGTGGTGAGCCTAGGATGCCACCATTGTACATAACCAGATGACCTTAGTGGTCTTCGCGTGTACTAGCTAGGCTACAAGCTCGCGTGCACTAGCAGATTGAGACAGCCCCGCCTGGTACAGAATGACCCCTCAAAATCTCTACTATATAATCTATCTTAACGACATGGTACGCGTACGTCGTACCTCGCACGATCAGAGTTCAATTTCGTCTGTCGCTCCAACGCCCCGTGCAACACACGAACGAACTAGCCAAGGTGGTACTAAAAAACCTGCCTCAGTTTTTCGTTCCAGGTCCTAGGGGCAGCACGGGCTTTGAGTCTTTACAGGCCCAACATAATATGTTCCAGGTCCTAGACCACTACAGAATTCACGTATGGGTCAAACTACTTCGAATCAATCAGCAAAAAACGTGCGTGTACAAGTTCTCCACCCAGTCGACATCACCTAGGAACGAAAAGTATATACTCTCAATCAACTTTGAGAAATTTAAATGCTGCCGTCAACTCTCATTTCGGTGATCTTAATATTCGTATTTTTGCTTGTCATTCTTGTGAAACCTAAATGTTTCTAATGATACAAAATTATAACGAAATTCAACATATTTCGAATGCTATAGACATAATATGTTCCAGGTCCTAGACCACTACGGAATTCACGTATGGGCCAAACTACTTCGAATCAATCAGCAAAAAACGTGCGTGTACAAGTTCTCCACCCAGACGACATCACCTAGGAAAAGTATATACTCTCAATCAACTTTGAGAAATTTAAATGCTGCCGTCAACTCTCATTTCGGTGATCTTAATATTCGTATTTTTGCTTGTCATTCTTGTGAAACCTAAATGTTTCTGATGATACAAAATTATAACGAAATTCAACATATTTCGAATGCTATAGTTGAACCAAGTTCTAGACAATAGCTAAAATGTTTTAATGGTACAACAGTTATGAGCACATATTGGTTTTATTCCGGCCCGTTGCAACGCACGAGCATTTTGCTATTCAAGAGAACGGATATTCAAGAGGTGTTGGGGGCCACATCTTGGACGAATCGGTGAGGGGCAGCAGAGGCCAGGGAATCAGAGAAGGGAAGGGGTCGGGCGAAGTCCCCACGCCGGTGTAAAAACAGAGAGCCGCGCCTGGCTGTGCAGAGGAGGGGCGCGTCACCCGTGTCGCTCCGACGCTGTAGCCGTCCGGCGGAAGGCCGCTCGTGGATAAGGTGAGGAGGAACAAGAGGAGAGGAGGTGTTGGGCCGCCGCTGACATTAAGCTGACGGATCGGGTGGGCATGGAATACCTGCTTCGGACGTGCGGCCACACGCACGGACTGTCGGAGGTGCAGAGGCTGTCAGGATTGTGACCATGTTCTAGACAATAGCTAAAATGTTTTAATGGTACAACAGTTATGAGCACATATTGGTTTATTCCGGCCCGTTGCAACGCACGGGCATTTTGCTATTCAAGAGAACGGATATTCAAGAGGTGTTGGGGGCCACATCTTGGATGAATCGGTGAGGGGCAGCAGCGGCCAGGGAATCAGAGAAGGGAAGGGGTCGGGCGACGTCCCCACGCCGGTATAAAAACAGAGAGCCGCGCCTGGCTGTGCAGAGGAGGGGGCGCGCCACCCGTGTCGCTCCGACGCTGTAGACGTCCGGCGGAAGGCCGCTCGTGGATAAGGTGAGGAGGAACAAGAGGAGAGGAGGTGGTGGGCCGCCGCTGACATTAAGCTGACGGATCGGGTGGACGTGGAATACCTGCTTCGGACGTGCGGCCACGTGCACGGACTGTCGGAGGTGCAGAGGCTGTCAGGATTGTGACCATGTGCTAGGGGCTTTAGAACTGGAGCATGAACCAACATGGACCTCATCTCCTCGCTAACCAGATTGAGAAAGATGTGGGAGGAGAGCTTGAAGTGCACCATCGATGCCTGGCATAAGCAAGTGTTCGTATATGACCTTCAGATCAGAACTTGTTTTCCTTTGTGTATGTGTTGTAGCCTCATGTTCTGATTCTGTTTAATTCACTTGGTATTTGGGTCAGCAAGCTACATCAGTGGTGTCTAGAAAAATGAAAGGTTACCCATGCTGCATTGATCGGAAGTTGGAAGATAGAACTTAGTCTAACAACTCTTAGCGGCAATTAACTCCGTGATTCTCATGTAATGTCGTAGTGGTGTCACGGCAGATGCCATAGGGATGGCTAAGTTGGGGCTCGCTTGGACGCTGGGGGATCCGGGGAGGGTTTGCATGCTAAGAAGCACGCATGGAAGAACAAGCAAGAGCACAAGAACTCAGAACCAAGAAAACCAAGAACACAAGCACACCACGATCTACCCAGGTTCGGGGCCCTCGTGTGGAGGTAAAACCCCTACTCCTGTCTGCCTCTCTGTGTATATCTCAAGTTCTCACAAGTACAAGGTGCTCCTCGAGCTGTATGATGCTACAATGGCGAGAACACAAGGTGGAAGATGAAGCTACAGAGGGGAAATGAGAACTAGGGTTTCTCTCCTCTCTATCCTTCTGTCCGTCCCCCTCAGGAGGTGGTGGTGCTATATTTATAGTGTAGCCAGGTTACGGTTTTACCCCTGCCTCAACATGGTAATGGCATGGCCAAGAGGAAGAAGACAAGCCCCTGCCCTCTGTCAATCCAACGGCAGCACCGTCAGTCTCGCCGCAGGCCTAGCTTTCCTCTTTGGGTGGTAAAACAGTAGCTTCCCAGGGTCTAGCCTCTGCCCCTTTCCCGAATTAGGTCGGGTCAGCGCCTAGGTCCTTGAGCTCCCAGGAATCCCGTGGCGTGACTCCGCAGAGCCCTGCCAAGCTTCGGGCCACGGGCTCTGTAGAACCCGTGACTCTCTTCTGTCATGGCTCGAGTCTTGTGCTTCCAACCTAAACAGGTCGGACCTTCCTTCCTCAAATATCTTCTCCTGCACTCATAATGAACTTCACAATACCGAGGTAATTAGGTCGGTCGGTCATACCTCGGACCATGAACGTCGGTCCACTCCGACATGCTACCTCGGATACTCCTGGATCAAGTCACCTCGGTCAAAACCAACTTCATACCTCGGATACTCCGAGGTCCAACTAGGTCGGTCCTTCCTATACCTCGGTCCACAATCTAGCACACATTACACCTTGCCTTGACCCTACCCCGGGGTAGCCCCCCGACAGTAGTCCCCGAAGCTGGTGCGGTCCTACAGCCTTGGCTGAAGGGCCGTAGCAGGTTCCAAATAATTTGAAAACCAACCACCTAAGTCTGACCTGAAGAAAGCTGGTCCGGACTAACTTCCCTCTTTGAGTAAGTCCGGGCGGTACCGAGGTTCGCCTGCGTGGTTGCCTCTCCGAGTTGAACACTTCGGCAAGATTTGTGTCGAGATCTCCTCGGACGCGTGTCAAAGAATCTCTGCTTGGCGCCTTGGAAACCGTGTCTTGATAAGACATGCCACTGACAACTCGCCACCCACGCCGCACGGGCCCCACATACAGTGAATGCTACAGCGCACTTGAGCGGTTTGACCGCGGGCGCGTCCCCTCGATTCCTGCGCTGACCACCACAGGGAATCCTTGAGCGGACGGTTGCAATTCCGTAGCCAGCGGTGTGGCCGATCGTGCGGCCACGATTGACGCAACCGCTCGCAACCGCGCGCGCTACCCGCAATGAATCCCACCATCTCCAGGTAACCGCGCGGTAGTGCGCCATCAACCGCACGCCCCTAGGCTCTATAAGTAGGGGTGCAGGGGAGTTACTTCTTCTTCTTCCCCACCACTCTCCACTTCATCGTGCCGCAGCGCTCTCTGCCTCAAGCGCCGCCGCCCATCGCCGCCGTCTAGCAGCGCCGTCGAGGATCTTCTATCATCGGGGTCCGCACGCTGCACCTTGCGCCATCGAACCTCCGCCGATTCCACACCTCTTCCTCATGATTCCGGTAAGCTTCCCGATTCTTTTCATGGTGACAACGGGCAAGTTCATCCTCCGTGATGAACTTGCTCGTTCTCGATGAACTCCGTCGAGATCTTTCCAAATCTCGCAGCATATACCGTGTAGATCCTCCCTTCGGCCTCGACGATGGATTTACTCAGTTTGCTCATAGATCCACCACCATGCCTCATAGATCCACCACCATGCCTTGTGATTATTTCCCTTTTTGTCACCGCGGTAGATCTTCGCGTTTCACTTTCCTTCGTAGATTCGTGTTTCCCGCCTAAACTCCTTAGCCTGGCTATTTTGATTGATCCGAGGTACTTATCTCGGTTGAATTTCCTTCTCCTGCAGGAACACATCGACATGTCTTCTATCCCGGATCAAGCCGAGGAAGGAGCACCCGGAGAACGAGGTGGCTGGGAGGGATCCGATGTCACGGAGGCCGACATTAAGTGGCTCCGAGATTCACGGCGGATCCCGGCCAATCTTATCTGCCGGGTTCCGAAGAAAGAAGATATCGAACCCGACGTGGAATCCGGGGAGCGAGTCGTCTTCCTGGATCACTTCGAACGTGGTTTCAGACTCCCGGCCGGGAAATTCTTCCGGGACTTCTTGGACACATTTGGGCTGCAACCGCATCACTTGCCCACCAATGCCATCCTCCAACTCTCGGCCTACGCAACTTTTTCCGAGGGTTACCTCGGATTATGGCCTAGCATCGAGTCATGGGCCAAGTACTTCCAGCTCAAGAAACAAAGTGTCCCGAACAAGAAGGTCGCGGACAAGGAGATGACCGCTTGCGGGGCGGCCTCTATTTCGCCTCGGCGGTTCTCTGAGTTTCCTCGGATTCAGGGCCTGGACTCTTGCCGGAAATGGCAACGCTCCTTCTTCTACGTGAAGAACCCGGGAACTGAAGACCTCATCAATTTGCCGGAGTTCACCATCGGAGCCCCCACTGCCCAACTCAACTGGGATTACGAGCCTGAGCCCGACGCCCCCGAGGTTTTACTGATTCATCAAACCATGATGTCACTCCAGGAGAAAAGTTGGGGAGCAGATGACATCTTGCGCACCATGATCACCCGCCGAGTTAACCCTCTACAAGCGCGGGCCCACAAGATCTGCCATATGAGTGGTCGCTACGATCCCACCCGGAATAGCACTCATGAGCTCAGTGACCCGAAGTGAAGAGGCGCATCCGGCCATCGCCAAGACCACCATGCCCGATAAGTGGAAATGGGGTGTTAAGCCCTATGACCGAGATCACCTTCCAGCTCAAGTAAGTGTTCCTTACCCGGCGTTTGATATGCCTCGGTTTGGTTTTCACCTCGACATTATACTAACTCCTGTGCTAACTCGGTTTTACCTCGCCACTTCTGCAGAAGTTCACTCGACAAGAAGTCGAGGATGGCCCCATCTCCTCTAAGGAGTGGGCTCCCGACCTGCCTATCCCGGTCGTCGCCGAGGTTGAAGATCCGGACCATGAGGATCATCTTCCTATTCCCAAGGCCACCTCGGGTAAGACTCGCGATCGCCCATTGCACCGCCCACCAGTTCGATCGTCCATCCAGGATTGGTCCGATGATGACGATGACGATTGCCAAATTCTGGAACCTCTCGATGTTATTCCAATTTCCTATGTTCCTCCAACATATAAGAACTTTCATCCAGCGCCTGCAGCCTCCCGGAAGCGCTCAGGATCCGGTACTTCAGATGCCGAGGCTTCTAAGACCTCGGAAACCGCAGCGCCCAAAGCCAAGCGTGCCAAGAAGATCTCCACCAAGAAGAGACAACTGCCTCCGACCGGCCCAAAAGTACTGCCGACCTCCGCAGCGTAAGATAACTCCTCGCCTCTTTCTGCTCCTTTGAAGTAAGTTTTCATATACTAACTATCTCTTTATCTCGATGTAGCCCTCCTCGCCAAATTAAGCGAAGTGCTAACTCGATGAGCTCGCCACAGCCAAAACCTCAGTCAGCCGAGGTTGAAACTGGCACTCTCGGGGTAGGGCAGCACACCCCGGAGACCGTGATCCTTGATCCGGATACGGACTCCGGCAACCAGACTACCGAGCCATCCAACACCCTGGTTGGACCAGCTCCTACCTCCGAAGCGCCTCCACCACCAGACCCTCAGCCAAGAACAGATAAGAAGCAACAGCAGCAGCAATCAACAACCGCCCCACCGAACCAACAACAGCAGCAGCAACCCGAACAGCAGCCAGCGAAGCAGCAGCCTACGATGTCGCCACCGCCGTGTCCGAAGTCCACCAATACTCAATTGGTAGGTCGGAAAAGCGCGCCGTCGCCAATGTCGGCCTCTCATCAACAGCTTGCCAAGACTCAGCCATCCAGCTCGGGTATCTCTATATCTCGAGCTCTTTTGGCTGCAACTACTAAGACTTACACCGGCAGCTGGGAGATCCCGGCACTCCGGACTGAGAGTGGCAACAGCCTGGGCTCAGAGAAAAAGTATGACATGGACTGGAACTCGGCCGACGCGAGCGAAGTTTCCTCCAACCCAGCCACTCTGCATCCAGCTGGCCCCAGTGCCTTGGACCAATCTATTTACACGATGCAAGCAGCAGTCCTGAACTGCTCCAGGATAGCCTCGGTAAGCTCCTTCACTTAGTCTTTTTCTCTTTGCCAATCAAATGACAGACGTACACCAATCCCAGTCCCCGAGATTTGGGTCGTGTAATTGTCACTCATCCGAGTTAGAATTACCCGGGTCGAATCTTCATAAAAAGTCTGTCATTTCATTCACCCCAAAATTCCGAGGTTGAGTCCCCGGGACCAATACCTAGTCCCCGGGTCTAAATTTTACCTCGGATGCTTTAAATTGTCGCCAAACTTCGACCCGTGAGTCCCCGAGGCTCATGTCGAACTTCTTCCCATCCGAACTAACTTTTCTCTTTCTTTTCAGGAATGCACTAATGCACGGACCAAGGTGTTCAAGCAGCTGCTGCTGGACCATAACAAGCTGAAGAGGTCCCATCAGTTGCTGCTGGGAGAGAAGAAGAGAAGTGACGGTGAGAAAGCCTCGGCTCTGAAGACTGCCCAAGATGAAATAGCCCGGCTGCAGAAAGAGCTCGAGCTGGCTAAGAAAGAAAAAGCGCCGTGAAAGAAGCCTCGGACCATCAGAAAGACATCCTCAATCAGCTCGAGATTCGCGCCACCTCGGCAGAGGCAGATCTGACAATCCTGAAGGCCAAGGCCAAAATCTGGTTATCCGAGCTCCATCGGATTAACAACCAAATGGATGGTAAGTTTCCTTAGTTGCTTTTTTCTTTACTTCCGTTCAATTCTCAGTGATTGTAGCTCGACACAACACTTAACTTGGCACAGCCTTCCTTCTTCCTCAGAACACCTCGAGCACTCGCGGAACGCAGCTGCCAGAGTCACAGAAAGAGCTCGGGCTAAAAGAGCTGAAAGCGAGACCCTTTCCGAGGAGTGGGACATCCAAGATCATCTGACGGCGCTGAATGCCCGGATCTCACCGCTCCGAGCTATAGGCCTGGACCTCCTTAACGCTGGTATCCGAGCCTACATGGTCCTCTGGCCCGGCACCCCGACTCCTGCCACCATCGAAGAACTTGCCAAGTGCTTGCAGGGAGCTGAAGAAAGACTTCGGGAATGGAGGTCCTCCGCAGCTCGCGCTGGAGCGGATACGGCACTAACTTTTGTTATGTCTTGGTATGAAGAAATTGAGCTCGGCACCATGAAAACCATACGCCTTCATTCGCCATGGACTGATGACGCCACCTTTGTCGCTCAACGCAAAAAGGCTGCCCACTTCATGGCCGGGTGGGCTAATACCGCAACTTTCATCCCGGCGTGCGCATTCTCCGATGATGAGGCAGATAGCTCGGATGGTGCAGAATTATCTGGCGAGGAGAGTGAGGACGACGCCGAGGTCGAAGAGCCCAAGACCACCAAGGAAAAGGGTGAGACCTCTGCCTCGACTCCAACGACCGAGGATGCTCTTGCTCCGAGGTTCCTGCTCCCGAGGTTCCTGCTCCGAGGTTCCTGCTCCCGAGGTTCTGCTCCCGAGGTTCCTGCTCCCGAGGTTCCTGCTCCCGAGGTTCCAGCCCCGAAGGCTTCTGCTGCCTGAACTTTATGACTCAAAAAACATTAAATCCCCGGTATGCCGGGTGCAGATGTAATATGCACTTAAGTAGTTTGCCGTGCTACCTCTATTATTATTTTGCTAGTTGAACCAGACTTAAGCTTATGTTGAATCCATTTGGAACGAGTCCCCGAGTTCACGTTCTTGTTTACTATACTTAGCAATCTTTGCTCTTGTCTACCATTTCGGCGTTCGACAGTCGAGTCACAAGATCGGTCTTTATAGCATACAATACTTAGTAAATTCCGAGGTAAGTTCCAAAGTCATCCGACATAAGTAAAAAGGAAAAAACCGGGGTTAGTAAACGACGTATGCCGGACTATTTTTGGACCGAGAGTTCACTTTCATGTTTCCCACATTGCACAACCTCTGCTCTTGACTACCATTTTGGCGTTCGTCAGTCGAGTCACAAGATCTATAATATAGCATACATTACTTGAAGTTTGAGACGAGGTTCAAAACAATCCGGCATACGAACAGTATGAACAAACAAGAATAAAACACATGCATAAGTGCGAGGCAGTCCCCGAGCTTAACTTCGGAGTGCCGACCTTTTATTTAAGATAAACCGAGGTACATACATTTGCGCCCTTCAAGAGTAAAAGGGGCGAGTAGAGCTACATTCCATGGCCGTTTGGTTTCTGCTCCGGGCTTGTCCAGCCCGTCCTTCCTCGGTTCCTGCGTATCTACAAGATAGTACGAATCATTGTGCAGAGCTCTGCTCACAATGAACGGTCCCTCCCATGGAGGTGATAGCTTGTGTCGGCCAGCACTACGCTGAACCAGCCTTAGCACCAAATCTCCCTCGTGAAATACCCGAGGACTAATCTTCCGACTGTGATAACGTCGGAGATTCTGCTGATATATTGCTGACCGAGATAAGGCCAATTCTCTTGCTTCCTCAAGCAGATCCACAGCATCTTCCCGAGCTTCTTTTGCCTCGGTTTCAGTATACATCGCAACCCTGGGTGCGTCATATTCTATGTCAGTGGGTAGCACTGCCTCTGCTCCATATACCAGAAAGAATGGCGTGTAGCCAGTTGATCGGTTCGGTGTGGTCCTTAGACCCCATAACACCGCTGGTATTTCATCTATCCAGCACCCCGGAGTACGTACCAGAGGTTCAATTAACCGAGCTCTGATGCCAGCCAACACCAAGGCATTTGATCTTTCCACTTGCCCATTAGACTCCGGATGTGCCACCGAGGCTATGTCCAGCCGGATTCCCTTATCCATACAGAACCGAGCAAATTCTCCCACAGCAAAGTTTGTGCCGTTATCCGAGATAATGCTATGGGGGTAACCATATCTCAGGATGATGTCCTTCAGAAAGGTTACTGCAGAATGACCGTCCAATTTCCGGATTGGTTTCACCTCGATCCACTTGGTGAATTTATCCACCATCACCAGCATGTGAGTCATGTTACCTCGGGCTGGCTTGAATTCTCCCACCATATCCAAGCACCACACAGCAAATGGCCAAGTGATAGGGATTGTCTTGAGCGCCGAGGCCGGTAGATGCGTCTTTTTGGCGAACCTCTGACATCCTTCACATTTCCGGACAATATCTTCTGCATCCTCATGAGCGCTGGGCCAGTAGAACCCATGCCTGAATACCTTAGCCACCAGAGCTCGGGTGCTGGCATGATGGCCACACTCTCCTTGATGAATCTCCAAGAGCATCTCCTTTCCTTCGGCTGGCTCGACACAGCGCTGCAACACCTCGGTTACACTCCTCTTGTACAACTCCTTGTTGATGATGGTGTACGCCTTGGCTCTCCTTTGCACTCGCCTAGCCTCGGTTTCATCACTGGGCAAACTTCCCTCCGTCAAGAAGTTCATGATCTGCTCCGCCCACTCCGGCACTGGATGCATAGGATAAAGTTTCTCGTCCACCTCCATTGGTTCGGCCGCCATTATCTCCTCCATTATTTCTTCCACCATCAAGCGACCAGTCCCCGAGTCTCGGTGACCAGTCCCGAGTTCTGCCGCGCAGTCCCCGGGTCTGCCCAAATGCATCCGACATCAACATCCATTGGGACAGCTTCAGACTCCGGTTTAGGCGGGAGAAAAATTGACTCGGATTCAGGCGAAGGTTTGATCGAAGGTGATCTCAAATGATTCAAAGATACCCGGGTGGTACCCGATCCCGAGATGAACCGAGCTTCGACAATATGTCGGCAGCCTCGTTTCCAACCGAGGTATATGCTTGTATTCGCAGCCTTCAAAAAATCCTGAAATTTCTGCACATGAAAGCGATACAACGCCATGTTGGCATCCAGGGCATCCCAAGTTCCAGAGGATTGCTGCACCACTAGGTCGGAATCTCCGAAGCATTCTATACGTCGGATGCCAATGTCCTTCGCCACATTGAGCCCATGGATCAGGGCCTCATACTCCGCCACATTGTTTGATGCCGAGAAATGAATCTGCAGCACATACCTCAGCTGATCTTGCTTTGGCGAGGTGAGAACTATCCCGGCACCCAACCCGATCTTGGTCTTGGAACCATCGAAATGCATCTTCCAATAATTGTAATCGGGCAAGGGTGGCTCATATTGCATCTCGGCCCAATCGCAAAGGAAGTCCGGCAAAGCCTGAGACTTGATGGCATCTCTCCTTTCATAATGCGGGGTATAAGGGGATACCTCGATAGCCCACTTGGCAACTCGGCCAGTTGCATCTTTGCACCCAATGATCTCCGAGATTGGAGCTTCACATACCACGGTGATAGGGTGCTCCTGGAAGTAATGTTTCAACTTCTTGACCGCCAGATATACACCATATGTCATCTTCTGATAATGAGGGTAGTTTTGCTTCGAGGTTGAAATCACCTCGCTCAGATAATACACCGGCCTTTGCACAGTTTTCCTTCTTCTTCTCGCTCCACAACCATCGCTACACTTACAACTCGGTTTGTGGCCGCAATGTAGAGCAACATCGGCTCATTGGGCAATGGGGATGCCAAAACCGGGGCAGTGGATAACATCTTCTTCAGTTCGTTAAACGCCGAATCAGCCTGCGGGGTCCATGTAAACCCGGTGCTTTTCTTCATTAGCTGATACAGAGGCAAGGCCTTTTCTCCCAACCGACTTACAAATCGACTTAGCGAGGCTAAGCACCCGGTGAATTTCTGCACATCTTTCAGACATTTTGGTAATTTCATGTTCTCAATAGCCCGGATTTTGCTCGGGTTAACCTCAATACCTCGGCTTGAGACGAGGAAACCGAGCAACTTTCCTGCCGGGACACCAAACGTGCACTTATCCGGGTTAAGTTTCATCCGATATTTTCTTAAGTTCGCAAAAGTCTCCTCGAGATCATCGAGGAGAGTGCGTTTTTCTTTGGTCTTGATGACAATATCATCGACATATACCTGCACATTTTTGCCTATTTGGCTATGTAAGCATTTCTGCATACACCTCTGGTAAGTTGCCCCGGCATTTCTCAAACCAAAACACATGACACGATAGCAATACGCCCCGTACGGGGTAATAAAAGCAGTCTTTATTTGATCTTTAGGATTCAGTGGTATCTGGTGAAAACCAGAGTACGCATCAATGAATGACAACAGTTCACAACCAGCAGTGGAATCGATCACTTGATCAATCCGAGGTAATGGGAAAGGATCTTTGGGGCATGCCTTGTTCAAGTTGGTGAAGTCAATGCACATGCGCCACACCTTGGCCACCATAGGTTCATCCTTCTTCTTCTCTACCAGGACTGGGTTAGATAACCAGTCCGGATGCAGCACTTCCATGATGAAACCAGCCGCAAGTAGCTTGGCCAGCTCATCGCACACCACTTTTCTTCGGTCATCTGAGAGACGTCGCATCGGTTGCCTCACCGGTTTCACCTCCGGCCTAACAAACAAAGAGTGCTCTGCCAACTCCCTCGGAACACCAGGCAGGTCTTTAGCCGACCATGCAAATATGTCCCGATTCTCACGGAGGAAGTGACAGAGCGCGCTTTCCTATTTCTCCCCAGCCCGGTCCCAATAAGGGCCGTGTGCTCCGGGAATTCGGGTCAATGGGGATCTTCTTGGTTTCCTTGGGCACCTCGAATGCCGCCGTCATCTCCGGGTTAGCCATTCCTGCCATACCGAACTGCGCTGACTGCGCCATTGCCACCACCTCGTGCATCCTCTTCTTCTCAGCAGCTATCACTAATGACTCGGCTAAATGAGATCCAGCCGAGGCACACTCTATGGCACGTTTGTAGTCACCCGAGATAGTGATGATTCCTCTAGGTCCGGGCAACTTCATTTTTAGATACCCGACATGAGTGGATGTCATAAATTTGGCCATCGCCGGCCTACCGAGCAAAGCATGATACGGACTCTCCAAGTCCACCACCTCGAACTCAATGCTCTCAATCGGCAGTTCTCCTTGGTCCCGAATAGCACATCGATCCAAATCTTGCCCATAGGCGCACAAGAGACACCAGGTACTATACCGTGGAAGGTACAGCTACTTGGCAGCAGCATGTTTAGCGACACACCGAGCTTCACCATAGTATCCCGGTACATGATATTAATGGCACTGCCATTGTCAATCAAGACTCGGCTAAACCGGACATTGACGCTAGGTCCAATGAACGTCGGGTCTACCACCAAAGCATATCCTCCGGGGTTTGGCATAACCCGAGGATGATCATCCCTGCTCCAGGTGATCGCTTGCTCGGACCAGTGCATATACTTCGGCACCGCCGGCATTACAGCATTCACTTCCAACGCACGCCGATGCAAGCTCTTCTTGTCTGTTGGCTCGTTCACAAAGATCACATAGCTCGCATGAGCTTCTCTGTAATCGTTTCCGGGGTACTCATTCTGTCTGCTGGGCCCAGCATTGCTGTTGTTGTTCCCGACATTCACCACATTGACAGGTCTTGCGGCTGCAGGCCTCGGACTCGCTGCGTTCACCGGAGTAGCATTTGCCCCGGACAACGGCAAATTCTGCCTCAGAGGGATCCGCGGCGGGGCTCCTCTGATGTAGCCCTGGTCACGACCATCACCATGTCAAGACCCTCAACACATCCCATGTCGTCATCGAACTCAAAGGTGAACTCATTCCTCTACGAGAACCCATTTCGTGCCCCTGTGGATGGTATACTACTTGAGCATCTACCCTTTTGTTATGCTAGGTTTGATACGACGAGTGCGGACAACCGGGAAGATGCCAAGGAAGCCCAAGACTCAAGTTCATCCAAGGTGTCCGCATGGAAGAGGAGGAGGAAGCGCCAAGACGATGAGGAAGAAGAAGACAAGAAGGGAGAAGAATCCCCAGGCGGCGGTACTACCGCCGGAACAGGCGGTACCACCGCCCCTGGGCTCTGGCAGCAAGACCCAGTCAACCCGCGCGAGACCCACGCCGGCGGTACCACTGCAGCGGTACCAAGAGGTACCGGGGACGTGGGATGGGTGCGCCCACGCCAGCGGTACCACCGCTGGCGCTACCGCCAAAACCGAACTTCGGATGCTTCATCCGGTACCTCCCGCGGTAGCGGCGGCGGTACCAACTGGTACCGGGAAGGTGGGAAGCAGCGACGCCTGCCCGCACCAGCGGTAGCACCGGCTAAGCCAGCGGTACTACCGCCAGTGCGGGCACCTCTCCGCCAGCTCTGCTGTGCAACCTTATCCGTTCGTCCTCCTAGTTGCTTGGACTATATAATGGACTCCTTGGACTAGATCTAGGGTTAGACTATGATTTGGGAACTAAAGTAGAGCCTTGCTCCTTCTTCTCAAAGTGTCTCTTTCCTCCTATGGAGATGAATCAAGACCTCCACATGTGGAGATGAACCAAGGCCTCCTCTTGAGGAGAAGATCCCTGCGTGGATACCAAGGCTCCGCTTGTAGTTGCGATTACTTGCTAATCTTCCCTCTTAGAGTGTAGATTGGGTTGGTTGGATTGACCAATTGGACAAACAATCCTAAGAGTAAGGTGTGCTTGGGAGAGGAGGATTGGGGGCTGCCCTCGGGGATTTGTTACCAGTCAATTCTTGCCGGGTTGCTACTTGCTATTTACCCTTGTGTGTTTGATTTCCCCTCTTTGTGTTCATCGTTCTTCGCGTGTTCTTCGTGTTCATCCTTCCCTCCGCCCAAATCCGTGAAAATCGGGACCTACCCGCATCATATGGTATCAGAGCTCTAGGTTGACACGGATTTGTTTTGTGTTTCCACCAAAATCCACCAAATTTTTCTTCGTTTTTGAGAAATTCGAAAATTTCCACCAAAAATAGCCTTGCCTTGATTCGAGCCGATCTATCGATTCGTTGCGTTTTTGGTAGTTTTTGTCCATGGATCTGTTGCTTTAGGACCCCCTCCACCTTTGTTTGCGTTCCCTAGCCTCAATTTTGCCATTTCCCCACGGATTCGAGGAAGTTTTGGAGCCCAAAATCGCACAAAATTCGAGGAGAAAAGTTGACAGCGGTACTACCGCCAGCTTAAGCGGTACTACCGCCAGGGCCAAATTTTTTTCAGAAATTTTTCTTTTCCTCGGTTCGTTTTGGCAATTTTCCTTTGTTGTTTGGGTCCTTCGCTGGTGTGTTCCACACGTCTACGACATCGACAAGCTTCCGCAGCGACTTCATCAACGCCAAGTGACGACGCCGCCAAGGACTCGACTTTTCCACCACCATCATTTCCGTTGTGAGCCCTTCTTCCTTTCGCGCAACTTAACCTATTGGACTAGCTCGGTGATATTGCGAGGCATTGCACGTGTTGCGTGTTTGTCTTCAAGTATTGGCGAGTGTGTATCGTTAGAGAGCGTGGCACTAGCAAAAGAGAAGGAATCATCATCAAAAAGCAAAAATCAAAAAAAAAGAGAAAAGAAAAAGAATCAAGTGGTGCCAAGTTTCATCTCTTGTAGGTTGTGACAAAGCTAAGACCGCCAAAGTGAGTGTGAGTGTTAACTCTTGTGCAAATCTGTTGCCCACAAAAAGCAATTGAGCTAGCGTCCTTCTTGTGTTGGGTGACATTTGAGCACGTAGTCTTCGTTAGGTTGCCTATCTTCGAGTGCTCGCCCTCTTGGTTGCCCAACCCCATCATTCGCTTTTGTGTGTGTTTCTTCATCATTTGTGGTTGGAGTTTCTTTGGTAACTTGATCATTGTGGATTTTCTCTACCTTTGACAATATACTTGTCGGCGGGTTTGCTTGTTTCGTTTGCCACTTCATACCTTCCTATCCTCATAAGCGTGTGTGTTGGGTGTTAGAACCGGATACTCTCCTCTCAAGCCACATTATACTTGGGATATAGTTTGTCTTGGTTTTTCTTTACCACATATCTCACTTGATCTTGAGAAAATGTTTAGGGGAAGTACAAACGGAAGCTCAAGCTCGGAAGAGGAAATCCATGGTGAAGTTCAAGGTGATCATGCCTATGTTACACTTGACGAGTTCGTTGGTATTGGACACCTTCTTCGTGATGGCTTAGGCCGCTACGAGCGCCGTCTCCAAACTCATGATGCCAACTTCAACGAAATCAATGCGAACATGGAGCGGATGACCGAAGCTATCAACAACCTTGCGCGACAACGAGCTCCTTCACGCTCAAGCCGTACAAGAAGCACTTCAAGGTCGTCACAATCAAGGCATACGCGTCATGGTCCTCGTCAAGGTGAACCACAACAAGATCTTCAAGATAACCCAAGGCGCGACGGTCATGAACGACATCGTCTTCACGTGGAACATCCACGTTCTCCTAGCGTGAACAATGCCAACGCGCATCAAGAGCGCCAACGCCGAAATGGGGAACATCATGACCGCCTACCATCACCACCACCACAACAACGCGATCGTCATGGACGTCATGAACCTCGACAAGAACGTCAACACTCACCTCGAGCGTACCAAAAGAATGAACATCAAGAGCTTCATCGCTCAAATGGTGGACGCCATGAACGCACTCCTTCGCCACCACCTCACCCTAGAGATCGCCGAGACACTTGGACTCCCATATGGCATGAGGAAGAACGCATATGCGACAATTGCCAAGGCCAAGACCATGGTCCACGAGAATGTCCCAATCTCTCGTGCCCAATATGTGATGGCAATGGTCACATGACGTGGGAGTGCCCAAATGGAGATGAGGGCGACAAGAAGATGGTCGAGAGTGGGATTCTCCCTTCGACCACGGAGGCGACCATGAGCAATGCTATCACTATGGCATGCACCTTTGGAGGCGATGAGGATGAGAAGGTTGAGCATGGGAGTTTCCCTTCAACCTTGGAGGCGTGTGGAGTTGAGGAAACCGAGTCTACCCTCATGTGCTTGAGTGATGAAAAAGCACCAATCCCATGTGAGTTTGAGAGCCACTTAGCCCACTTGAGCGAGAGTGAGAGTGAGTTGAGTGACTCCACCATATGTGAGTTTGAGTGCTTTCACTTTAAGGGATTGAGTGATACACCACTTGAGAGAGAGGTAGTTGATAGGTCATGTGAGGCCATTTTGCTTTCTAACAACTTAACCTCTACCTCTCGTGTGTTCTCTCATTGCGTGCTAGGTTCCTTGGACGACGAGACGCCACCACTTGACAAGATGGTGCCTAACATGGACACGATGTACATGGCGAATAATGATGAGGCCATCACATATCACCGTCAAGATGAACAAGTCGACTTCATGGAAGCGACTTCTACGTCAACATCTACCTCGAATGAAGGGGACTACAAAGGTATGGGTGTTGATGTGACCATGATCCCTCTAGTGGACATGATGACCTATGATTGCTCACATGCTATGGATGATTTACTTGCCCCATCATATGAGTCTTTCTTATTCCCATGTGATACGTTGTTTGAAACCAATGTTGATTATGTGGAATTACCTATTTGTGATAATTTTTCCATAGACATGCCTAGTTATGAGTGTTTCCAATTCTTTCCCGTTGTCAACTCAAACATGACGAACAATTGCTCTTTTCCAATGTTTGTTGACAACAATGATCACGCTTTCCGCATGCTTTGCAACAAATTGTGGGGACCCCGGACTAGCCGTCCGAAATACCCGATTATGCTTAACACAACGATCCCGTGATCAGTATGTCGTTGCACATAATCCGAACTGAATATCAAAGTTTACATCCATACAATACCGAGTTTCAAGTCTTACACACATGGCCATACTGGCCTAATTATACATAGGTGCCTTCAAGGGCCAAATCATCTTTATTCAGCGGAAGCTACGGTAGTAGGGCTAATCCATTCAAACAACACCCGACAGGCAGCTGACTTATGAAGATCCTAGTTTGCATAGACGTCGCCGAACTCCTCTTCAACGTAGGGCTCCTCGAAATCTGGCTAAGACAATAGCCAGGGACGAAACCAATATGAGTACATTTGAATGTACTCGCAAACTACCCCAACTAGAGTAAGCACTAGTTTTAGTCTGAAAACTTTTACTTAGCTTTGAAACATCTTAAAAGAAAGCCTTTTCTGAAAAGGGGTAAGAAGAATTTTTTACAACTATCCTTTAAGAAGACATCATTTTAGCTGTTTCCCCGAAACTCCTCCGGTATCCAACCACATCCCAAATCATGGTTCCCAAACCCATCACAACCTCGTACCAACTCATTGGTACAGGTATGCAACCTTTCCCACTTCATTTTCCTTTCAAAACTCAATATTTTATAAAACTTGCACATGGTCTTAAGACAGCCTCCCAACTGTCCATATCCGAGGACTCGGCTATTCGAATAGTTTTACCCTCTGCAGAGGTAGCACGCTTTTCCCACACCCATCCGGTCACTCATCGTGTCAGCCACGTCCCGCCATACCAGAGGTATGCGAAGTTGAGTTCCCGGCCATAGCCTGTCCTTTGCTCATGCTAGTATAGGACCCTGCCTCTACGACACTTTCCATCGACACTTAAATCCTCAGAAACTAAGTGTGAGGACTCGTAGTTCTGTCCGGCGGACCCAAGGGAGCCCTTCAATCCTCTTTCTTCTTTACGCTCATACCGGCTTCCGGTAGACTTCTATTAAGAGGACCCAGGTCAGGGGGTAGGTCCTCAGACCATCCCCTCATGGAACGAGGTTATCCTCGTTATTGAGGCATCCAGTACTAACACGAGCAAATTATATGACTACGCCCTTGCCCATATGTGGGTAAATGTGGTCGCACCGGTTATTGGTTGGTCGCCATAGTGTTAGGACACAATGTGCACTTTTCCAAAACAACACCACCATTCTCCAACTTAATACCGACCTTTCGGCATTTCACCTTCATCCAAGTACCTTCAAAGGAGTTTTGAAAAACATTGTTTTTCCCAACTTATAGTTTTAAATAACTACTTTATACTTCTACATAAGGTGGCAAAATAGTTTTCAGGTATTTTGCAAAAGGGATTTTTCTAAAATCATTGATTCCTTGGAATAACTCTTGAGACTAAAATAGATGTATATAAATGCAAGCTCAGTGAAGTAGCTTGCCTTGTTCAACACAGTGGTACTGGTCCTGATCTTCGGGTTCAACGAAACCTCCTTCTTCGATAAATCCGTCAACGGTATCGTCTAAACGTTAAACAAGCAAGACAAACAATTACTACTCTAACTCAAGCATCATCACATCATTACAATCACAAATGCTACAATTAGCTACTGCACACATCAAGCAACACAAGGTGGTTTTAATTTAATTGAATTAATCTTTATTTAATTGTTTTCAAACTAAGGCAGAAACTAGTTGTACACCAATTAATTCACCATTTAATCTATGTTGGTCACAAAATTTCAAACTAAAATTCTATGGATAGCTACTGATGTGTAGAAGACCACCCAATTGGATTGGGGTCATTTGGAGTTACCAAACTCCCTACACATTTGTTTTAGTTCAGAAGGACTTTAATCAAGTTTTAGCTACCAAACCAATTAAGTTGCTCCAAAATTTAAATCCTTTTAGGGGTAACTAACCTTGGTTGAATGTGACCTAACAAAATTGGTTTTAGTTTAATTGGACCTACTATTAAATCACACTAATTGGTTTAGTGCAGAAGGGTGCACTGAAGTTCAACCAAAGGCTAAGGAGTTTACACTACTCAATTAATTCTACCAAAATTTGGGGAGCTAAAGGATCCTAATACAAAGCTACCAAAATTGGTTTCGAGTTATTTGGATTTATATAACTCCAGAAACAAATGGTTTAGTGTTTTAAACCTTCTGGAGCATTTTTATTAATACATTTTTATTATTTATTTAAATGAGATGAGACCACTTTGGTGAGTTAAAGAATTTTATAAGCTTTCCAGAACAGTTGAGTTTGATTTATTTGGATTCCTAGAACTCGAGTTATTGAATTTCAAAACTAGGTCCAGTACTGAAAAGCAGAGGAGTTTGAAATTCGGAAAAACCTAATTTACTGGATAATGTTGAAAATCCTGACGGGTGGGGTCCGCTCGTCAGTGACTCAACGGAAACGTTTCGCGCGCGGGTTTAAGTTTAAAACGCTGACGGGTGGGGTCCACCAGTCAGTGACTACTTAATCGAAACGGTATGCTACCGTTAATCTCTAATCCTACGGCTGTGGATCGAAGACATGGCGGCGACCATTTCCTGGCGGCGCCGTGGCTCCGGCGACGGCGGAGTGCACGATTCGCTCACCTGAGAGCTCGGGAGGTGGCGGAGATGACGGGGATCGACGGCGGAGGGAGTGGGGAAGCTCTGGGGTGAGTCGTACGTGCTGGGACGGCTTCACTCGACGACGGCGTGCTCAGCTCCTCCTCCGCGGCCGCACTCCAAGTCCGGCGATTCCTCCGCGGCGCTGCTGTGCACGAAACACGGGCAAAACGCGGCGGGTGAGCTAGGGTGTAATGGTGATGCGAGCAAGGGCCAGAGAGATGGCAGGGGAAGAGAGGCACGACCTGGCCGTGATCGTCTTCTTCCTCGGCGCGGCAGCGCTCTGCCGTGCGTGTGCACGGTGGCTGCGATGGAAAAGCTCGCCCTCCTGGCGATGCTCTGGTGTGAGGGGTGTGTGTGGGAAGTGGTGGAGGTGTGTGGAGAAGAGGTGGTGCGGGGTGGGTTTTTATAGCGGCGGAGGCGCTCGGCGCTCCACGGCTCGGTGGTGGGGAGAGAAAAGGAGAGGCGCTGGGTCCGGCTGAGGGTGCCAGAGTGGTTGCGGGGAGCTAGGGGGTGTCGCAGAAGCGGTCGGGTGGTCGAGGGGGACAGGGGTGACGCGCGGGCGTCGATGCCGTGCTCGGCCGGCCATGGCAAGCGGCGTGCTCCTGCGCGTGCGCTGGGGTCGGGTAGGGCGCGTGCAGGGCAACCGAGGGGCAGTGGGGGCTCGTACACGACGCGGTGGTGGTGACGGAACCAGAGGGGCGAGGTGGGGCAGCGCGGAGGCGTGCGGTGCTCGCAGTGGACCTCGGCGTCGTCGCGTCGCTCGGCGTGCTCTGGCGTGGACGACGCGCACGCCAGAGGGCTCTGCGGCGGTCGAGTCTCGTCGAGCAGGAGCGGAGAGGGTTGGGTGGTGTGGCGGGCACGGCGCGGCGTCGTCTCGGCGTCGCGTCTGCTCTGTCCACGAGGCGACCCGTGCGGGTGCTTGCCAAGGACGGCAATGGCGTGGCGCCAGCGGCTTGCCTCCTCTGGGGTCAACGAGCGTGTCACCTCTCCATCCTTCGAGTGAGTGAGGCGAGGTGAGTGAGTGGAAGCTACTGGACTGCTTGATTGCACTGAATCGAGCTCCAATTTTGGATTGGATTTTCGGGTTTGGGATGAACTCAATGGTGATCAACAAGTGTTCGATCAAATTCCCGAACCAAGTTCAAATTTGAATTTTCTGAAATTCTTTCCATGGTTTGCTTCAAAATATTTTTCCAAGGTTTGTGGTACCACTGGATTATTTATTCTTGAAGTGCATCTTGGTGTTCTTGATGGTTTTCCAAAGTTAAAGAAACATTTGGAATTTTGAAAATAGAATTTAGAATAACATTTTTAAAATAAGGAGGGAGAAAAGTATTAAAGATGAAATGGGAGGGATCACTTCCCTCCACTGGATTTTTGTTTGGAGAAATTTTTTTTTTGAATCAACACTTGGAGTTTTAGTGTGACACTTGTCACATTATTTTTTTTTATTGTTTTTGCACTTCTTTTATTTCTTTTCTTTTCTTCAAAACTAGCTGGGTGGCCCGCGCATTTGCGCGGCTAGCATTGATATAAAAAATGTCTAATTTATCATTTTTCTTATGGATACTACTCTTTCCAATTCTGAATTATTAAGACGTTTTATATTTTTCTATATGGTATGTATGTAAAAAATCGACCTGAACATTTGTGCATAAGATTTTACTGAAATTGTATTGGCACATAGATTAAAAAAACCCTTGTCCAAATGGATCCGACTCGAGCAAAAATGAAGACCAGTTTAGTGATTTAGAGGCCTCAAGCATCTAAGCCATTTTTTAAGCTAAGGCCGCAAGCTTCGTGCAATCTTTTGTTTGTGCTGGTTATTTTTCAACTTTTCTAGCATAATTCTCTTTCTTTCACCCGTACACTAACATTGACATATTGTTTTTAAGGGTTACGTCCACACACCATATGATTGGATCCTGGATAAACATCTTGGTGAGGTGTATTAGGTCCTTACTCCTTAGTAAAAATAAGAAAGCTCAAGCTTTATGCCAATAAAACACATAATAATGTTTCTCCTTTTCTGTTCTTCCAATTTGCATTTCCCAATGCAAATATTTCCATTAATTAGTTTGAAGCACCAGTTCACTAAGAACTGAACATTGGACGCTTATGACGAAATCTTGTACATGTCGTCTTCGTGGATCCACATTAAAATATATCGAGTTGCCATTGTTTTTTATTAGTGAAATGTGATGCTTCTAGATGCTTTTGCATAACCTAATATTACACGAACTGATGTACGGCAATGTAATTTCTATGTATCCATTCTAGTATATCTTACTAATATGAAAAAAATATAATCAAATTTTCCCCAAAAACTATTAATAAGACAAATTCAGGTTTGTAGGATTGACTATGGCGCGAGAAGGAACTTAGATGTTCATTCATACTTCTTTTTGAGGTGGTATATTTTTTTTGTTAAAGAAAAAAGTTTCTATGAACAGCACTGGTGCATCTGACAGAACTGGCAGCACAAAAAAAAAAAGCTTTTTAGAATATACTTTACAGGCATGGACACAAGCTGTTTCACAAAGAAGAAGAAGAAGAGAGTTCACCTCATAACCAATATGTTGCTGGTGGTTCCTTCTGATCCTGAGTGATATATGTACTGGCCTGGTGCGAGCGAAAAGAAAACCATGGAGAATAAGAAAGATCTTTCAATTGATCAGACATCAAAAGGAAAATATAATTTTTCCTTCTTTTCTCCACGTACATCGCATCAATGGAAAAGCCCTTGTTTTTGTTTTCTCTGGTAAATCCTAGGTAAAACATCTAGTGCTCATAGCGTCAGCTTGTTTGAGCTTCCATTTCATTTTGCCCATTTGAGTATGACTGTAGCATCACCAAGTGCTATTCTGCACATATGATTGGCAAGAAGAATGCAATGAGAGCTTCATGTAAGCAAATGCAGTAAAAAACTAAATGATCGCACCGTGACATCAATAATTTATGTGCACCTGTTAGATAGCAGGATGTTTTGACTTCTCCATAGAATTTTCAGTTTTAAGGGGATATGAGTGCATGTTATGAACAAACACACTTCACTCGTTTGGTTTATGAAAATCCTTGTCAGATTATTTTTTCAATCACAGTTCCGCGAGAGAACAATAAAAAATTGTGTGAATCCTTATAATCAAGGTGTTCTCTACACAAAGTGGACTGTTAACTGAATCTGAAAATTGATACAGTTTGTGCTAATTACCTCTGTAATGTTCTTGAGAGAATATTCCCATGAACCCGACGAACATTGCCTCGCCCTCGAGATCTTTCTTTAAGAAAACATCTGATTCGATATGTTTCCAATATAATCTTTCTTTCAGCATAAGCATAAAAAATACTTTTTTTTCCTGCAACCGAATTTAATCAATAGTCTTAGATTTTTTTTTCCGTTATCTACAATTTTAGCTCTGGCGCATCAAAAGGATTAGTAACATGGCCATAAGCATTTGATAGCCCATCCCCTGTTCAACGTAGCTTCTGTACATATTTTCGAAAAAAAAAATTCAGTAGGGAATAATCTGTGTGTAAAAAGATACATGGTACTTAACATAACATTCCTCTGAACCTGATGAATCGTATATATTTTTCCTAAGATCGTGTCTTTTACACTTATAACCGAGATGAATAGTTGTCAAATGAGTCTTATATTTTCTTCAAAAAACAAATTTACGTGTTGCCTGTCTCTCCTGAAAGTACTGCTTTTTAGACTACATGACAATGTACTAACTTCTTGAAATAGAAAGAGAGTGTAAGAATTAAGCACAGGCATCATACTAAATTTTCGAGTAGCCCCACACATCTACACCAGCTAATATAAAATCCACATTTTATTTCGCCCGTTGCATACTTTGAGGATATTTTCTTTATTCTTGAAAGGATTTGACAGTGTCATCGGAATTGAGTAACTTCAGTATATGGTTCAGTTGTTCTCAAATAAACACCAATGCTAGAATATGATATACGTAGCAAAAAAGAGGAGATGTACTGTGTTGAAGGGTCTCTTGCAGGCTGCAGCTTCGTGAGATGATCGAACCCCCCAAACTACATCTAAGTGAAGCATCAACATAACCTGGATCAATCAGCTTGGTAATTAGTCTCTTTTATTTCAAACGATGCATGTACAGGCTGTTGAGACAACTTCTTACTGGGAGTATGTAGAACCACAATGCATCCACCGCATGCTAGTTCAAGGAAATGACATGACCTATTGGAACCGACATAAATACCTGATGGATTGAGCCGACAGTTTGAGGGTTGTTTCCCACGGAAATCTGGACTGTGGATTCAGAAAAATACTACAGGCGGTGATAGCTACCAACCATGAAGTATGCTCCTACAAATAAATCTGCCTGTAATCACAAACAAATAACAAACAAATAAATCTGTGAGATAATAGGTAGGCCTATAACTGAAATAACCCTGCAACAATACAGATTAAACATTGGTAGCAAACATGAGCGTAGCAGAGTAACCATCATCCAGCTTTCAGGCCTAAATCTGAACAATATACAACTAAATATCAGTAAACATAGAGCAAATTAGTACTAACAGAACTCTGACCATAAGTATTACTGAAAGAAACAAATATCTCGATGAGGTGACGCTGCTGTCGACCTCGTATAGTCCCTTTAGTCGCCGGCCACTGGACATCCAGCGGGCATATCCTCCATAATGTTCAACTCTCTATCCTGCCTTTCCTCTCTCGATGTGGTTGTAGCCGTATTCGTTGTTCCCAGAAAATAGATTCGACTCCAGCAGCACGTGTGTGCATAGACATATGATGATTCCCCGCCCGGAAACGCAACAGAAGATAGCAGCGGCCAGCCACAGCAGTAAGTTGAGGAGAACGCGATGGCCTGTTGCAGCAACCTCAAGTCTTGGTTGACATGTAAACCAATCTCTTTCGTGGAGCGGAGTGCACACCCTGGCTAGCGGAGGGGCCTGCCCGCGCATTGAGCAGCTCTCATGGCCATCATCAGCTCCTCTTTCATGCTTTTCTGCAGCACGTCGACAGACATTACAATGATGACCGACCACGATCCTCTAGACCGGCAGCACGACGCGGTCTTCTCCGATCGTAACAACGCCATTGGCCACGATGCATGGTGTGGTGAATACCCAGAGTTTTGTGGGTTCTTACTTCTTTCTTGACGCGTGGACCTGGAAGCCATAGCCGGCAGCCGGATAAAATCGCCCCGTCCGTCTCCATGTCCTTCGAAATTCCAATCGATTCGCCTCCTCCGGTATCCTCTACCTTGCCGGAGGCTTCCGCAGAGATCGCGCCTGGGCAGGCCCCTGGCGGCGGAGCTCAATGCCGCGTCTCATCCTGCATCATCTCCCTCGCCGGATGCTTCCATGGCGATCCGGCTTGTATTGGATACTTTTGTCCTCACGATTCGTCGGGCGCCGAAAAGCTTCGTTGGCGCTTATGGATGTGTTGCCATTGTTTCGATAGCTGATCGTCCATGGATACATGCCCTCATCCTGCTCCGCTTGGTTATGCGCATTGTTGCCGTAATTATTATGGAAATCCATCAAACGTGATCAATTATGTCATACCTACGTGCATGTGGATCTGGATTTGATTGGCAGCTTACCTATCGTGTATTTCCAAAACTTTAGCATCTTTCTTTTCAGATTCATGTACGTGCACGTTCTATCCACGCAGTTCCTAGCTGCCGTGCCGTGTACTTCCGATTAAATCTCCACCGTTAATTTTTTTTATTTTTACGGTGGTAAATCTCAAGCGTCGGTTAACCTGTGTTTTAATTATATAATAGATTTTATTTAAGCAAACAACAACTCAAGCAAGCAAACACAAGCAAGCACACATAAAGTAAAAAAAAAAATTTGTTGGCCCACAATTTTGACTAATAAAACTGGGTTACATTTTGGGATGTTACAGATCCTTCCCCCCTTAGGATAAATCTCGTCCCGAGATTGGCTGGGCTTAGGTGCTAAAGAGGTTGGGAAAATCGCTTCTAAGATAGTCCTCACGTTCCCAAGTGGCTTCCTCTTCAGAGTGGTTAGTCCACTGGACTTTATAAAACTTGATCTTGTTCCTCCGGGTGAGACGAATATCTTCGTCGAGAATTTTGAATGGTCTCTCACGGTAAGTCAGATCATGGTTCAGGTCGATGGAGTGGTGGTCAATGTTCTTGAAGACGTCTGGCTGGTCAGGAACTTCAAGACATTTCCGGAGCAGAGAGATGTGGAAAACATTATGAAATTCCGATAATTCTGGGGGCAACTCTAACTGATAGGCTACCTCTCCGCGACGGGCAAGAATCTTGAAAGGTCCAATATATCTGGGTGCCAGCTTTCCTTTGACATGGAAACGTTGCATCCCTTTGAGTGGTGTCACCCGAAGATAGACAAAATCTCCAGGTTGAAAGGTGACGTCACGACGCTTGGGATCAGCATAACTTTTCTGACGGGATTGGGCCGTTTTGAGACGCTCACGGATAAGTTGGACTTGCTCCTCGGCTTCACGGAGGGTATCTGGTCCAAACACTTTTCCTTCTCCGGTCTCGGACCAGTTCAAGGGTGTACGGCACTTCTTGCCGTAAAGTGCTTCAAATGGGGCCATTTGCAGACTGGACTGATAACTATTGTTATAGGAAAACTCTGCAAACGGAAGGCAATCTTCCCATTTAGAGCCATAGGCTAGGACACATGCGCGAAGCATATCTTCCAGAATCTGGTTTACTCGCTCAGTCTGTCCTCCGGTCTGAGGGTGATAGGCTGTGCTGAATGATAAGTGGGTTCCGAGGGCTTCGTGAAGAGCTTTCCAGAACCGTGAGGTGAACTGCGTGCCTCTGTCAGATACAATCCTCTTAGGCACTCCATGCAGGCTTACTATTCTGGAAATATACAAGTCTGCTAGCTGGTTCCCTCTATAAGTGGTGTTGACGGAATGAAATGGGCAACCTTGGTCAATCGATCAACTATGACCCAGATTGAATCATGGCCTCGGTTGACCTAGGAAGTCCGGTAATAAAATCCATTCCAATTTCATCCCATTTCCACTCGGGGGTCTTAAGGGGTTGGAGCAATCCTGCAGGGCGCTGGTGCTCTGCTTTGACTCGCTGACAGATATCACACTTGGCCACGAAAGAACCAATCTCTCGCTTCATTCCATGCCACCAAAACTTCTCACGAAGATCTTGGTACATCTTGGTTCCTCCGGGGTGGATCGAGTATGGGGTATCGTGGGCTTCTTTAGGATTAGACCCTTGAGTTCCTTATCATCGGGCACACATAGGCGTCCTTTGAATTTCAGAACTCCTTCAGCATCTACGGCAAAACCAGGTGCTTTGTCGAGGGATAGCTTCTTTTTAATTCCCTCGATACTCTCATGACCCTTCTGGGCCTCTTTGATTTGATCCAACAGGGTTGGGGCTAACTCCAGGTTGGCAAGATATCCATGGCTAACCAATTCAAGTCCGAAATCTTCGAACTCCTTAAACAAGGCTGGTTGTTCTGCTTGGATTAGGGTATTCAGGGTGCAGGGCTTCCGGCTTAGGGCATCGGCTACCACATTGGCTTTTCCGGGATGGTAATGAATTCCGACATCATAGTCCTTAATCAATTCCATCCACCTTCTCTGCCTCAGATTCAACTCCTTCTGAGTGAAAATGTACTTCAAGCTTTTGTGATCTGTATAGACCTCGCAGCGATGACCCACAAGATAGGGTCGCCATGTTTTCAAAGCAAAAACCACAGCTGCTAATTCCAGATCATGGGTTGGGTAATTCTCCTCATGCGGTCGCAACTGTCGAGACAGGTACGACACAACTTTTCCTTCTTGCATCAGAACGCAACCAAGTCCGAGACGTGAAGCATCGCAATACACGTCGAAACTCTTGGTGACGTCTGGCATGACTAGGATTGGGGCTGAAGTCAGTCTCTTCTTCAGTTCTTGAAAACTATCTTCACACTTCTGGGTCCATTCAAACTTCTTATCCTTCTTCAACAACTGGGTCATGGGTTTGGCTATACTGGAGAATCCTTCAACGAACTTGCGGTAATAACCTGCCAGTCCGAGAAAACTTCGGATTTCAGTTACACTGGTGGGGGATTTCCAGTCTAGAATGGCTTTGATTTTCTCGGGGTCAACAGAGATTCCTCCTGCAGACACAACATGTCCGAGGAATGCCACTTCACTTAGCCAAAATTCACACTTGCTAAGTTTGGCATACAGTTTGTGTTCTCTGAGGGTCTCCAAAACCAAACGCAGATGTTCAGCATGCTCTTCTTCCGTCTTGGAGTAGATAAGGATATCATCGATGAAGACAACCACGAACTTGTCGAGGTACTCCATGAAGATCTTATTCATGAGATTCATGAAATAAGCAGGGGCATTGGTCAAGCCAAAGGACATAACGGTGTATTCAAACAATCCGTATCGGGTGGTGAAGGCGGTCTTAGGAATGTCAGACTCTCGAATCTTCAACTGGTGATAACCTGTCCGAAGATCGATCTTAGAAAAGACTCGGGCTCCGTTCATCTGATCGAACAGATCCTCGATCTTGGGCAGAGGATACTTGTTCTTGATGGTTACATCATTGAGCTTGCGATAATCCACACACAGGCGTGTGGTACCGTCTCTTTTGTCCACGAAGATGATGGGTGATCCCCAAGGTGATGCACTTGGGCGAATCAGACCTTGCTGAGCTGATCAGCTAACTGCTTCTTCAATTCCACCAGTTCCTCTGGGTTCATCCGGTAGGGTCTCTGGGATATAGGGGCTGTTCCAGGAATAAGTTCAATCACGAACTCAATATCCCGGTCTGGTGGCATACCAGGCAATTCCTCCGGGAAAACATCCTTGAATAGGTGGACAACACGGATCTCATCTAGAGCTGGTCGGGCTATACCTTCATGACAACGGGATTGGGATTGATTGGCTTGTGATGCATACTCCACTTCGGTTCCTTGGTCTGTGGTGAGAGATACTGCTCTTCTGGCGCAGTCGATACGACCATGATACTTTGCTAACCAATTCATACCCAGAATGATATCTATGCCTGGTTCCTAAAATGATTAGGTCAGCTGGAAATTCTCTCCTTTGATCTCAAGAGAGACGTCGGGACAAAACAGCTTGGTCTCGACTAGGAACTCTGGGGTTTGATGAGCAGGGGTTTGGACAAGAGACTCCCGACTAGACCTCCCTTAACAACAAACTCCTTGGTAACAAAGGAATGGGTAGCACCAGAATCAAACAGGACAGTTGCAGGTACTGAGTTGACAAGGAACGTACCCAGCACAACATCTGGCGCTTCCTGGGCTTCGGCAGCATCAATGTGGTTGAGGCGGCCTCTGGCAACAGCAGCATTGCCACGGGGTGCAGCATTCTTGCCATTTCCATTTCCATTTCGGCCTTGTCCAGGATTAGGTGCAGGGGCATTGGGGCGCGAGCATTCCTCTTGGGATTGGGGCAGTCTCGGGAGTAATGACCCTTGTTGCCGCATTCAAAGCAGACAACGCTGGCAGTAGGGGTAAAAGTGTGGGTGTTTCCTCCGGGACGATTGTTGCCATTGGGGCGGTAGTTGTTGTTGGTGTTTGGGCGGGGACATTGTTGTTGTTGTTGTTGGGACGGTTGGGATAGTTGGGACGTGAAGCTGGGGGTGTTTGGTGAACTGGCTTGGGGCTGGCTGGAAGGTGCGAGATTTCTGGCTGCTGGAACCTTCCTGAATATTCATCCTTCTCTTGCGGCCTTCAAACATGGATTTGCGCTTGGTCTCCAGCTGAATTGCCTTGTCCACTAGTGACTCCAGATCACGGAAGTCATGGACAACCAAGGCACATTGCATCTCATCATGGAGTCCGTTCAGAAAGCGCTCCATCTTCTTCTTTTCCGTGTCGGTATCTTCAGGAGCATACCGAGCAAGATCGGTAAACTCATCCAGATAACCAACCACATCTCTGCCCCCTGCCTTAGCTTACGGAACTCATCCTTCTTCCTCTCGATAAGACCGCTAGAGATGAACTTCTTGCGGAATTTGTCCTTGAACTCCTCCCAGGTTATGACATGACCCGCTTGCTGGATGGTCTTGGTAGTTTCCCACCAAGCTCTTGCAGGTCCAGCAAGGTAGTGGGTAGCATACAGGACCTTCTCATTCTCTCCTACCGAGGCAACTTCCAGGTTGTTCTCAATAGTGCGGATCCAGTCATCTGCTTCCAGGGGATGAAGTCCCTTGGAATAGGTAGGGGTGTGGTCTTCTGGAAGTCACTCAGGGTAGAGCGCTGGTTTCCACCCTCGTCGCCATTGCCATTGCCACCATTGTTGTTCTGGTTGGCGTGGGCAGCAGCAAGTTGCTGCAGGGCGGCGAGATGAGCTTGACGCTCTTCCCGGGCAGCTTGGCGATCCTCCATGATGATCGCAAGCAGTTGAGCAGCGGTGGGTTCCGGCGGTGGTGGTGGTGTCGCGTGCTGGTTGTGGCGAGTGTTCGTCATCCTGGAATAGATACGATATAAGAGGCAAGGCAAAAAGGCTTTGGCTAACGATGAAGTCACAAAGGGGGTGGTTGATGAAACACTTAGTCAAACAAGACCATCACATTTATTCAACACAATCATCACATCAAGGAGTTCACACATCAAGCTTACAACATCCTACTACACCTAATGTACATACAACATGGTTTCTAGGAACCAACACATAAACTCTACTCGCATAGGGGGTCGACACAGTCCTAGGGTAGTGCTCTCGTCGCTCAACTACTGAGGTGGAACCTCAGGCTCGACGATCTCAACGTCTGAGTCGTAGGGTGGCTCCTCGGGATCCTCCTCCTCGAGAACTGGCTCAGACGGCTCCTCCTCCTCGTCAACTAACTCCTCCTCGTCGTCCTCCTCCCCATAGTCCATCTCCTCTAAGTAGTCCTCATCATCGCTGATGAAGGCACTGTTCTCCTTGCGGAGATCCTCGCCCTCCTCCTCCATCTCGTTCGCCTGCTGCTCCATCTCGTCTATCATCTCGTTCTGCTCTGCTACCTTCTTGCGGAGCCTGACGATAGTCCTCCTCTGACGGGCCAGCTTCAGGCGGAGATTGTCATTCTCCCACTTCAGCTGGGTCTCACGGACTCGGGCATCGTCGAGGGAGCTACGCTGGAAGTGAACCTTGAGTCTAGCATCGCGCAGGTTCTCCTGGGTGTCGTGAAGTAGCACCTCCATGTCGGTGATGTACTCGCCGAAGAGAGTGTGCTGCGCGGGGTAGGTGGGGTTTCCCTCATCGTCACGCCTCCCGAAGTACTGGAAACGAGTGCCAACCAGCTCGTCCTTGTGCTCCTCACAAAGGCGGGCTAGCAGCCTCTGCATAACTCGGGTCAGACCGTCAACCCAAGTAGTGTCCATCGTGGAGTAGACCAAGTCCTTGGAGCGGGGTGGCTGAATCCTGCCTCGGACGGACGACTTGATGAGCCAGGACAGGTTCCCATCACCGAGGGAATCGACCTGAGTTCCCTCAAACTCTGGAACAGGGCGTCCCAAAGTCTGGCTCAACTCGTACAAGTCCTGCTCGAACATCAGCAGGCCGTCCTTCCTAACTTGGACGAACTCGGTGACGTTGGGTGCCATCTACAAGTTTAAGCAAAATTTTAAGTTAGTTAAGTGACATGAGTATCAAATGTAAACTTAATGGAGTAACAAGTGTGCAAAATTTTAAGGGTTCAAGAAAAGACAACTCTTAATGAGTATAAGGTTTTTACATAAATGGAAGGGTTGGGGAGATAAGAAATTTTCGAAAATACTCCACTTCCTTGTTTTAGAATTAATTTTTGTAACTCCTAACTAACGCCCATTTAACTAAGGTCTCCTAAAGTCAGGATGGCTCTGATACCAGCTCTGTGGGGACCCCGGACTAGCCGTCCGAAATACCCGATTATGCTTAACACAACGATCCCGTGATCAGTATGTCGTTGCACATAATCCGAACTGAATATCAAAGTTTACATCCATACAATACCGAGTTTCAAGTCTTACACACATGGCCATACTGGCCTAATTATACATAGGTGCCTTCAAGGGCCAAATCATCTTTATTCAGCGGAAGCTACGGTAGTAGGGCTAATCCATTCAAACAACACCCGACAGGCAGCTGACTTATGAAGATCCTAGTTTGCATAGACGTCGCCGAACTCCTCTTCAACGTAGGGCTCCTCGAAATCTGGCTAAGACAATAGCCAGGGACGAAACCAATATGAGTACATTTGAATGTACTCGCAAACTACCCCAACTAGAGTAAGCACTAGTTTTAGTTGAAAACTTTTACTTAGCTTTGAAACATCTTAAAAGAAAGCCTTTTCTGAAAAGGGGTAAGAAGAAATTTTTACAACTATCCTTTAAGAAGACATCATTTTAGCTGTTTCCCCGAAACTCCTCCGGTATCCAACCACATCCCAAATCATGGTTCCCAAACCCATCACAACCTCGTACCAACTCATTGGTACAGGTATGCAACCTTTTCCACTTCATTTTCCTTTCAAAACTCAATATTTTATAAAACTTGCACATGGTCTTAAGACAGCCTCCCAACTGTCCATATCCGAGGACTCGGCTATTCGAATAGTTTTACCCTCTGCAGAGGTAGCACGCTTTTCCCACACCCATCCGGTCACTCATCGTGTCAGCCACGTCCCGCCATACCAGAGGTATGCGAAGTTGAGTTCCCGGCCATAGCCTGTCCTTTGCTCATGCTAGTATAGGACCCTGCCTCTACGACACTTTCCATCGACACTTAAATCCTCAGAAACTAAGTGTGAGGACTCGTAGTTCTGTCCGGCGGACCCAAGGGAGCCCTTCAATCCTCTTTCTTCTTTACGCTCATACCGGCTTCCGGTAGACTTCTATTAAGAGGACCCAGGTCAGGGGGTAGGTCCTCAGACCATCCCCTCATGGAACGAGGTTATCCTCGTTATTGAGGCATCCAGTACTAACACGAGCAAATTATATGACTACGCCCTTGCCCATATGTGGGTAAATGTGGTCGCACCGGTTATTGGTTGGTCGCCATAGTGTTAGGACACAATGTGCACTTTTCCAAAACAACACCACCATTCTCCAACTTAATACCGACCTTTCGGCATTTCACCTTCATCCAAGTACCTTCAAAGGAGTTTTGAAAAACATTGTTTTTCCCAACTTATAGTTTTAAATAACTACTTTATACTTCTACATAAGGTGGCAAAATAGTTTTCAGGTATTTTGCAAAAGGGATTTTTCTAAAATCATTGATTCCTTGGAATAACTCTTGAGACTAAAATAGATGTATATAAATGCAAGCTCAGTGAAGTAGCTTGCCTTGTTCAACACAGTGGTACTGGTCCTGATCTTCGGGTTCAACGAAACCTCCTTCTTCGATAAATCCGTCAACGGTATCGTCTAAACGTTAAACAAGCAAGACAAACAATTACTACTCTAACTCAAGCATCATCACATCATTACAATCACAAATGCTACAATTAGCTACTGCACACATCAAGCAACACAAGGTGGTTTTAATTTAATTGAATTAATCTTTATTTAATTGTTTTCAAACTAAGGCAGAAACTAGTTGTACACCAATTAATTCACCATTTAATCTATGTTGGTCACAAAATTTCAAACTAAAATTCTATGGATAGCTACTGATGTGTAGAAGACCACCCAATTGGATTGGGGTCATTTGGAGTTACCAAACTCCCTACACATTTGTTTTAGTTCAGAAGGACTTTAATCAAGTTTTAGCTACCAAACCAATTAAGTTGCTCCAAAATTTAAATCCTTTTAGGGGTAACTAACCTTGGTTGAATGTGACCTAACAAAATTGGTTTTAGTTTAATTGGACCTACTATTAAATCACACTAATTGGTTTAGTGCAGAAGGGTGCACTGAAGTTCAACCAAAGGCTAAGGAGTTTACACTACTCAATTAATTCTACCAAAATTTGGGGAGCTAAAGGATCCTAATACAAAGCTACCAAAATTGGTTTCGAGTTATTTGGATTTATATAACTCCAGAAACAAATGGTTTAGTGTTTTAAACCTTCTGGAGCATTTTTATTAATACATTTTTATTATTTATTTAAATGAGATGAGACCACTTTGGTGAGTTAAAGAATTTTATAAGCTTTCCAGAACAGTTGAGTTTGATTTATTTGGATTCCTAGAACTCGAGTTATTGAATTTCAAAACTAGGTCCAGTACTGAAAAGCAGAGGAGTTTGAAATTCGGAAAACCTAATTTACTGGATAATGTTGAAAATCCTGACGGGTGGGGTCCGCTCGTCAGTGACTCAACGGAAACGTTTCGCGCGCGGGTTTAAGTTTAAAACGCTGACGGGTGGGGTCCACCAGTCAGTGACTACTTAATCGAAACGGTATGCTACCGTTAATCTCTAATCCTACGGCTGTGGATCGAAGACATGGCGGCGACCATTTCCTGGCGGCGCCGTGGCTCCGGCGACGGCGGAGTGCACGATTCGCTCACCTGAGAGCTCGGGAGGTGGCGGAGATGACGGGGATCGACGGCGGAGGGAGTGGGGAAGCTCTGGGGTGAGTCGTACGTGCTGGGACGGCTTCACTCGACGACGGCGTGCTCAGCTCCTCCTCCGCGGCCGCACTCCAAGTCCGGCGATTCCTCCGCGGCGCTGCTGTGCACGAAACACGGGCAAAACGCGGCGGGTGAGCTAGGGTGTAATGGTGATGCGAGCAAGGGCCAGAGAGAAGGCAGGGGAAGAGAGGCACGACCTGGCCGTGATCGTCTTCTTCCTCGGCGCGGCAGCGCTCTGCCGTGCGTGTGCACGGTGGCTGCGATGGAAAAGCTCGCCCTCCTGGCGATGCTCTGGTGTGAGGGGTGTGTGTGGGAAGTGTGGAGGTGTGTGGAGAAGAGGTGGTGCGGGGTGGGTTTTTATAGCGGCGGAGGCGCTCGGCGCTCCACGGCTCGGTGGTGGGGAGAGGAAAGGAGAGCGCTGGGTCCGGCTGAGGGTGCCAGAGAGGTTGCGGGGAGCTAGGGGGTGTCGCAGAAGCGGTCGGGTGGTCGAGGGGGACAGGGGTGACGCGCGGGCGTCGATGCCGCTCGGCCGGCCATGGCGAGCGGCGTGCTCCTGCGCGTGCGCTGGGGTCGGGTAGGGCGCGTGCAGGGCAACCGAGGGGCAGTGGGGGCTCGTACACGACGCGGTGGTGGTGACGGAACCAGAGGGGCGAGGTGGGGCAGCGCGGAGGCGTGCGGTGCTCGCAGTGGACCTCGGCGTCGTCGCGTCGCTCGGCGTGCTCTGGCGTGGACGACGCGCACGCCAGAGGGCTCTGCGGCGGTCGAGTCTCGTCGAGCAGGAGCGGAGAGGGTTGGGTGGTGTGGCGGGCACGGCGCGGCGTCGTCTCGGCGTCGCGTCTGCTCTGTCCACGAGGCGACCCGTGCGGGTGCTTGCCAAGGACGGCAATGGCGTGGCGCCAGCGGCTTGCCTCCTCTGGGGTCAACGAGCGTGTCACCTCTCCATCCTTCGAGTGAGTGAGGCGAGGTGAGTGAGTGGAAGCTACTGGACTGCTTGATTGCACTGAATCGAGCTCCAATTTTGGATTGGATTTTCGGGTTTGGGATGAACTCAATGGTGATCAACAAGTGTTCGATCAAATTCCCGAACCAAGTTCAATTTGAATTTTCTGAAATTCTTTCCATGGTTTGCTTCAAAATATTTTTCCAAGGTTTGTGGTACCACTGGATTATTTATTCTTGAAGTGCATCTTGGTGTTCTTGATGGTTTTCCAAAGTTAAAGAAACATTTGGAATTTTGAAAATAGAATTTAGAATAACATTTTTAAAATAAGGAGGGAGAAAAGTATTAAAGATGAAATGGGAGGGATCACTTCCCTCCACTGGATTTATGT
>CAMZMU010000050.1:59922394-60086666 GCA_947311845.1 Poa pratensis
GGGGGAGTATCCCCGGGTAGGGTCAAGGCTTGGCATAAGGTGGTGTTCGAAGTTGTGCCGAGGTACGAAAGGGCCGACCTGTTTGGGCCTGGGAAGTCCGAGCTTCATCTTGACCTGGAGAATACAGGCCGACCTATTTTGGCCCAGAGGGGTCCGAGGTATACTGTTGGCCAGGGCCGAGGTTCACTGTCCGAGCTATGTTCTGCCGACCTAACTACCTCAGTGCGTGGTTTGTGTTGTGGGTGCAGGAGAAGCTGTGGGAAGGAAGTAAGATCCGACCTAGTAAAAGATATTAAGCGCAAGACCCAGGTACGGCACGTCCGTGCCAGCTAACCGAGGTGATGGGCTGTAGGTCGGGCAGAGTCAATGCTCCTGTCACTTCCAGCCGGGTACTAGAGCGCCTGACACGGGAGCGTCTGTCAAGGAGCATGGCAGAGGCGTGCTCCGGGTTCGGCGGGCCTGCACGTCTCTGATCGCTGACTACGCGAGGTCTGGGAAAAGGCTACGAGGTAGCTCTGCCAGGCCACGTCCTGTCTCGGTCAGAGGGGACATGCTAGTTCTGCCGTTAGGCTACAGGAGATGGGCAAGCCACGTCTTGTCCCTGACCGAGGTACGGTGGTGACCGTTGCAGAGGCATGGCAACAGTGTTCTGCGAGGGGCACAATGGTAACCCGGCTGGCCTATATAGTGGGCTTCACCCCCTCCTGCTGAGAGGATCCAAGATCAGAGAGACCCCCCCCGCGCTGGAGCTAGTTGATCAAGAGAGAAAGAGAGAGGAAGCTCGGAACACCCCGGAAACACCTCGGATTCAGCTCGGAGTGCCTTCTTCCTCCTTTAGCTCCATCTTTACCTCAAGTTCTCACCATTGTATCATCATACAGCTCGAGGAGCAGCTTGTACTTGTCATCTGAGCTATACACTGGCTAGGATAGTGCTGCAGTAGGGGTGTTACCTCCGCAAGAGGGCCCCGAAGCAGGGTACATCGTGGTGTGTTTTGTGTTCTTGCTTTCTTGGTTCTTCGTTCGTGTTCTTGCGTGTGCACTTCTTGAGTGCATAAACCCTCCCCGGATTCCCCCAACGACCATTCGGCCCCATCTTAGCCATACCTATGGCATCTGCCGTGATCCCACCACGACAGTTGGCGCCCACCGTGGGGCAGATTGAGGCGTTGGAGGGAGTTTTCATCCGGACGGGCTCAGGCGAGCGTGTTCTTTCCGGGCTTGTCGCCAAGATCGGAGAGTTCACCTTCATCAGCGACAACGCGGGGTGTTTCGCCGGCAAGCCTTTCCCCGAGGACGGCTTCACCATGATGCTCGGCAGCTTCGTCACGTACGTTGCTGTCGAGGTTGTTCGCGGGTACCCGGAGCAGGTGCTCGTGGACGACGAAACTCCTCTCCTCGCGGCTTTAGGTCGGCGTATCACTCGCCCCGAGAGCTGCGTAGAGGTGATGATGACAGGCCGGTTGACGCCGTGGCAAAGTAGATGCCAGCCAGTCCAAGGCAGCCGAGGTTGCTAAGGTGAGATCTGCAAAGCCCAGGCTAGAGAAGGACTTGCCTGGCACCCCAGAGCTGCGGGGCCGAGGTGCGACCCTGGTAGAGATAGTGGATACACTGGCAGACCCAGTAAATCCAGGAGTGGACATAGTAGTGACTGTGGCCGACCTAGAGGCAAAGCGTGTCCTGTTGCAGAAGGAGGCTGTAGCAATGATAACAGCTAGAGATGAGTTCAATAGAGATCTGCGCGAGTACAATGCAGCGAATGGCTTCACCCCGGTAGCGGTTGATACACATAGGGGAGCCGAGGTGCGGCAGAGAGGCAAGGGGCTCAACGATGAGATAAACAGGGAGGCTCGACCTACCACCTCGGCTAGGAGTGGGAGTCGCGTGTCAACTGGAAGGCCGGTGTATAGTTCCCCTGCTAAGAACCTCAGAGCTGCCGAGGCAGGCAGGGCCGAGCTATCCGGATTATCTGGAGATGCATGGCGTGCGCAGCAGAAGCGAGTCAATGAGTTAGTATATGTGGCTAACCAGCAGAATGAGGCTCTCCGCAGAGCAATGCCGGGGCTGGTGATTCAGAGATGGTTTATTCAGCTAGGCCAGTCAGTCAGGTGTCCAAGGGGCAAGCCTCGTCTCCACTCGTCGGAGGAGCCGATCGAGCCCGGAGTGTCACCTCGGGTCAGAACCAGCAGCTGCAGATGTATGATCCAGTCCTAGCAGCAAAGCAGAAGGTGGGCCAGGGCAATGCTAGCCGAGCTAAGGGAAACCCCGGCCCAGGCAATGCGAGCCGGGCTAAGGGTAACTCCGGTCAGGGAAATCAGAACGGCGGTCAAGCAGCATCGGCTGGCCGAGGTAAACCACCTCCGCCCCCGAGGTATCAGCAACAACCTCGGCAGCAGGGGCAATATCAGCGAGAGCCGGAGTATGTTCAGCAACCTCAGAACGTCGGTCAAGGCGATGACCGATATGATGATGGAGACTCGGCCATGGCACGAGCTGGATACCACAGAGTGGATGGGGCGTTGGGACCTCGGATAGGAGGTCGGATGTTAGCTCCAGGCGATGTCCGTAACAAGCTGGATAGATCTACTTGTCTGAGCAACTGGAGGAGGAAGGCCCTCCTGGTCCGGCGTGTTTTGGACCTCGGATCATGAAGGAGCCACCACCACCAGTATCTCAGTTCCAGTTAGGTCGGAACACCAAGCCATACAATGGGAGCACCAAGCCACAAGATTGGCTGACAGATTATGTATCCTCGGTGCACATTGCGGGGGGCAATCGCCGATGGGCGGTCCGGTATCTCCCGCACATGTTGGAAGGTCCAGCTCGGATCTGGCTGAATAATTTGCCGGAGTATAGTATCAACTCCTGGATAGACTTGGAGCTGGCGTTTAACAGCAACTTTGCTAGTACATACAAGAGGCCAAACCGACCTCAGCTCCTGGCGGCATGTAAGCAAGATGATCATGAAACTGACCGAGAATTCTTAACTCGGTGGAGCAATGTTCGGAATTCCTGTGAAGGAGTGGTAGAGGCACAGGCCATTTCCTGGTTTGCAGATGGCTGTCGACATGGCAGCATGCTGTGGCAGAGGCTCCAGAGAGATATGCCGAGATCCCTAGCAGAAACAATCCGGGTTGCAGATTCTTATGCCCTGGGTGATCCGATGCAGCCAGCAGCAGAGGCAGGAGCACGTAACAGAAGGAGGGAGCCAATAAACAACCGGCTCGGACCAAGGTGTAATGACCGTCAGGAGTTCGGACAGAAGAGGAGGGAGCCGGACTATCCATACCCTCCAACCAAGTTGCAGCGGTGAACCCGGATCAGCCCGGAGCTGGAGGTGTCCAGAGGCCAAAAATCAATGGTCCGGCATTTAGTCCGAACCAGGAGCCACCCATGACCTATGAATCAATGATAGATGGTCCGTGCTGTTACCATACGACTGACCCGCGCAAGCCAGCCAACCATTCAACCCGGCAGTGCAGCTGGAACCGCAGAATCAGAGAAGAGGGGGCAAGGGCCGGAGGAATCAGAACAGGACCACCACCTCAGAGATTTCAGCCGAGGTCCCACCCTAATCTGTCCGGAGCAAATGTTACCCCGTAACCACTGCACCTCTTCCGAGGCCTGCAGCAGCAAGACCCGTGAATGTTGTGAATGTCCGAGGTAATAACAACAACAATGGTGCCGGACCAAGTCAGCAGTATGAATACCCCGGAAATGACTATAGAGAGGTTCATGCGAGCTATGTGGTCTTTGTGACCGAGCCAACTGACAAGAAGAGCGTGCAGAGGCGTGCCATGGAGGTGAATGCAGTAATGCCGGTGGTGCCGACCTATATGAACTGGTCTGAGCAGGAGATCACTTGGAGCAGAAAGGACACACCTCGGATCATGCCGAGCCCTGGAAAGTATGCCCTGGTGGTAGATCCAACGTTGTGTGGGCCTACCAACAATGTGAGGTTCACCCGAGTTCTGGTGGACAATGGCAGTGCCATCAACATCATGTACCGAGACACAATGGTGAAATTGGGCATCTCGCCTAATCAGTTGATGCCAAGCAGTTGTACTTTTCATGGGATTGTGCCCGGCGTTTCCTGTGCACCCATGGGCAAGATATGGGTGGATGTAGCATTTGGAACCAAGGAAAATTGCCGAGTTGAGAGTATCGAGTTCGAGGTGGTGGACTTGGAGAGTGCATACCATGCACTGCTTGGAAGGCCGGCTTTGGCCAAGTTCATGATTTCCACCCATGTTGCATACCTGAAGATGAAAATGCCAGGGCCTAATGGATCATATCCATCTCGGGTGACTACAAGCGAGCAATTCAGTGTGCCTCGGCGGGATCTAACCTAGCCGAGTCTTTGGTGATCGCAGCCGAGAAGAAGAAGCTGCATCAAGTGGTGGCAATGGCGCAGTCAACACAGCTCGGCCTGTCCGGACTGATGAGCCCGGACTCAACTGCGGCGTTCGAGGTACCCAAGGAGACCAAGAAATCCCCATTGACCCGGAGCACCCAGAGCATGTGGCCATCATTGGGACCGGGCTAGGCGAGAAATAGGAAGGCGAGCTCTGTCACTTCCTCCGTGAGAATCGGGATATCTTTGCATGGTCGGCTAAGGACCTGCCAGGTGTTCCGAGGGAGTTGGCAGAGCACTCTTTATTTGTTAGGCCAGAGGTGAAACCGGTGAGGCAACCGACCCGTCGTCTCTCAGACGACCGGAGACAAGTGGTGCTGGACGAGCTGGCTAAGTTGCTTGCAGCCGGGTTCATAATGGAGGTACTGCATCCGGACTGGATATCCAATCCGGTCTTGGTGGAAAAGAAGAAAGACGAGCCAGCCGTGGTCAAGGTGTGGCGCATGTGCATTGACTTCACTAACCTCAACAAGGCGTGCCCAAAAGATCCGTTTCCATTACCTCGGATTGATCAAGTGATCGATTCCACTGCTGGTTGTGAACTGTTATCTTTATCGATGCGTACTCTGGTTTTCACCAGATACCACTGAACCCAAAGGATCAAATAAAGACGCTTTTATTACCCCGTATGGGGCGTATTGCTATCGTGTCATGTGTTTTGGTCTGAGAAATGCCGGGGCAACTTATCAGAGGTGTATGCAGAAATGCCTGCACTCTCAGATGGGCAAAAATGTGCAAGTGTATGTCGATGATATTGTCATCAAAACTAAGGAGAAACATACTCTCCTCGAGGATCTCGAGGAGACATTTGTGAATTTGAGAAAGTATCGGTTGAAGCTTAACCCGGACAAGTGCACCTTTGGTGTCCCGGCTGGAAAGTTGCTCGGATTCCTGGTGTCTAGCCGAGGTATCGAGGTTAACCCGGCCAAAATCCGAGCTATTGAGAGCATGAAGTTACCGAAGTGTTTGAAAGATGTGCAGAAGTTCACAGGGTGCCTAGCCTCGTTGAGCCGATTTGTAGCTCGGCTAGGAGAAAAAGCCTTACCTTTGTACCAGCTCATGAAGAAAAGTACCGGGTTTACATGGACCCCGCAGGCCGACGTGGCGTTTGGTGAGCTGAAAAAGATGTTGTCCACTGCCCCGGTGTTAGCGTCACCATTGCACAATGAGCCGATGTTACTTTACATTGCGGCCACAAACCGAGTTGTAAGTGTGGCAGTGGTGGTGGAGCGCGAAGAAGGTGGCAGGTCGGTGCAGAGACCGGTGTATTACTTGAGCGAGGTGATCTCTACCTCGAAGCAGAACTATCCTCACTACCAGAAGATGACGTATGGTGTTTACCTGGCGGTCAAGAAGTTGAAGCATTATTTCCAGGAGCATCCCATGACGGTGGTGTGCGAAGCTCCAATCTCGGAGATCATCGGGTGCAAAGATGCAACTGGCCGAGTTGCCAAATGGGCGATTGAGGTGTCTCCATATGCACCACATTATGAGAGAAGAGACGCAATTAAATCCCAGGCGTTGCCGGACTTCTTTTGTGATTGGGCCGAGATGCAGTATGAGCCACCCAGGCCGGACTATAATTATTGGAAAATGCATTTTGATGGGTCCAAAACAAAGATCGGGCTGGGGGCTGGAATAGTCCTCACCTCGCCAAAGCAAGATCAGCTGAAGTACGTGCTGCAGATTCATTTCTCAGCATCAAACAATGTGGCGGAGTATGAGGCCTTAATCCATGGCCTCAAGGTGGCAAAGGAGATCGGTATCCGGCGTGTAGAGTGCTTCGGCGATTCCGACCTGGTGGTGCAACAATCTTCTGGAACTTGGGATGCTCTGGATGCCAACATGGCGTTATATCGGTTCCATGTGCAAAAGATATCCGGGTTCTTTGAAGGGTGTGAGTACAGGCATATACCTCGGGCAGAAAATGATGCTGCCGACGTGTTGTCAAAGCTCGGTTCATCAAAAGAGGCAGTACCACCAGGGGTAGCCCTGAATCACTTGAGAACTCCTTCAATCAAACCTTCTCCTGAATCCGAATCTATTTTCATCCCGGCGGAGCAAGAGCCCGGACCTGTTCCAATGGAGGTAGACGTCGGATGCGTTTGGTCGGACCCGGGGACTGCGTGGCAGAGCTCGGGGACTGCACACCAAACCTCGGGGACTGCTCATCCAGACTCGGGGACTGGTCGCAGGATGGTGGAGGAAATAATGGAGGAGATTATGGTGGCCGAGCCAATGGAGGTGGATGAGGAACTTTTTCCTTTGCACCCGGTGCCGGAGTGGGCGGAGCAAATTATGAAGTTCATAACGGAGGGAAGCACGCCAAGTGACACAACCGAGGCTAGGAGGATTCAAAGGAGGGCCAAGGCGTACACCATCATCAACAAGGAGCTCTATAAAAGAAGCGTAACCGAGGTGTTGCAACGGTGTGTTGAGCCAGCTGAAGGCAAGGAGATGCTTTTGGAGATCCACCAAGGAGATGTGGTCATCATTGCAGCACAAGAGCTCTGGTGGCCAAGGTGTTTAGGCATGGGTTCTATTGGCCCACTGCTCTTGCTGATGCAGAGGCCATAGTCCGGAGATGTGAAGGATGCCAAAGGTTTGCCAAGCAAACGCATATGCCAGCTTCGGCGCTCAAAACAATTCCTATCACTTGGCCGTTTGCGGTATGGTGTTTGGATATGGTGGGAGAGTTCAAACCAGCCCGAGGTAACATGACACACATATTGGTGATGGTGGACAAATTCACCAAGTGGATCGAGGTGAAACCAATCCGGAAGTTGGATGGTCATTCAGCAGTGACTTTCTTGAAGGAGATTATTCTGCGATATGGCTACCCCCATAGCATTATCTCGGACAACGGCACTAACTTTGCTGTTGGAGAGTTCGCTCGGTTTTGCATGAACAAGGGAATCCGGCTGGACATAGCCTCGGTGGCACACCCGGAGTCTAATGGACAGTGGAAAGATCAAATGCTCTAGTGTTGGCCGGCATCAAGGCTCGGCTCATTGAACCACTGCTGAAAACGCCGGGGTGTTGGATAGATGAGATACCAGCAGTACTGTGGGGTCTAAGGACCACGCCAAATCGATCAACTGGCTATACGCCATTTTTTATGGTCTATGGGGCAGAAGCTATGCTACCCACTGACATCGAATATGATGCGCCCAGAGTGGCAATGTACACTGAAGCCGAGGCAAAAGAGGCTCGGGAGGATGCAGTAGATCTGCTTGAGGAAGCGAGAGAATTGGCCTCATCTCGGTCAGCAATTTACCAGCAAGGTCTCCGACGTTATCATAGCCGGAGTATCAACCCTCGTGTGTTTCACGAGGGAGATTTGGTGCTGAGGTTGGTGCAGCGCAAGAAAGGCCGGCACAAGTTGTCACCTCCATGGGAGGGACCGTTCGTTGTGAGCCGAGCTCTGCTCAATGATTCCTACTATCTTATAGATGCGCAGGAACCAAGGGAAGATGGGCTGGACAACCCCGGTCAGAGGTCAGGCGACCATGGAACGTAGCTCTACTCCGACCTTTCTACTCATGAAAGGCGCAATGTATGTACCTCGGTTAATCCTTAATAAAAATGTCGGCACTCCGAGGTTAAAGCTCGGGGACTGCCTCGCTCTTGTGCTTATGTTTTATCTCTGTTTGTCAGTTTCGTTCATATGCCGAACTATTTTGAACCTCGTCTCAAACTTCAAGTAATGTGTGCTATGAAACTAATCTTGTGACTCGACTGGCATCTGCCTAAAAGGTAGTCAAGAGCAAAGAGGAAAAAACGTGGGAGACATGAAAATGAACTCGGGGACTCGGTCCAAAATTATAGTTCGGCATGTGTCGTTTACTAACCCCTGTCTTTACCTTTCGTTTATGTCGGATGACTTTGAAACATACCTCGGAATTTACCAAGTACTGTATGCTATGAACAACAATCTTGTGACTCGACTGGCATCTGCCTAAAAGGTAGTCAAGAGCAAAGAATGCCAAACATAGTAAACACGAAAGTAAACTCGAGCAATCATTCAAAAGGATTCGACGTAAAGCTTAGAAAAGCATGGTTCGATAAGCATGATAGTAACAGAGGTAGCAAAAGGAACTACTTAAGTTTGATTACATCTGCGTCCCGGCATACCGGGGATTTAATGAAGTTTTTTGGCCAAGCATAAGTTCAGGTCGAGGCATCAGGAATTACGTCGGCAGCAGCCGATGCAGCAGGGATTTCGTCCGGAGCCGAGGTAGCCTGGGAGGTGCTGGCAACGTCGGCAGTAACCTCGGCACCAGTTGTGGAGAAGCCTCGGTTTCTGCTTCGCGGGTGTCACCATCGTCACCTTGCTCGGCTTCGACGTCGGATTCTGTTTCGTATTCATCCTCTTCTGGCTCGTCATCTTCGGCGTCGGAGTAGGTGTCTCCCTCGCTCAAGTTCTTGGTGTTGGCATATCCAGCGAAGAAGGCAGCCATCTTTTCGCGCCGCTGGATGAGAATTGGGTCCGTGGACCAGGGCGAGCCTCGGCGAAGAGTGTCCATCTTTTCGAGGTCGAGCTTCTCGCACCAAGTCATGATGAATTTGAGAGCGGCATCAGCTCCAGCGCGAGCCGAAGATGAGCGCCACTCTCGAAGTCTTTGTTCGGCTTCACGAAGCTTGGCGGCGAGCTCAGGCGTAGTATTGGGAGCATCGGCAAGAGGCCACAAGGCTCGGAAAGCAGACACACCTGCATCGAGGAGTTCGGACCCAATGGTTTTCAAGGGATGGATCCGAGCTTTGATGGCCACGATGTGGTCCTCAATGGTCCAGGCGGGGTTCGTCTCGTTACGCCTCTTCCTGTGCTGATCAGTGATATTGCGAGCCGAGATTTGGGTGTAGGTGAAGTGCTCTGCAGAAGGATAGCCTGTTAATAATGAAAGAAACAGTTCGGCAAAGAGCCAGTACTGTTGAGGACAAAGCAAGGATAAGGGGGGCAAGAAGCTTACCGTCCATTTCTTGTTGATGCGTTCCAGCGTCGGGAGGAGCTGGTTAACCGAAGCTTGAAGGGCTTCATAAGCCTCGGTGGCCGAGGTGGCGCGGGCCTCGGCTAACTGGAGCGCATTCTCATGTTCCTTGGCGGCATCCTCCCGAAGTTTCTTCTCTGTTTCAACAACACTGGCCTTTTCCGCCTGCAGCTGCTCTTTTTCCGACGTCCGCAGCTCAGTGATGCGCTTCAGTTCCTTTACCAGACGAGCTACTTCGGCTTTCTCTTGTTGGAGCTTCTCGTCCAAAGAGTTCTTTTCTGCAAGGACGGCCTTGTGCTCGTCGTGGAGTTTCTTGTGGTCAAACAAGGGTGAAAGATGTCCGTGCGGACGTTCATAGTATTCTGCAAGGAAGAAAAACATAGCTCGGTTAGAAAGGCTATACCTCGACAAGAGTCTCGGGGACTCGGAGTCAAATCATTGGGAAAATGTTGCCGGGGTATGCCTCGACAGGAGTCTCGGGGACTCGTACCCGAGGTGCATGCTAAAGTAAGGTAAAATGGTTTGGATACGTCGGATGAAAATTGAAAGTTGAGATTCAAGCCAAACAATTTTAACTCCGGCGGAGCGTCAATAGTTTACCTCGAATCTCGGGGACTGGGAATGGTGGATATTAGATGAGATACTGCATGAAAGTAAAGAGAATAGGACTTACGTCGATGTTTTGAGCAGCACGCAGGGCAGCGACTTGTAGGTCGTGTACGCTTCGGCCGCAGGCGCTGTTTCCCGCAGGATGCTCAGCCACCGGAGCAGCTAGGGAGGCCGAGGAGACCTCGTCTGCAGAATTCCAGTCTGCATTGTAGTGTTCCAAGGAGCCGAGGCTCTGGTCACTGTCAGTGCGCAGAGGAGGATATCCCCACGGTCCGCCCTGCTCGATGCCCCTAACCGAGGCCTCCAAGGCCAAAGCAGCCTCGGAGCTTGAAGCAGGCCGGTTATCCATATAAGAGATGTCCTCCGAGCATATTCGTCGGCCGGAGGAGCAGTCTCATCAACGGGTGCGGCAATGGAGGAATTCGGCGTGTCACCGGGGAGGAGACCTCGGTGCATCCTTGAAGGAGAAGAGATAGTCAGGGTGCCAGACCCAGATGTTGGTTTGGGGGTGACCTTAGACTTCACCGTCTCTTTCTCTTTCTCCTTGCCTTTCTCCAACGGCAAGGTAGTCTGGCGAACTGGTTTTTGGGGCTGCTGCTTGGGCTGCTGCTTGGGCTGTTGCTTCTGCTGAAGCTTCTGCTGTTGCTGTTGTTGGTTGCGGGCAGTCTGGCTGCGGGGGGAGAGTCGAGGCTCCGGCAAGGCGGTAGCCGGAGTTCTGGCGCGATTGGTCCCCGCATCCGTTTGAGGACGCGGAGAAGTCTGACCTCGGGTGGGGGCAGATTTCTCCAAGGCCGGGCCAGACCTCGGTGGAGGAGATACGGGGCGAGAGTTCGTCGGGGTGGTCGTGGCTTCAGAGGCACCAACGGGTGCAGTCATGGAGGATACCTCCTGATCCACGTCTATGGGGTCACTGCAACGAAGGAAGATGGTTAAGTGTTAATACCGAGGTAATAGTTTAAGCAACAAACATGTTGGCTATAGAAGCAAAGCATTACCCATCCGAAGTAGGAAACTCTTGCCCCCTCGGGCATGAGGAGGATTTCCGGACTTCTTCAGCCGACGTCTCTTGACCGGAGCCGCAGTGGGTCCGGAGGCTCCAGTGGCGGATGGTTCGGCGGCCGAAGTTGCGGCACCAGCGCGTTTCCGGCTGGTTGCTGGAGTAAAGTTCGGAAGGTGAGGAAGGCAGGAGATAGGTACCGCGTTTATTGGTTCCATGACGAGAAATCCCTCCTCGTCATCCGAAATCTCTTGAACTGAAGCTTGTGCTTGAGGCTTACCCGCGGTGGTGACGCGGGCCGAGGCAATGGGCATGTAATCCTCGTTGTCAGGGTCCTCGTTGGATGGTGGGTCCTCGACAGGAGATCCTTGCCGAAGTGGTCCGCAGGATGGACTCCATCCTCGGCGGTCTGGCGGGAGAACAGCTATATGGCAGACATATGAAAAGGAGTTAGGAAGAAAATGGTCAAGATGAACGTCGGTAGCAAGACCTCGGTGGTAAAGGAGTACCGAAGAAAACGTCGGAACAGCGTACCTGTTTTGGTGGCTTGGTCCTGTAGTGGGGTTCCCTTCCCCATGTCCAAGCGTCAGAGATCTTGGACTTGGTGATAGCTCGGACTCGCCGAGCTACCGCGGCGTTGTCCAGTGCAACGTGCGTATGGCGGGTTGGATCATAAAGACCGCTCATGTGGCAGATCTTGTGAGTCCTCGCCTGGAGAGGGGAGACCCTGCGCTTCACGAATGTGCAGGCCAGATCGTCAGCCGTCAGGACTTTCCCGTCGTTCGCAGGGTCCTCCGGGTCCTGCCATTTCGCAACATACCCATGGATGGACTTGATTTCGCTGGTGAGAGGGGGAGTGTAGTCCCAGTTGAGCGGTTCTGTAGGAGGGCTGAGGTTAAACGCCGGCAGATTGAGGAAGTCCTCTTCGCCGGAGTTCTTCACGTAAAACCACGTCCGGAGCCACTTGCGAACGGTGTCCGGAGTAGCGATACGTGGGAAGATGGAGTTTCGGCGAGGAGCTACGATGGCTGCTCCGCAGGCGGTTAGTAGCTTGGGCAGATCCTTGTTTTTCGGATCCGGGATCACTTGCCGCTTAAGTTGGAAGTAGCGAGAAAAGAGGTCTACCGTGGCTTTGAGGCCGAGGTATCCCTCAGAGAAGGAAACGATGCAGGAGAGAGTGGTGATGGCGTTGGCGGGGAGGTGATGAACCTGGAGTCGAACTTGTCGAGGAAGCTCCGGAAGAAATCACTAACGGGCAGTCCGAAGCCGCGCTGGAAGTGCGCGACGAAGACCACCCGTTCCCCTTCCTTGACTTGAGGCTCGAGTTCGCCCTCTGGCAGGCGACACTCTACCCCGGCGGGAATCCGCCGAGTCGCCCTGAGCCACTGGATTTCGTCCGGAGTTACATCCGAACCTTCCCAGCCGGCTCGTTCTCCGACCTCCAGTTCGAGGTCTGGAACCTCGGTTTGTTCCGAAGTCTCAGGAGGAGACATCTCGGCAGAATCAATCTGCAGAATGCACAGAAGTTTAGCAAAGAAAAAGTAAATCTGGAATCTAAGGCTATATCTGGCTAACTCAGGAGGAGTTGGACGGCTATCTAATGTACATAGAGGCATATCTATGCTAGGCGAAGTCATCCGAGGTATGAAACTCGTTTCTACCCAAAAAAGTATGCAAGTAAGATCTACCGGAGGAGGTAAATAGAGTTTTATTCAAGAACATATGAAGAACCAAAGCGCAAAGAGGAAGAAACCTAGGGCAATGCCTAGGGTATCAAGAAAGGGAGTACATACCGTGAAAACGAGGTGCTGAAGGGCGGCGCCGGTGACGCGGTCGCAGCGGCGACGAAGGAGCTGCTCGTCGGCGGCGGCGGGAACGCGTTTCTTCTCAACCGGAAGCGGCGGCACTGGTTGCGATGGAGGCGAGAGGCGAGTGAAGGAGGAAGAAGATGGCGAAGTTACCCGTGGGGCCCTACTTATAGCCGCGTGCGGTAACTGCCCGCATTAACTGCACCACTACCGCGCGGTTATCGGGAGGCGCGGGATCGTGTGCGAGTGGGCGCACGGTTACGCGGTCTGCGGCCGCACGATCGGCCACATCGTGGGCCGCAGAGTGGCAACCGCCCACCCCGGATTTCCTGCGCTGGTCAGCACAAGAATCGAGGGGTCGTGGGCGGTCAAGTACTTGAGTGCGCAGGTGCGCTGTTCGGTGGGTCCGGCTGACGAGGGCGGCGTGTGGTCAGAATCTGCTTGGCAGAGGTCCGGATTCCGAAGCCCGGGCAGAGATTCTTCGCCACGTACCTCGGAAAATCTTGAGGCAAGATGGTGCTGAGTCAGATAGCTCGGAGAGTTCAGTTCGCATATCTACCTCGGATTGGATGGTGGTGTGGGAGGTACCTCGGCGTGACTATGTTGGAGGTCGGTTTAGGAGGTGGTGTATGCTTGTTTTGAACCTGCTACGGCCCTCCTTCCGAGGTCGTAGGACCGCACCAGCTTCGGGGACTAATGTCGGGGGAGTATCCCCGGGTAGGGTCAAGGCTTGGCATAAGGTGGTGTTCGAAGTTGTGCCGAGGTACGGAAAGGGCCGACCTGTTTGGGCCTGGGAAGGTCCGAGCTTCATCTTGACCTGGAGAGTACAGGCCGACCTATTTTGGCCCAGAGGGGTCCGAGGTATACTGTTGGCCAGGGCCGAGGTTCACTGTCCGAGCTATGTTCTGCCGACCTAACTACCTCAGTGCGGTGGTTTGTGTTGTGGGTGCAGGAGAAGCTGTGGGAAGGAAGTAAGATCCGACCTAGTAAAAGATATTAAGCGCAAGACCCAGGTACGGCACGTCCGTGCCAGCTAACCGAGGTGTGGGCTGTAGGTCGGGCAGGAGTCAATGCTCCTGTCACTTCCAGCCGGGTACTAGAGCGCCTGACACGGGAGCGTCTGTCAAGGAGCATGGCAGAGGCGTGCTCCGGGTTCGGCGGGCCTGCACGTCTCTGATCGCTGCTACGCGAGGTCTGGGAAAAGGCTACGAGGTAGCTCTGCCAGGCCACGTCCTGTCTCGGTCAGAGGGGACATGCTAGTTCTGCCGTTAGGCTACAGGAGATGGGCAAGCCACGTCTTGTCCCGACCGAGGTACGGTGGTACGGTGGTGACCGTTGCAGAGGCATGGCAACAGTGTTCTGCGAGGGGCACAATGGTAACCCGGCTGGCCTATATAGTGGGCTTCACCCCCTCCTGCGAGAGGATCCAAGATCGAGAGAGACCCCCCCCGCGCTGGAGCTAGTTGATCAAGAGAGAAAGAGAGAGGAAGCTCGGAACACCCGGAAACACCTCGGATTCACTCGGAGTGCCTTCTTCCTCCCGTTAGCTCCATCTTTTACCTCAAGTTCTCACCATTGTATCATCATACAGCTCGAGGAGCAGCTTGTACTTGTCACTCTGAGCTATACACTGGCTAGGATAGTGCTGCAGTAGGGGTGTTACCTCCACAGAGGGCCCCGAAGCAGGGTACATCGTGGTGTGTTTTGTGTTCTTGCTTTCTTGGTTCTTCGTTCGTGTTCTTGCGTGTTCTTGCGTGTGCACTTCTTGAGTGCATAAACCCTCCCCGGATTCCCCCAACGACCATTCGGCCCCATCTTAGCCATACCTATGGCATCTGCCGTGATCCCACCACGACAGACGGCCTATGTATTATGTCGTAATGCCCAATTAAATATCATAGTAATCATCATGTCATATATATGCATTGTCGTGCGCTCACTATTTGTCAATTGTCCAGCTGTAATTTGTTCACCCAATATGTTAGTTATCTTTTATGGAGAGACACCACTAGTGAACTGTGGACCCCGGTCCATTCTTTTACACTGATTAAACCACCACAAACTGCAAACTGTTCCTTTTTCATTCTCTGCAATTTAATACTCATTTTCCACACTATACGTTTAATCCTTTGTTTTCAGCAAGCCGGTGAGATTGACAACCTCACTGTTTCGTTGGGGCAAAGTAGTTTGATTGTCTTGTGTGTAGATTCCACGTTGGTGATCGTGTTGCGCCGCGCGAGCCACCGACAACCTTCTGAAGAGTTGCTGCTCCTACTGGTTCGATAACCTTGGTTTCTTTCTAAGGGAAAACTTGCTGCTGAACTGCATCATACCTTCCTCTTGGGGTCTCCCAACGAACGTGTGATTCACGCCAACAAGCATGGCACGGTGTGGTCCAGGTTGCAGGGCGCAGTCCGGAAAGCAGGGGTCAGTCGGGGTTGGACGTAGTCCAATTAGCACGGGTCAGTTGTAGGAAACATGGAGTCCTAGCCTCGTCGATAAGATGTGAGTGATCGAGTAGGTTGTTTGGAGGGGGTGAATAGCAACTGCAATTTTTTCTTTTCTTTTGACAATTTAGGCTTTGGTCGATCAAATATAGTTCACTAGATTATGCAACTGGTGAACAACGTATATGATGAGCAAGATACAAGCTAGCACAAGATAGATAAACAAGTAATACTAGCAACAAGTAAATAAAGTAAGGTTAAGAGATAACCACACAGTGACGCCGAGATTTATCACGAAGTTCACTTCCCAATGAAAATTAATCTCTATTGGAACGGTACCGAGTCATAAAGTGATCCACGAATAGCCATCAATGGCACACCATATCTCCTTCATGCCCCACCAATGTCGAGTGACACGAGCCACTATATGTTTTCCTTGAGGTCAGCAACCAAACATTTACAAAAAAAGGATGCGATACACTCCACAGTTCAAGCAGATGAAAGGATTCGCTTACAACACGAGCACGGATGGACTTCCGTGGCCAGGCGCGGGCGCGGGCCAACGAGGGCAGAGGCGGGCGGTGGGACGCGCTGTGTGGGGCGGTGGAAGGAGGGGACAGGAGAAAGAAAAAGAGGGATGAAAAAGGAAATATAAAAGTAAATGAAAATGCTGATGACAGGAGGATCATTTGTGATATAAGGGATTTTTTGGGCATCTTTTTGAAAAGGCAAATTTTAATACCGTAAAACTTTTCTGGTTGAACTGGAAAAACACTTTTCCAATATGAGTTTGTACGGAATATGCTAGAGATGATCTAATGTCAGCCGCATAGTCGTGAAGGTCCAACATCGAATGTGCATGCGCACAACCTAGCTCGTACCCCTAAATTCGCTTGATTGCAGAACTTCAGTTATCCATGAATCTTTAGCATTTCTAAACTTGATGCTAATTATCAGTTCTTAACCCTCAACTTCCAGCGTCTGAGGTGTCATCAAGCTCAGCTGCGAATCGCATACTCCATTCTTCCTCAACAATCTCAGAGCTGTTTGAGGATGAAGACAGCGGGTTCAAGCTGCGTATCATTGAATTGACAAGCAGAGAACAAGCTCTTGAAGAAGAAATAAAGCTGGCGAAGAAGCTACACAATGATTATGAAATCAAGAGGAGGAATCAAGAGATTACACTCATGCAGTGGGAGTGCAGCTGGATACCCTTGAGGATGAAATATCTACAAGGGAACACGAGGTCAGAGTGGCGGAACTGCGTGACCGGCAGAAAAGGCTCAAGGACCGAGAGGATGCACTCAATAAGCCTTTGCTGCAGCAGAGGAACAAAAGAAGCATAATAAGGTATTTGAATTCTTAATTTACTGAGGTTACAAGACTTGAGACCGTGCGCAACCCAAAGTACTCCCTCACTGCAGTACAACCCAGTCCTAGCTGCACTGCCTGACCAGTTCCCCTCCTCGACCCCTCAAGGTCTCTTCTTCTGGCCGCACATGCACTGCCAGCCACTGCCACTGAAGCGTCCCATTTTGAGCAGACACACGGTTTAGGAGACCTCACCCAGCTATCTCCCTTTACCACCACGGCCAAGCGATGCAAACCTGCAGATCGTTGTACTCGTACACTACATGTTGACGAGAGCTCGCGATGAAAAATTCTGCTTTGGTTTGTTAGCCTTCTTTTGTCAGATGATGCTTAGGTTCAGCTGCAGCTCTTGCAACTTCTGCATTGAAATCGATCTGAGGCTTCTCCCAAGAGCTTCCTGCATAATGCTCATCCCCATTTTTGTATTGTCGATTTGCTTACCAGGACCGATTGGCTTGAAATAAACATATTATTTCCATGTGGATGCACATAGAGATAGGAGATTAATAGCATGCTGATTTTGACAAATAATTTCTTCATGTGCAACAGGACGACAATACTTGGGATAAGAGGCAAAACATGATGGCAATTGGTTTGGCTTGTGGGTTATCTGCTCTGATATCGATGCAACCTCTGTTCCCCCCTGACTACGTCTTCTACATAGTCGGCGTGTTTGCCATCATGTGGGTGTTAGGCACTGTCGCCTTCCCTGTTGGACTCTTTGGGACATCCAGGATCGAGAAAGATTTCAGCAGACACATCAGCCGCCTAACATTCCTCAGCTTCGCTTTGTTTGGACTGTACATTCTCTACATTATTTCGCAGCCTCCAGCCCCAAGCAGCTCTGGCCTTGCTCCCTCTCCGGCGCCGCAGCAGCCACCGCAGCAGTCTACACTTGACGGACGCGCCTTGTTCTATTTTTCGCTTGGGTTTGTTGCTTTGTGCGGGCACATTGCCTCATGGTTTTTGGTAAGCAAAGTTGTCTACTTCTCAATTTCAGTTGCCTTTGATGAAGTCATGTTATGTTCTGTCCGATTGACATGCTCTTGCTTTTGAATACAGGGCTGCAGGACAGGAAGTGACAGAGACCTTTAGCGCTGGTGCAATGATCGATGAGATATCATCTGACCTGAGGCAAGACTGTGCAAGAAAGTTTCAGTATTTCTTCCAAGTGTATGCTGGAGGAGCACTTGCCTTCCTTTTTCCTTCTGAGACTAAAACCTAGCCCTGCATATACTTACGATAGGCACGTAGCAGTCGGTGCATATCAGCATATGGAGTATATGCGTTTGTTCTGGCGAAAGAGTGAGCCAACCAAACCCGGAGTCAAATGACTCGGTGTGTTTTGCTCTGTACCTTGGTACACGGCTACAAGTTATCTCCTGTTCGTTCCTGCACATTCATTCACAAGCTTCTTCTTTATCCTTTTTTTTCACTGATAACGTTCATAAATGTTGGTAACGTAGTCACCTTGTCGGTGAACATGAACGCATGCCATCCGGTTGCGGGCTTGGCAGTGAGTGTTTAGTATCAGGCTACAATGTGAGTTTTGAAGTTCATGCAAGGACTTGGCAGCATGCCAACACACAGTTATTGTGTCTCTGAAGTTTTGATTGATGAGGAGGGTTCTGTTTGAAGTTGAGAAACTGCCTTGCCTCTATCTTTGTTCAGAAAGAAATATGCATTTGCGGAGTATGTTAGCAAATCAGAAATTCACTAATCCTCCCAAATAAATATGCTCCATTTACCCCATTTCGAATTTTCGAAAATTCCAAAAAAAGAATTCACGCATACATCTCCACATTCTATGGGCACCTGTTGTGTTTTTGCACGGGCCACAAGAAAAGGTCAGTTCCTGTGAAGCGACTTTGTGCGCATGTAGGATGTGGTGATGTATTTTTTTTTTTGAGGGAAACCTGCCAACTTTATTAACTTAAAACAGCTGAGGTACCATCAGCCTGTAAACAATGTTTCAAAAACTGGGGAGTAAGGATGACTCTAACGGGGCGACGCATCGAGTCCGCGCGCCTCTGTTCCTGTCCGTGAAGGCCAAAAACACGGCCCAACGCGACGACGCAAACGGACCGCGGTCCCTTTTTTTGGTCCGCCGCGACCCATTCTTGGCCCAAATTTGGGCCACCGATGCGTCGGCCGCGGACGCGAGCGGAGCGCTTTTGTGTCCTGCCCTAGTCCGCCCCTGGCCCGCAAATCAGACCATTCCCCACCCCAACCTCCTACTCCTCTCTCGCCCCTCTCGCCGCCACCGCGCCGTCGCTCCCTCGATTTGGCACTGCAGGCCATTCCGGGGACGCCGTCTGCTGCTCCTCTTCCCCGCCGTCACCGGAGCAGCTTCCGCCCCGCGACGGCCGGTGAATCTTGCGGCCATCTCTCTCGCAGCGCCCGCGACACACACGCCGCCCACAAGGTGTTCGGCCGTTCGTCCGGCAAGAACACAGGTACGAACTCGGCCATGGATAGCTCGGATGAGTGGTACTACAGGAACTACATCCTGTACAACCCGTCATCATCGGACGATTCCTCCGACGATGAGAGTGACGGCCTGGTTGCCACCCTCATCGTCAACGAGTACATAGAGAGGATGCGGCCGGTGTTCCGAGGGTCGTTGCCGGGCCGTTCTCCTGCTCTGGACCGGAACCGGAGAGCTGGCCAAATCCAGCTGTATGGGGACTACTTTCGTCCCCATAAACCCACGTATCCTCCCAAGGTTTTCCGGCGCCGTTTCCGGATGAGGAGATCTTTGTTCAACTGTATCCAGTTGGGGGTGATGCATTTTGATGACTATTTCATATGCAAGCCCGATGCATGTGGTACCCTCGGCTTCTCGTCGTACCAGAAGTGCACCGCCGCCGTTCGCATGCTTGCATATGGAATTGCCGGTGATCTTGTGGACGAGTACGTGCGGATGAGTGAGTCCACGTGCCTAGAAGCAATGTACAAGTTTTGCAGGGCCGTGGCGCAGGTGTTCGGCCAGGAGTACTTGTGGGAGCCCAATGCCGCGGACATGACCCGGCTCTTGGCCATCAACGAGGCCAGAGGCTTTCTGGGATGATTGGCAGCATAGATTGTATGCACTGGGAGTGGAGGAACTGCTCATTTGCATGGCAGGGGCAGTACAAGGGCCATGTTGGGGCGTGCACGGTCGTGCTTGAGACCGTGGCATCACAAGATTTGTGGATTTGACACTCGTTTTTTGGCATGGCCGGCTCGCACAATGACCTCAATGTGCTGCAGCGGTCTCCGGTGTTCAACAGGCTCTCCAATGGCCTGGCACCCCAGGTGACCTATGAGATCAATGGTCACGAGTATGACAAGCCTTACTATCTCGTTGATGGGATTTACCCTACATGGACTACATTTGTCAAGACCATCTCCAATCCCGATGATGAGAAGAAGAGGTTCGCCAAGGAACAAGAGAGTGCTAGAAAGGATGTGGAGCGTGCATTCGGTGCCCTGCAGTCACGATGGGCTATTGTTCGCCACCCTGCTAGGACATGGGACAAGGACCAACTATGGGAGGTGATGACTGCTTGTGTGATCATGCACAACATGATCGTGGAGGATGAACGCGACGAGGGCATGCATGATCAGACATGGCAGTTTCAGGGTCAGTTGGTTGAGCCCCAGGGACCGACCGTCCACATTTGCTCAGTTCCTCGACTTTCACCGTGATGTTCGTGAGAAGTTGTCTCATCTTCGGCTCCAAAATGATTTGGTGGAGCATGTCTGGCAACACTACGCTAACCAGTAGTTCCATTTGATGAACTATTGGTATTTATATTTATTTGGTTTGTAAGACTATGCATTTGTGAAACAATTTGTATTATTTGCCGAACTATTTGGATTGTAATAACTATTTGGATTGTATTATTTGTATTGTAGTAATTGGATTGCTATATGTTTTGTTATAATGTATTATTTTGCTTGCAATGTGATCGATCAAAAACCCTGGCCGAAAATGATCAAAATGATCAAAAAACTTGGCCGGGCGGACTCAATGCGTCGGCCCGTTGGGTCCAGTGGCCGGAAAGGGGCGGACATGGGCCGGACGCGCGTCCATTCCCCGACGCAAACGGACAAAACGCGGACCAAACGCACGTCCGTTTGCGTCGCCCCGTTGGAGTCATCCTAACCCCTTACCAGACCATGGAAGTAGAATGCACACAGGCATAACGTGCACATTGGTGAGCTACTGAGTTGGCAGATCTACGAACAAAACTAATACGAAAACTATTAAAATAATGTGCAAACTTTTTTAACACTTTTTTATGACATTTTAAAATAAAGGTTACGTGCTAAAAGTTTGTTTCAGAAAGGTTGGCAGTACTCTAAGTTTGTTTCCGATCCCAGACTAGAATTGTACTTGTCACATCATTCTAGAAAAGTTTTCACTGGTCGAACAGATTACTAACTATATAAAAGGAAGAAGCCCCTTAGAAACTTTCCTTTCTCTCCTCCCTCGAGAAAGTCCTTGAGAGTCAACCGCCACCGCTTCCTCGATCCCGCCCGATCCCCAATCTTCTCCGGCGGCGATTCAGAGTGCCTTAGTTTGCATTGCCTTTCTCTCTGGTGCTGCAGGAGTTCCTGGGAGCTCATCAGTAGGGGACCTGCGACGGCCGACGATGCCTTGCCCCTGCTCCTCATGGCCGAAGGGCGGCCCTCCTAAGCCGCATACTGCTGGCTGTTCATCAACCTCCAGGCGTGATGCCGATGCGGAGGCCTTTGGTGCACTCCATCCTGGCGATCTTCGGCGCCGGTGTTCCAAGTGGTTCGTCCCGGAATCATCGATGCTGGCCAGGATTGCGAGCGCAATTCTTCGTCGCGGTGGAGAAGGACTCAATTGCTTTTCTGTTTTAGGTTCCAGGGTCCTTTCTGTAAAACTGTAGGTCCTCGTTGTAATTTCTATTCTCTTTTGGACCTCCATGTAATTTGTAGCCCACCGCTGTGGAATGAATGCAGTATCTAGGTCCTTCGGGGCCTTTCCCTGTTCAAAAAAATATATAAAAGGAGTGCCAATTCTCGCTCCCTCCGCGCTCGTGCACTGTAGCTAGCTACAGTGTTGAACAGTGATTTGATCTACACCGTGCACCGACGATCGAACGGACGCAACTGCATCCTCGTGACCAATTTGCAAAAACACTCCTCCCACTTCGAGAAATTAACCCGCAGTCCACATTTTCCCACAGACAGGGACCTGCCCGAAATTTTTGCAAACTTCGAGGGCCCAGATGGAAAAGCGTCCTCACACCCCCCCACCCTCCTTCTTCTCCGCGCGTCGCCGGAATCGCCGCGCCGCCACCGACGCGTTCCACCGCCGCTACGCGCCTTCATGCTCAGATCGAGGCACATGGCGACCTTCGTCGTCCTCTCCTCCACCTCCTCGCCGACTGCCGCCTGCTGGGACGCTCCATCCATGGCGGAATCGCCGGAACCGCCGCCGCCGTCGCTCGCTCAGGCCGCCGCGTTTGCTCGCCGGCGCGGACGCTCCGGTGACCACAAAACAGCGGCGCGGCCGCTCCCGACCCCTCCGCGTCCAGCCGCGTCCGGCACGTCCACGCACGCGTTCCGGCTTGCGCGGACGCGGCCGTGCCGTCGTCGCCGCCGCGGCAGTGGTAGGCCTGGCCACAGCTGACGTCACCACGACGTCAGCGTAGGGCCAGCCTGTCAGTTTTTTTTAACCCAGAAAAATACAGAAAATGCAAAATTCCAGACAAGTGGGCCCCACTTCCTGACGCAAATTCCAGAAAATGGAAAAAAAATTACAAATTCAGTAGCTTTAAAATTACACACCATAAAAATGCGGAAAAAATAAAGAAAGATGGACAAAAAAAATTAATGATGTCTATTTATGCCATAAGATCAAATTTCTAGATTTGATTATTTTGAAATTTTACATGTCTTCCAGAACTTAACATTCCGTAAACGTTAAAAGAATTATAATCTGAATATCTTCCCAATTTAACGAATTTTTGAAATCCAACCAACTTTCAAACGTAAACTTTTTAATAATTCCAATAATTTCCAAATTCAAAGAACTTTCAAATGTAAGCATTTCCAAATTTAAAAGTATTTCCCCTAATTACATTGAATCAAATTTGGTGAATGCTCACAAATTGCATTCTCCCTAATTATATCTGGAGATATTCGAAATGACAAATTGCTTCTTTTCCTTTACATGTTTTCATTTTTTCTATTCTCTTTTCTTTTTCTTTGCCTTCTCCCATTGTCACCAAGCTTACATATTTACTGACAATTCATCTCCTTACAAATTTCACATTTCAATTTGGAACCATACTTGATGATTTCAATTACACTAACATATTTGGAGGTAATATAACTTAAAACTCCCTAATTATGTACTTAAATTTCTAAATGCATTCCTTAATAAATATTTAAAGAAAATGCAAATTCATTTTCTCTAATTATGGAATGAATTTTCAATTGAACTTAATGCATGCTCACATAATGTATTCACACCGATTATTGAACTAAATTTAATATTTAAGAAAAACCTTAAATACATTGTATGAAACCAAAAATATTACTATTTAGAAACAATACTATAAATGAGCTCCGTACAATTATGCAGCTGAATTTAATAAATGTTCAAATTGAACTAACCTTTCTCTAATTTGACAGTTAAATTTATATAAATGAAGAACCATACCACAAAATTTGCAACAAAAAAAAAAAATTGCTGACTACTTATGACATATGGTCAAATTTGAGAACTACAAAACAATTTTAAATGCGCACATTTCCAAAATTGAAATTTACCACGCGAGCACAACATATGCCGCGGGAAAAAAAAAAATCAAAACTACCGCAACGATACAAATTTCGAGGTATAAACACTTTTAAAACAGTAAAATTTATTTGCATTCCCAATTTTTCGTAATCGATTAGTTAACATGGTGGTCAACCATATTAGGAAAAATAGGAAAAAAAACATTGGCTTGCCAAATTCTCTATCGAGCCGTGAAAAAGAAAGGATACGACGACGAAAAAGACCCTCTTTAACCTGAATTCTAATTAATTGGATATCCCGCATAAGGAATTGAAGAAAGACGCGACGTTTTATTCCAGGGAGTCCCCAAAAGGGTTTAGAGCATGATGTCAGTTGTTGACCCACAACTCAGATTTCTCTTTTTTCAGCAGCAATTCTAGAAATTGGTTGAATTCCAACAAGTGGGCCCACTTTAGGGTTTAGGGTTTGAATGAGCACATTTTCAAATTTGAAGTTTTTTCACCAACTATTCACAAATATGACAACATATAAACATTAACACAAAAAAAATGATGACTATTTACATCATTTGATCAAGTTTCAATTTTAAAATTGTTAAGATTTTCAATGCCTTCCAAATCTTAGCATTTAAAAACCACTAAAAAAATTCACATACGAACAACTTCTAACAATTTAGAAATTCAAACAATTTGTAAATGTAAACTTCTCCTTTCTAATGTCGATACATTCAAATCTAAACAAATTTTGAATGTGTACAGCTTCAAATTCGAATTTCTCCCACCACGATATTTACAAATATGACAAATATATGAACATTAACACGAAGAAATAAACGTTAACTATTCATGCCATATGATTAGATTTCTAATTTGGAAACTTCAAAAATTTCTACGGCTTCCAGATCTGAGCATTTGAAAAAAAAAAAAAAAAAAAAAAACATACGAATAGCTTCCCACTTTCACTAATTTTGGAGATTCAAACAAAGTATAAATCAATATCTCCGAATATATCCGTTGGAAAAATACGAGCAATATATCAAAACAATCAGAAAAAATACATACAAACTACTTATGCTAAAGATTTTTTTTTGGAATATTCAAATGTTGTCACCATTTAGAGGTAATTCAAATGCATCTTTCCTAAAATGAATTAAATATTGCCGCCAAATACAAACATGTTCGACCATTTCGAGATACTAAATATTTAAATATTATACAAAATGTATCAAAAATGCTCATAAAAAATGCTACCTATTCATAACAAAATAAAAAATATGTTTGCAAACACCAATTTGGCCAACATTTGGGCGAATATTCCGATATTCCATATAATATATCGAAAAGACTAAAAACAACGCTACATAGTTACAGCAAAATACAAATATACGTGAACATTTCAATTTGGCCAATATTTCCAAACCATACGAACAAACTTTCCCAAATGTGGATTCAAATTCAAATGGATTTCTCTGATTTCAAATAAATATTGACGTCGAAATACAAACATGTTTGAACATTTCAATCCACTAAATATTTGAAAATTCTACAAAATATTTCAAAAATACTCACAAAAAAATGCTACCTATCCATAACAAAATAAAAAAATGTTTGAGCATTCCAATTTGGCCAACATTTTGTTTAACAAAAAATATATATTTGTACAAAAAAATCACTAAGGGCGTGGCGTGACGCCACGCCAAATTCAACTAGTAAGAGATTAAAGTACATGTTTTCACTGGTTTACAGAGCTTTACAGTAGTGAACTGGGCACATAGTATTTTTGATCTGCAAAACCTCCGGCAGATTAGTATTTTCATCAGAAATCCTCCGGCTAGGGGTGTGCAAAACTGAAACCGGTGAAAACCATGGGAAACCGGCAAGTGGATGTAGTTTATTTTCTTTTACAAAGCTAAACCCCATCTCCAGTTTTTAAAAAATGAACTAAGGTAAGCCGTGAAACCGTTTTTGCCCATCCCTACCTCTGGCAGATCTTTTTCTTTCCTTTACCAGGCCAGGTCAAACGAGCTAAAACTTCGGAGACTTTTATCTCCCTTCTGTCTGTGTCGCACAGGTGTAGTTTCATATTTTCTCCCACTTGATTATGTTCTCTCTTCTCCTTTTTTTAATTTTCCACCACTATATTAGGTCAGCAAGCCCGCCTCATTAAAAACTTTCTAGCCCCTTTCGGTACCCTGGAAGGAAAAGAGTGCGTCAACAAACTTGCCGCCTCAGACAAAAATAGTTACATCGTTTACAAGTTTTGGCAAGAGAAAGCTAGGGGTATCATCGTCCCAAATACAATCAATACGAGAATCAAAACTATACCTAGCCAGCTCATGAGCAACCTCATTAGCCTCCCTATTGCAATACTCAAACTTAATTTCTCTAAAACCACTAGCAAGTAATTTGCAATCATCAAAAATGGCAGCCGAGGAAGTAGCAGAAACCCCCCATCCTTCATGGTATCAATCACTTGTGAGTTATTCGATTGAATAATGAATTTGTTGCATCCCAAGAACTGAGCAATACTCAGCCCTTCCCGGAAAGCATATGCTTCCGCCATAAAAGGATCAGTAACGAAATATATCTCCTTACAGCTTGCAGCCACGAATTTTCCGCAAGTGTCATGGGCTATTACTCCCATACTTCCACAACCCTGATCCATATCACAAGCTGCATCAACACTGATTTTAGTTATATCTTTTGGTGGACAAAGGCCACCACTACTGGAAAACGAGGTGTTCCCGACCTAACGGCTTTGCCAGAGTGCCAAAACACGGTCTACTCGGCAAAGAGCATGTATACCATGTAGCACAAGAAAACACTTGGCAAAGAGCTTCTTTGCCCAGTGGCGGTCCGCAAAGCACTCGGCAAAGGCAAGATGGATGGCAAACAAGCCAAAATGTACTCTGCAAAGCAACATGTCACGTGTCCCCTGTTAAACAGACCGACCGCGAGTGCCGCAGACAGAGGGCACTAGGCAAACTCCACGTGCGAAAATTTAGGACTTGTCGCCATTTTCTGAATTATTTGCCAGAGTGTTATGGCATGTGGCACTCGACAAAATTTGCGCGCGAAAAACTAGGGTTTGGCCGCACATTTTCTGAATTGTTTGCCGATTGTTGCGGCGACGGGCCACTTCTTCCAGCCTAGTGCAAGAGTTTGCGAGTGTCTTTAGGGTTGACACTCGGCAATCAGCGATTTTTTTCTGCCTTGTAGGTTCCCTGCCATTAACGCCTTTTTTCTTTCATGCCACTTTCTCAGCTCACACAACCCTATATATAGTCCACCTATCAGCCAGGTTCGCCACTCACACGGGTTAGTTACTCACTCACTAGCTATGTGTTCATTTCAGTTCATCCAATTAATACAAATAATTCAGATTCACTAGCTACGTCCAACGGTGCATGTGATATCCTAGATATGTGCATGCAAGGCATTTAGTTAGGGGAAACCGTGTACTTTGTTTCATCTGTGTTTGAGACCGGTAAAATAGAAAACATCTATCAAGATCATACATTTGTCTTGATTAATCCACTTGAACTGAATGATTACGATGTTGACCGCCTCAAGTTGGACCACCTTTTTTGTTGCGGTCCGCTCAGTGAAGACTCACAAAATTCTCCCCCGTACACTACTATGGGAGGCCTCTCTCATATCCATCTTCACTTGAGCATAATCTCTATATTGGTGGCAAGATTCAAGCATATAATATCTTCTAGATGTTCATCTTGAACTTTGCACATCTCAATCTTGATTAAGATCACCACTTGAAGTCATCCTCCATGGTATATATGAAATCTTCCTTCTGATGCAAGCCCACGGGAAGATACCTAACCCCACATAGAAATATCACACACATATTATGGGTTAGTTCACAAATCTATACCGACAATTGCTTACCATACCACGACATCACAAGATCCCACTTGGTACATCATTAGGCTTTGTGTGTTGATCAATCCTGAATCTATTCTTTGCATTTCACTTGATTAACCATGATGATATCTTGGAGGTAAACATGAATGTTCACACAATCGCCTTCTTAAAGACATACTTGCAACACGCTCAACACTATCATGACCATTCTTCTTCTTGATCATATCAAATATATCCATTATAATCAATGATCTTGACGACATCCAATCTTGAATCCTGATACGTCTCAAACGTATCTATAATTTTTGATGTTCCATGCTGTTATTATATCAATTGCTACATGTTTTGTTTACACTTCATACCATTTTTATGCATTTTCTGGGACTAACCTATTAACAAGATGCCGAAGTGCCAGTTCCTGTTTTCTGCTGTTTTCTCTTTCAGAAAAGCTAGTCGCAAAATATTCTCGGAATTGGACGAAACAAAAAGGGACGCTCATATTTTCACCGACACGATCACGAAGTCCAAAGGGGAGACGGAGGCGAGCCACGAGGCCGCCTCGCCACCCTAGGGCGCGGCCAAGGGTGTGCCCGCGCCGGGCCCTGGCGAGGCCGCCTCGCGAAGCTTCCGACGCCGCCCTTTCGCCTATATATTCCCGATGTTCCGCATACCCTAAAAACACCGATCATATTCCATGAAAAGTTCCGCTGCCGCCGTCGTCGCCAACCCTAGATCGAGAGGGTTCTGAAGCTCTTCCCGGCACCCTGCGGAGGGGAGATCATCACCGGAGGGCTCTACATCGCCACGCCTGCCTCCGGAGTGATGCATGAGTAGTTCATCCTTGGACTACGTGTCCATAGCAGTAGCTAGATGGTTGTCTCTCCACCTTGTACCTCCATGTTTAGATCTTGTGAGCTGCCTAACATGATCAAGATCATCTTATTGTAATGCTACATGTTGTGTTTGCTGGGATCCGATGAATATTGATACTATGAGCAAGTTGTTTATCAATCTGTATGTTTATGTTGTTTATGATCTTGCATGCTCTCTGTTGCTAGTAGATGATTTGGCCAAGTAGATGCTTGTAACTCCAAGAGGGAATATTTATGCTAGATAGTGGGTTCATGCCTCCAGAAATCTGGGCTCGAGTTGACAGAAACGACTAAGGTTGTGAATGTGCTGTTGCCACTAGGGATAAAACAATGATGCATTGTCTACGTGTCATTTGCATTGTTTACATTACACACTTTACTTCATGCAATAATACTGGAAGTGATGCGGATGCTGACCTGAAGGTGGATTATTTAGGCATAGATGAGTTGGATAGCAAGTCTATGTACTTTGTTGTAATGCCCAATTAAATCTCATAATGAACATCTTGTCATATATTGCATTGTCATGCACTCTCTATTTGTCAATTGCTCAGCTGTAATTTGTTCACCCAGCATGTTAGTTATCTTTTATGGAGAGACACCACTAGTGAACTGTGGACCCCGGTCCATTTTCCCTCATACTCATAAAACCACCTACTGCAATCATCTGTTCCTTGTTACTTTCTGCAATCACTACTGTTTTCCACACTGTGTATTTAATTCTTTGTTTTCAGCAAGCCAGAGAGATTGGCAACCTCTCTGTTTCGTTGGGGCAAAGTAGTTTGGTTGTGTTGTGTGCAGGTTCCATGTTGGTGATCGAGTAACGGCGCCTATCAACAACCTTCTGAAGAACCTCCGTGTCCTCCTGGTGCGATAAACCTTGGTCATATTTTAAGGGAAAACTGCTGCTGCACTACATCATACCTTCCTCTTGGGGTCTACCAACGAACGTGTGAACTACACGCCATCGAGCACTTTTCTGGCGCCGTTGCCGGGGATACTGGAATCTTCAGATAGGGGAGTCTCACACTTCCAACCTCTTACTTTGTTTTTGTCGTGCTTAGTTTATTTTATTTTATCTTGTTTGCTGTTAAAAATCAAAAACACAAAATAAATAAATTCCTGCATCTTAGTTATTTCGAGTTGTAGTTTTTCTTGCCCTGTTTTAATTTTGCTAAGTGGTTGATTGCGTGGATCACACGTTCGTCGGGAGACTCCAAGAGGAAGGTATGAAGCAGTATAGCAGCAGTTTCCCTCAGTATGAAGCCAAGGTTTAATCGGACCAGTAGGAGCAAGAAATCATATCTGAAGGTTGTTGGTGGCGGAATATGGCACGGCGCAATACCAGGGAATCCGGCGCCGACGTGAAATCTGCACACAACACAATCAAACTACTTTGCCCCAACGAAACAGTGAGGTTGTCAATCTCACCGGCTTGCTGAAAACAAAGGATTAAACGTATGGTGTGGAAAACAGTAGTAAATTGCAGAGAATGAAAAGGAACAGTGTTTGCAGTTGGTTGTATTATCAGTGTAAAAGAATGGACCGGGGTCCACAGTTCACTAGTGGTGTCTCTCCATAAAAGATAACTAACATGCTGGGTGAACAAATTACAGCTGGGCAATTGACAAAATATTGAGCGCATGACAATGCATATATATGACATGATGATTACTATGATATTCATGTGGGCATTACGACAAAATACATAGACCGTTATCCAACAGCGTCTATGACTAATAATCCACCGCCAGGTTGTCATCCGAGTTCCCCGTTGGTATTAAGTTGCAAGCAACGGATAATTGCATTAAGTAATGTGCGTAATGTAAACAAATGCATTAGACCTAACGGCGCACCCTTAAGCTAAGCATCGGTTATTTTATCCCTAGTGGCAACAGCACATCCACAATCTTAGAAGTTATTGTCACTCTCCCAGATTACCGGAGGCATGAACCCACTATCTAGCATAAATACTCACTCTTGGAGTTACAAGCATCTACTTGGCCAAAGCATCTACTAGTAACGGAAAGCATGCAAGATCATAAATAACATATAAGATAGATTGATAATCAACTTGACATAGTATTCAATATTCATCGGATCCCAGCAAACACAACATGTAGCATTACAATAAGATGATCTTGATCATGATAGGCAGCTCACAAGATCTAAACATGATAGCATAAAGTGGAGAGACAACCATCTAGCTACTGCCATGGACCCGTAGTCCAAGGATGAACTACTCACGCATCACTCCGGAGGCAGGCATGGTGATGTAGAGCCCTCCGGTGATGATTCCCCTCTCCGGCAGGGTGCCGGGAAGAGCTTCTGAACCCTCCCGAGCTAGGGTTGACGGCGGCGGCGTCTCTGGAACTTTTCGTGGATAATGGCTCGGGTATTTAGGGTTTTCGCGTCGGGAGGAATAAATAGGCGAAAGGGCGGCGGCTGCAGAGCCACGTGGGCCCCACACCACCCCACGGCGCGGCAGGGGGGCCGCGCGGCCCCATGGTGTGGCTGCCACGTGGCTCCCCTCCGTCTCCTCTGGACTCCGTGTTCGTGTTGGAAAAATAGGAGGTTCTGTCCAAGTTTCGTCCAATTCCGAGAATATTTCCAGACTAGCTTTTCTGGAATACAAAAACAGCAGAAAACAGGAACTGGCACTGTGGCATCTTGTTAATAGGTTAGTCCCAGAAAATGCATAAAAATGCTATGAAGTGTATATAAAACATGTAACAATTGGTATAATATCAACATGGAACATCAGAAATTATAGATACGTTTGAGACGTATCAAGCATCCCCAAGCTTAGTTCTACTCGTCCTCGAGTAGGTAAAACGATAAAAACAAAATAATTTCTGAGGTGACATGCTACAATCATAATCTTGATCAAATAGTATTGTAAAGCACATGTTATGAATGAAGTGATCCAGGTCAATGGTCTATAGTTTGCTAGCAAGTAGATAATGAGCAAACAACTGAATCATATAAGCAAAAACTTTTCATGAATAGTACTTTCGAGACAAGCATCAAAGAGTTTTGCATAAGAGTTAACTCATAAAGCAATAGATTCTAAGTAAAAGGTATTTAACCAACACAAAGGAAGATTTAAGTTTCAGCAATTGCTTTCAACTTTCAACATATATATCTCATGGATATTTGTCAACACAAAGCAATATAATAAGTGCAATATACAAGCATATAAAAATTGTTGCACCAAAGTTGACACTAGTGTTTGCTTCTAAGATAGAAAGAAGTAGGAAAACTGACTCAACATAAAAGTAAAAGAAAGGCCCTTCGCAGAGGGAAGCAGGGATTAAATCATGTGCTAGAGCTTTTTAAGTTTTTGAAATCATATAGAGAGTAAAAATAAGTTTTGAGAGGTGTTTGTTAATTGTCAACGAATCAGAAAATGGAAAGTACAATATGACCCCTGCCAACCAGACTTTTAAGAGCGGCTCCCATGAAGGACGTTATTTCTACCAGCAAGGCAGATCATCCCTCTTTCTCTTTTGTTTACACATGCAGATATTTCACTGTTTGTCATTGCTTGACTGATAAATCAGGGCAAAAATGTGAAGAGAATTAAGCGGTTAAAGTTGTAATTAATTGGGACTGGGCACCCCATTTGCCAGCTCTTTTTGCAAAATTAATGGATAAGCGGATGTATATGCCGCTAGTCCGGTGGTAAAGTCTGTTTGACAGTTGACATAAAGACATCCACCCCGTCCTCATGAGCTTGGTAAACATTGACACAAAATAGGAGTAATAAAGTTTGAATAGTTTAAAGGTAGCACATGAAAAATTTACTTGGAATGGCAAGGAAATACCACATATAGGTAGTTATGGTGGACACAGATGGCATGGATTTTGGCTCAAGGTTTTGGATGCACGAGAAGCATTCCCTCTCAGTACAGAGTTTAGGCTAGCAAGGTTATTTGAAGCAAACACAGGATATCAACCGACACAGCAAGACTTATATGAAAACATATTGCAAGCATTATAAGACTCTACACTGTCTTCCTTGTTAACCAAACCCTTTTACTAGAAAATATCTAGACCTTAGAGATACCAATCATGCAAACCAAATTTCAACGAGCTTTACGGTAGTTCTTCATTAATAGGTTTTAACTACATGATACAAAAGCTTAAACATGAACTACTTGATAACTCAAAACAATTGACAAGTATCAAATTATCCAATACAGTGATCTACAAGAATATGTAAGCTTTTTCCATTATACCATCTACCACATGCAACATTTTCTGTTCCAACCAAACACCAATCAATTTATTTCAACATAAACTCTCCAAACAATTATAAGTGAAGCAAGAGAGTACTTTCTTTAAAAGAACTAACAGCTCTGAATAAGAGATGCATGCAAAACAGGAGCTAAAAGCATAGCAATAGCTAGATAAGAATACTCAACAAGTATAAGTGAAGAATAGGAGTATTCATATGAAAAAGCGGAGCGTGTCTCTCTCCCAATCAAGAATGCTGGGGTCCAATCAAGTTGACCATAAGAAAAATAAAATACTGAAAATAAAAGCACACAGACGCTCCAAGTAAAGCACATATGATGTGAAAGAATTAAAATATAGTTTCACTAGAGATGACCTGATAAGTTGCTGATGAAGAAGGGGATGCCTTGGGCATCCCCAAGCTTAGACGCTTGAGTCTTCTTGAAATATGCTGGGGTGATCCATGGGAGCATCCCCAAGCTTAAGCTCTTCACTCTTCTTGATCACATTATATCATCCTTCTCTCTTGACCCTTGAAAACTTCCGCCACACCAAACTCAAAGTAATTCTCATTAGAGGGTTAGTGCACAATCAAAAACTCACATGTTCTATAAGGACACAAACATGACCGTTACTTTTAACATTAGCTACTGCCACTGATGTTATGTGAAGCTCTTCACCCTAAAAAAGAATTCCACTCAACACTAGTAAAAGAGAGAATGCGAAAAATAAAAGACAGAATCTGTCTAAACAGAACAGTCCGTAAAGACGAATTTTTTCGAGGCACTTACGTTGCTCAGATCGAAAAACTTTAAACTAACGAAAGATGCGTACATATCTGAGGATCACGCACAAAAATTTGCAGATTTAAATAATTTTTCTGTGATTTTACAGAATTAAAACGGTGAACAGCAGAAATCTGTTCCTGCGCAGAAATCCAAATCTAGCATCATCTTCCTATTAGAGGCAATACTTGGCACAACAATGCGATAAAATAAAGATACAAAGGAATTGTTACAGAAGTAAACAACTCCTTGACTCAAAAAGAAAAGAAAAATTGCAGAAATAAAATAATGGGTTGTCTCCCATAAGCGCTTTTCTTTAACGCCTTTCAGCTAGGCGCAGAAAGTAAGAATCAAGTGTTTCCAAGTGATGAAGCATCAACAATCTTACGCTTAGCTCTCTTACCTTACCCTTATCTTTAGGAAATACTTGGTTACACATAGGTGAAGAGGCGAAATTCATAGTGCCTTGGCCCACATCTATTATTGCTCCAAAGCGTTTCAACAGAGATCTTCCAAGCGTAATTTGTCCTACTCCTGCACATTCAATGACAAGATAATCAATAGATATTGTTATCCCAGGAGTTTTGTAAATACTCCTTCGGCTACTCCTCTTGGTAATTTAATAGTATTATCACCCAAAATTATACAATCTTCGCATTTGGAAAGCTCCCAAAGATTTAAGGAATCAAAAATATCCTTGGGCATTAAACAGAATTCAGACATAATATCACAGCGAGCATGAAAAGTTTCACCATTGATAACAACTTTTACTGAGGGAACCCATCCCGATGGTTCAAAATTTACTGGCACATTATCATAGTGTTCACGAATTTGATTATACCCTTCTTTTAGACCAGATATGTTTGTTTCAAGAGTGTTAAGTCTATCACTTATGCTTGTCAAAGCCAAATCAATTTTACTGATTGGAGGGCTAGAAATTGTAATCATTTTTTATAGCATTAAAAGCTTGATCCCCATCATAACGAAGGAAATCTCCTCCTACCACAGCATCTAAAGCATATCTGTAGCAAAGAACAAGACCAAAATAAAAGCTACTAAGAGCAGGCTTAAAGTCATTTTAGGTTCAGTTTTAGCATAGACTCAAAAATTCTAGACCAAGCATCTTTAAAACTCTCCTCACTCCCTTGCTTGAAAGTGAAGATCTCTTCCTCAGGCGACATGATGACAGGAACAGGGCTAGACATGATAACAAGACTGAAAAATAACAATTCGAAAATAAAAGTAACTAATTTTTTTGTGTTTTTGATAAATAAAGCAAACAAGACTAAATAAAAATAAACTAAGCAAGACAATAACAAAGTAAAGAGATTGGAAGCGTGAAACTCCCCTTGCAGAAATCCTCTTGCTCCCCGGCAACGGCGCCAGAAAAAGTGCTTGATTGCGTGGATCACACGTTCGTTGGGAGACCCCAAGAGGAAGGTATGAAGCAGTGTAGCAGCAGTTTCCCTCAGTATGAAACCAAGGTTTAATCGACCAGTAGGAGCAAGAAATCACTTCTGAAGGTTGTTGGTGGCGGTATGGCACGTACCAGAATCCCGACGTGGAACCTGCACACAACACAATCAAACTACTTTGCCCCAACGAAACAGTGAGGTTGTCAATCTCACCGGCTTGCTGAAAACAAAGGATTAAACGTATGGTGTGGAAAACAGTAGTAAATTGCAGAGAATGAAAAGGAACATGTTTGCAGTTGGTTGTATTATCAGTGTAAAAGAATGGACCGGGGTCCACAGTTCACTAGTGGTGTCTCTCCATAAAAGATAACTAACATGCTGGGTGAACAAATTACAGCTGGGCAATTGACAAAATATTGAGCGCATGACAATGCATATATATGACATGATGATTACTATGATATTCATGTGGGCATTACGACAAAATACATAGACCGTTATCCAACAGCGTCTATGACTAATAATCCACCGCCAGGTTGTCATACCGAGTTCCCCGTTGGTATTAAGTTGCAAGCAACGGATAATTGCATTAAGTAATGTGCGTAATGTAAACAAATGCATTAGACCTAACGGCGCACCCTTAAGCTAAGCATCGGTTATTTTATCCCTAGTGGCAACAGCACATCCACAATCTTAGAAGTTATTGTCACTCTCCCAGATTACCGGAGGCATGAACCCACTATCTAGCATAAATACTCACTCTTGGAGTTACAAGCATCTACTTGGCCAAAGCATCTACTAGTAACGGAAAGCATGCAAGATCATAAATAACATATAAGATAGATTGATAATCAACTTGACATAGTATTCAATATTCATCGGATCCCAGCAAACACAACATGTAGCATTACAATAAGATGATCTTGATCATGATAGGCAGCTCACAAGATCTAAACATGATAGCATAAAGTGGAGAGACAACCATCTAGCTACTGCCATGGACCCGTAGTCAAGGATGAACTACTCACGCATCACTCCGGAGGAGGCATGGTGATGTAGAGCCCTCCGGTGATGATTCCCCTCTCGGCAGGGTGCCGGGAAGAGCTTCTGAACCCTCCCGAGCTAGGGTTGACGGCGGCGGTGTCTCTGGAACTTTTCGTGGATAATGGCTCGGGTATTTAGGGTTTTCGCGTCGGGAGGAATAAATAGGCGAAAGGGCGGCGGCTACAGAGCCACGTGGGCCCCACACCACCCCACGGCGCGGCAGGGGGCCCGCACGGCCCCATGGTGTGGCTGCCACGTGGCTCCCCTCCGTGTCTCCTCTGGACTTCGTGTTCGTGTTGGAAAAATAGGAGGTTCTGTCCAAGTTTCGTCCAATTCCGAGAATATTTCCAGACTAGCTTTTCTGGAATACAAAAACAGCAGAAAACAGGAACTGGCACTGTGGCATCTTGTTAATAGGTTAGTCCCAGAAAATGCATAAAAATGCTATGAAGTGTATATAAAACATGTAGCAATTGGTATAATATCAACATGGAACATCAGAAATTATAGATACGTTTGAGACGTATCAGTGGTGTGATTTCAACAACATTGAGTTCATATGCACACATATCCTTAAACCTGAATACACTATGAAAAAGATACAAGTATGCAGTGGATCTATTATTGGGAGAGATAATATTGAGCAATTCCTTAACTTTGTGAGAGGTTATAGTGATTTCGAAAGAAAACCCCTTGCTGAACTTGCTTATAATTACAAAATTGCTATAACATCTCTGGTGCGCATGCTAGAAGCTAGGTTTGTGCACTTACACCCTATAATACAACAAATGTTCCTTACACTTTATGATAGGGAAGATGGTGAAAAGAAAGACTTTGTGTTAGAAACTCTGCGTAGAGAATTTTGTGATGTTGCTAAGGAAGCTAAGAAAATCTTTGCTAAATACAAAATGCTTAATTGTTACACTGATGTTATAAGCATTCTTGAATCTGTGGAAAAGGATAAAGTGAATTATTCTAAAGACTATGATTATAAAGGTGAAATAAAAGTGCCATTCCCTTTTAAACTTATAGCAATGCAAGAGGCTCTAGAAAAAAATTTGGTTGGATTGTATCTGAAAATCCTTTTGATGAGGAAAGTGTGCCTAAAAACAATGAGAAAGGAGATTCTGACACTTGCATAGATGGTATACAATGCATTGTTGAGAAAACTTTTGATCTTTCATTAAATGTTTCTGGTCTTGACAATACTTGATGCATGTTTCATGCCTAGCTAAAAGGCATTAAAGAGAAGCGCTTATGGGAGGCAACTCATTGTTTTTACTTTGTGTTATTTTTGTTTTTTGAGTCAAGGAGCTTGTTTACTTCTGTAGCAACTCCTTTGTATCTTTTATTTGCATTTTGTTGTGCCAAGAAAAGTCTCTTATGACAAGATGGTACTTATTTTTGGATTTCTGGACGTCACCGTTTAATTCGGTAGAAAATTAGAAAAATCTTTTTGATCGGAAATTTTTTGTACGTGTTCCTGAGATGTGTACGCAACTTTCGTACGACTAGAGTTTTTCGATTTACGTGACGCAAGTGTCCCGACAAAAATCATCTTTACGGACTATTCTGGTTTTGACAGATTCTGTCTTTGTTTTGCATTCTCTCTTTTACAACTGTTGAGTGAGTTTCTTTTATGGTGGAAGAGCTTCACTTAAGCCTAGTATCATTAGCTAATGTTTGAAAATATTTGCTTATGAATTGTGTCCTTACAGAACTATGTGAGATTATTTGTTTTGATGCACTAACCTGCTAATGAGAAAAATGTTGAGTTTTGATGTGAAGGTAGTTTTCAAGTGTTAAGAGAGGAGGATGATATTACAAGATCAAGAAGAGTGAAGAGTTTAAGCTTGGGGAGGCTCCCATGCATCTCCCCAGCATATTTCAAGAAGACTCAAGCATCTAAGCTTGGGTATGCCCAAGGCATCCCCTTCTTCATCAACAAACTATCAGGTCATCTCTAGTGAGACTATATTTTTATTCCTTTACATTATATGTACTTTTCTTGGAGCGTCAGTGTGATTTTGTTTTCAGTTTGTTTTTGTTTTGTTTGATGCTCTATACTTGTTGGATCCTAGCACTCTTGTTTGGGAGAGAGACACGCTCCGCTTTTTCATTAGAATACTCTTGTGCTTCATTTATACTTGTTGAGTATTCTTGTCTAGCTACTGCTAAAACTTCTAGCTCTTTGTTTTCATGTATCTCTTGTTAGAGCTATTAGTTTCTTTTGAAGAAAGTACTCTCTTGCTTCACTTATATTTGTTTGGAGAGTTGTTTAAATAAGTTGATTGGTGTTTGGTTGGAACAGAAAATGCTATGCATGTGATAGTGGTATAAAAATGCTTACATAAGTCTTGTAGATCACTGTCTTGAGTAATTTGATACTTGTCAATTGTTTTGAGTTACCAAGTAAGTAAATGTTTAAACTTGTGCATCGTGTAAGTAATGGCTATTAGTGAAGAACTACTGTAAAGCTTGTTGATATTTGATCTTTGTATCATTGGTAGTTCTAAAAGTCTAGATATTTTCTAGTGAAAGGTTTTGGTTAACAAGGAAGACAATGTGGAGTTTTATAATTTTTCAGCCATGTTTTTTATATAAGTTCTTGCTGTACCGGTTGACAGTTTGTGTTTGATTAAATAACCTTGCTAGACTAAACTCTGTACTAAGCGGGAATGCTGCTTGTGCATCCAAAACCCTTGAGCCAAAATCCATGCCATCTGTGTCCACCATAACTATCTATTATGTGGTATTTTCCTGCCACTCCAAGTAAATTTTTCATGTGCTACCTTTAAACTATTCAAAACTGTACAACTCATTTTTGTGTCACTGTTTACTAGCTCATGAGGAGGTGTAGTTTTACTTTATTTCACTTGTTGATCAGACTTTACACACCTGGACTAGTGGCATATACATCCACTTATCCAATAATTTTGCAAAAAGAGCTGGCAACGGGGTGCCCAGTCCCAATTAATTACAACTTTAACCAATAATTCTCTTCACATCTTTTTGCCCCTGAGAAATCAGTCAAGCAATGTTCATAAGTGTGTAAACAAAAGAGAACGAGGGATGATCTACCAGCTGGTAGAAATAACGTCCTTCATGGGAGCCGCTCTTGTAAAGTCTGATTAACTTGGGTTGTACTGTATTGTCTATTACTGATTCGTTGACAATTAGCATACACCTCTCAAAATATATTTTTATACTCTCTATATGGTTTCAAAAACTTAAAAAGCTCTAGCACATGATTTAATCCCTGCTTCCCTCTGCGAAGGGCATTTCTTTTACTTTATTGTTGAGTCAGTTTTCCTATTTCTTTCTGTCTCCACAAGCAAACACTAGTGTCAACTTTGGTACAACAGTTTTTATATGAATTATGTGTTATATTCTTTGCCTTGACAATATCCATGAGATAAATATGTTGAAGTTGAAGCCGGTGCTGAAACTAAATCTTCCTTTGTGTTAAGTCAAACACTTTCATTTAGAATTTATTGCTTTGTGAGCTAACTCTTATACAAACTCTTATAGCTCCATTGTCTCCAAGGTATTATTCATGAAAGTTTGCACTTGTATGATTCATTTTGTTTACTCTTTGTTTACTTGTTAGCAAACTATAGACCATTGACTTGGATCACTTCATTCAGTTCATGTGCATTACAATAGTATTTGATCAAGATTATGTTGGTAGCATGTCACTTCAAAAATTATGTTGTTTTTATCGTTTATCTACTCGAGGACGAGCGGGAACTAAGCTTGGGGATGCTTGATACGTCTCAAACGTATCTATAATTTTTTATGTTCCATGTTGTTATTATATCAATTGCTACATGTTTTGTTTACACTTCATACTATTTTTATGCATTTTCTGGGACTAACCTATTAACAAGATGATGAAGTGTCAGTTCCTGTTTTCTGCTGTTTTTCTCTTTCAGAAAAGCTAGTCGCAAAATATTCTCGGAATTGGACGAAACAAAAAGGGACGCTCATATTTTCACCGACACGATCACGAAGTCCAAAGGGGATACGGAGGCGAGCCACGAGGCCGCCTCGCCACCCTGGGGCGCGGCCAAGGGTGGGCCCACACTGGGCCCTGGCGAGGCCGCCTCGCGAAGCTTCCGACGCCGCCCTTTCGCCTATATATTCCCGATGTTCCGCATACCCTAAAAACACCGATCATATTCCACGAAAAGTTCCGCTGCCGCCGTCGTCGCCAACCCTAGATCGAGAGGGTTCTGAAGCTCTTCCCGGCACCCTGCCGGAGGGGAGATCATCACCGGAGGGCTCTACATCGTCATACCTGCCTCCGGAGTGATGCGTGAGTAGTTCATCCTTGGACTACGGGTCCATAGCAGTATCTAGATGGTTGTCTCTCCACCTTGTACCTCCATGTTTAGATCTTGTGAGCTGCCTAACATGATCAAGATCATCTTATTGTAATGCTACATGTTGTGTTTGCTGGGATCCGATGAATATTGATACTATGAGCAAGTTGTTTATCAATCTATATGTTTATGTTGTTTATGATCTTGCATGCTCTCCGTTGCTAGTAGATGCTTTGGCCAAGTAGATGCTTGTAACTCCAAGAGGGAGTATTTATGCTAGATAGTGGGTTCATGCCTCCAGAAATCTGGGCTCGAGTTGACAGAAACGACTAAGGTTGTGGATGTGCTGTTGTCACTAGGGATAAAACAATGATGCATTGTCTACGTGTCATTTTAATTGTTTACATTACACACTTTACTTCATGCAATAATCTGTTGTTTGCAACTTAATACTGGAAGTGATGCGGATGCTGACATGAAGGTGGATTATTTAGGCATAGATGAGTTGGATAGCAAGTCTATGTACTTTGTTGTAATGCCCAATTAAATCTCATAATGAACATCTTGTCATATATTGCATTGTCATGCACTCTCTATTTGTCACTTGCCCAGCTGTAATTTGTTCACCCAACATATTAGTTATCTTTTATGGAGAGACACCACTAGTGAACTGTGGACCCCGGTCCATTTTCCCTCATACTGATAAAACCACCTACTGCAATCATCTGTTCCTTGTAACTTTTTGCAATCACTACTATTTTCCACACAGTGCATTTAATCCTTTGTTTTCAGCAAGCCAGAGAGATTGACAACCTCTCTGTTTCGTTGGGCAAAGTAGTTTGGTTGTGTTGTGTGCAGGTTCCACGTTGGTGATCGAGTAACGGCGCCCATCAACAACCTTCTGAAGAACCTCCGTGTCCTTCTGGTTCGATAAACCTTGGTCATATTTCAAGGGAAAACTGCTGGTGCACTACATCATACCTTCCTCTTGGTGTCTTCCAACGAACGTGTGAACTAGACGCCATCAAATCCAACACATGGAGTTCAATCGATGCCAATGGACAAACCTAATAGAATATCTCAATGCAAATAATAGTACATAAGGATTATCTTTAATTACCAAAAGAACACATGGGTTACCATGCTCTCTCAGATGGGCTCATAGGGCGTTTGAAAGAACATTTCTGAATCCCTTGTTGGAACAACACTAGTGATAATTTAATCTGGTGTTAAGTGATGCAGGATTTAAGTAATTAAATCATGTCAACACCGAGCCCCAAAAATCAAAGTGAATAGAGAGCACAAGTTTAATGAAGTATTTCTGGTCCAGAAAAATGGATAGTCCGACCCCGAGAGGGCAGATAATCCGACCCCCAAAAAATTTTGCTAAGGAAAAGATTGCGCCCGAAGGCGCAGCTCTCTGGAATGGCCGGATATTTGGGTGAGAAACATGAATATTACAGAAACCGGATAATGCGTCCCCCACTTGAACCGGATAATGTGGCCCCCAAATTCCAGCGACGGCTCCAAAGGGCTAGTTTCGTGAAAGGGTATTTATACCCACTTCATCTTCGACCTCAGAACAGCTCGACCAGACCTTAAGAACACCTTGAAGCTGAGCCACTAAATCTCATAGATCTCCTCCTTCTCCCACCCAAACTTGCTGATATTTGGAGGGTCGAAGGAGAAGACCAAGATCTACATTCTCAAGCGATTACATTTCCCCCTCATTCACTTGAGTGATTCATGGCTAGGGTTTCCATTGGGAAAACCTGGGCCTTTGTTCTTACATCTTGTGTTGCTGAGCAGATTGTGGTGATTTGAGAGCCTCCAATTCAGTTGTGGATGCATTCCCAATCTCGTTGTAAAGTCTCCGGTTTCCTCCTTGAAGGTTACCGATAGTGGAAGGTGAACCAATCCTTTGTGGCGCGGTTCATCGGAGAATAGGGTGAGGCCTTTGTGGCCTTGAGCAAGCCTGTTGTGGTGAAGCTCACACCCCTCCAACGTAAACGTACTTCCCCTCAAAATGAAGGAACTACGGGAATCATACCCTTGTCTTTGCGTGCTTCACTTCGGTTACTTCTATCCTTTACCGTCTTTACTTATACCTTGTATCTTGCTAGTGGCTTGCTTGTCATAAGGGTAAATTCACCTTAGTTGCATATCTGGAGAATTTACCTTTGTGACAAGCCTAAGTTGAAAAGGAATTAAAATTTGAAGTAGCACCTATTCACCCCCCCCCCACCCCTAGGTGCCCATACGATCCTTTCAGCGTTTCAACATCAACTTGCCAACCATAGAGGAAATGGAAGAAGACGACGATGATGGTATGGGTGTTGACAATGGGCAAGAGTAGAGTGAGGAGGTTCTGAACTCGAAGGACGTGGAACTACTTGAAGTCTGCAAATGCCCGCTACTGAGGAGCCGAGCCGTCAACCTCCAGACTTCTTAGAAGATTGGTGGTACAATCATGATACCAATGATGATGATGCTGGTCCAAGTTATGATCCAAATGATGTAGACAATGGCTTATGAATGTTGTACCAACTATGTAATCGTGAACATAGAATTTGCATTTTGTATCAACAATTTGTATGCCACTTTTGAATTTATTATGATCCTGAACTTCTAAAATTTGTATTCCAAACTATCTATATGTGACGTATTATTTGTGCTTTTCAAATTCCAATACATGTTGTATTAATTATTCTTGGCGTCTTATTTTCGGCATGATTCTTATCTTAACATTTTTGCTTATGATATTCTAATATGTGTTGTAAAATTGTTGCCAGCTCGAATCATTGCAAATTCATCGTATTGTATTAATTACTATTTGTTTGATTAAGTATGATTCATATTTTTATCATAAGTACTAAACAACATAGTCTTTGTGATGACATGTGATTGAGACATGCCCAGGGGAGCAATAAAGAGAAGGACAAGCTGAAGCGGGCCACCAAGCCAACCCCCCAAGGTGAAATACTACAAAGTGGGGTTCCTATACGTAAAATCTAATGATTATAGTCAGCAGGTCATTTGAAGAAGGCGCGAGAAGCAACATGAGGAGAAGAAAACACCAGTGCCGAGACGGCATTCGGGAAACATGCCAACACTGTTGGATGTATGCCCAAAAGGCAATAAGGATTAACATCTGTTTCATAATTATGCTTCATGATTCTATGTTATAACTACGGTGGCTCCTGACTATGAGATTCAGAGGAAAACTCACACGCACGTGTAGAGACATGAACATAATAAAGTATACCTTACTCTTGCCTTTAGACTAACTCATTGATTGCTTGATGACCATGTTTTCCCGGTCTAGGACATTGTTTATGTCATCATCAATGAGTAGCATATTGTTGGTGGAAACAATATGGCTAAGTAGACCCAAATCATAGATATGCTAAGAGATTACAAAGTGTCTTTTGTCCTTAGTGACATATCACTGTAAGGTTATTATATGACATGTCCTTAGATCATGAGGTTATTAGGGTTGTGCATATTGGAAGAGTTACTTTGGTACTGTCAACCATCGCGTCCGTTATTGGGCGATCATAACGACAATCACCGGGTGATTACAAAGGTATGCATATATCTTGATGTTCCAAGACGGGAAATTACTCCTCTGTCAAAAGAGAGATACTTTCAGGGCCCACTCGGTAAGTATGATATCCAATATGTTCTGCAGACAATGCATAATGAAGTTACATTGTGTGGGATATCGAAATACGGGAACGAGAAAAAGGAAACTTACCGGTTAACGAGATAGACAAAGATATAGTGAATCAAGGGTTGAGTCATGGAAATATCCTGAATACTTAATCTCGGGCAAGTTTAGTATCGTGAGTAATGAGAATGATAAACTAATAGACAACATATTCAACCGAGTGTTCTTTGTACAACAGTAGTGGTCATTCAGGTCGTCCATGGGCTCTGACCCTGATCGGTGATTGGATAAGTACTTCTGATCACAACTACTAGTTATTTGAACCTGTAGGGGTCACACGCTTAAGTCAGGTCTAGTTTGTTGTGTATTATGGTTGGTCTAGAACATAGAGGGTGGATCATCGGAATGGACTTTCCGCATGATCGATATATCTAATATCAGAGAGATAATATATATGTGGACATTGGATGCCCCAGAGTGATAGAAACAGTTTCTGTCACTATCGGATTTATTCTGAGGTTTTATGTAGAGGGAATAATATTCCAGAGGTCACAAATGAGGACATCTAATGTCCCGGATCATATAAATGATCTTATATGATGGTGGTTTAATTCCGGGAATTTTCTGTAAAGTGGAAATACCAGTTCAGGATTTAATCGGCGCGAACTCCGGAGAGGGAAAGAAGTGCCGGGAGGGGCCATGGAGGTGCCCAATGATGACGTGGGACACACATTCGTTGGGAGACCCCAAGAGGAAGGTATGAAGCAGTGCAGCAGCAAGTTTCCCTTAGTAAGATACCAAGGTTATCAGATCCAGTAGGAGCAAGAAGCACTTCTGAAGGTTGTCAACGGTGCCAGAAAAGTACTTGCGTGTGGAAGGGAGTTCGGCTGTTGACGTGGAACCTGCACACAACACAATCAAACTACTTTGCCCTAACGAAGCAGGAAGGGTGTCAATCTTCCTGGCTTGCTGAAAACAAAGGATTAAACGTATGGTGTGGAAAATAGTGTTTAATTGCAGAGAATGAAAAGGAACAATGATTGCAGTTGGTTGTATTATCAGTGTAAAAGAATGGACCGAGGTCCACAGTTCACTAGTGGTGTCTCTCCATAAAAGATAACTAACATGCTGGGTGAACAAATTACAGCTGGGCAATTGACAAAATATTGAGCGCATGACAATGCATATATATGACATGATGATTACTATGATATTCATGTGGGCATTACGACAAAATACATAGACCGTTATCCAACAGCGTCTATGACTAATAATCCACCTGCAGGTTGTCATACCGAGTTCCCCGTTGGTATTAAGTTGCAAGCAACGGATAATCGCATTAAGTAATATGCGTAAAGTAAATAAATGCATTAGACCTAACGGCACACCCTTAAGCTAAGCATCGGTTATTTTATCCCTAGTGGCAACAGCACATCCACAATCTTAGAAGTTGCTGTCACTCCCAGATTACCGGAGGCATGAACCCACTATCTAGCATAAATACTAACTCTTGGAGTTACAAGCATCTACTTGGCCAAAGCATCTACTAGTAACGGAAAGCATGCAAGATCATAAATAACATATAAGATAGATTGATAATCAACTTGACATAGTATTCAATATTCATCGGATCCCAGCAAACACAACATGTAGCATTACAATAAGATGATCTTGATCATGATAGGCAGCTCACAAGATCTAAACATGATAGCATAAAGTGGAGTACAACCATCTAGCTACTGCTACGGACCCGTAGTCCAAAGATGAACTACTCACACGGCAGGCATGGTGATGTAGAGCCCTCCGGTGATGATTCCCCTCTCCGGCAGGGTGCCGGGAAGAGCTTCGGAACCCTCCCGAGCTAGGGTTGACGACGGCGGCGGCTACAGAACTTTTCGTGGATGGAGGCTCGGGTGTCTAGGGTTTTCCCGTGATGATGAATAAATAGGCGAAAGGGCGGCGGCTGGAGCGACCCGAGGGGCCCACACCACAGCGCGGTTGGAGGGGGGGCCGCGCCACCCTAGGGTGTGGCGCCCTCCTCGGTCGCCTCCGTCTCTCCTTCGGACTTCGTGTACGTGTTGGAAAAATAGGAGGTGCTGTCCAGGTTTCGTCCAATTTCGAGAATATTTCCAGAACAGTTTTTCTGAAATACAAAAACAGCAGAAAACAGGAACTGGCACTGTGGCATCTTGTTAATAGGTTTGTCCCAGAAAATGCATAAAAATGCTATGAAGTGTATGTAAAACATGTAACAATTGGTATAATATCAACATGGAAAATCAGAAATTATAGATACGTTTGAGACGTATCAAGCATCCCCAAGCTTAGTTCTACTCATCCTCGAGTAGGTAAAACGATAAAAACAAAATAATTTCTGAGGTGACATGCTACCATCATAATCTTGATCAAATAGTATTGTAAAGCACATGTTATGAATGAAGTGATCCAGGTCAATGGTCTATACTTTGCTAGCAAGTAGATAATAAGCAAACAACTGAATCATATAAGCAAAAACTTTTCATGAATAGTACTCTCGAGACAAGCACCAAAGAGTTCTGCATAAGAGTTAACTCATAAAGCAATAGATTCTAAGTAAAAGGTATTTAACCAACACAAAGGAAGATTTAAGCTTCAACAATTGCTTTCAACTTTCAACATATATATCTTATGGATATTTGTCAACACAAAGCAATATAATGAGTGCAATATACAAGCATATGATGGCCCTTCACGTAGTTCCCCCACAATGGCGCCAGAAAACAGTTGCTAGCCCCTTCGTGTGATTACCTGCGTGAAAAGTAAATGGGTTAGGTTGAGACTCCAAGTGCAGAGTGTATGTAGTAGTGGAAGACAGTTTTCCCCACGAGGGGTGACTCGAGGGTTTAATATCGAACTCTCGGGAACCAGTATTTCAGGTGTTATCTCCTTATCCTTCTCTTGAGAACCTGCAACAAAATAAATTGTTTTGTGCCCTCAACCTCACCAAGTGGTTGTCAAGCACAAGGTGTGAGAATGATAATAAAATAAATATGCAAACAGAAGTAAATATGCAATGATGGTAAAATAAATATGCAAGGATGATGGTAGTAATGATAAATGATATTTTTGGGTTTTTTATGATGAATGCAAGATGTAAAAGTGTTTTTGTATTTTCGGATTTAATAATGGCAGCAAACAAAAGTGATGATAAAAGTGTTGGAAAGGTGTTTCTTATGATTAAAAATGGACCGGGGTTCATGGTTTCACAAATGCACTCTCTCTTGATAACGTGGTAGACAATGGAACACTAAAATTAACATGTAAGATGGCAAGACATGGTTTGACAAGTTATTAATAATATGGGCATCACGTCCTAACATAGAGATCTCAAGTATAAGTTGTTCTCTCTCTTATGCTCCACCAAGATGCGAACTAAATCATAACACCTTAGTAATTAAGATAAATCAGAGCATAGCAATAAGTTCAATGACATGAAGTTAAAATAAGAACATGCTAGATCTAGTCATGGAGATAGTGGCCAAGGTCACATCCACTCTCCGGTAGCATGGTATTTTTGTTTATCCCTAGTGAGGCAACAAAGTAAGGTAGAAAACCCAAGTGGATCGCAGAACTATCTGTCACGTTCACTGCACTAGCCACCCCCCGTTACTCCAACTAATGCACACGTTCCCCCTCACATGCTCTCATAAACATGCTTGATCATGACAAGTAAATAAGAACGGGGTACATAATATGCATCTACTTTCATAACTGAAACAAAACCATTGCAATCTCAAACATGTATTAACTCATAATAAAGATCCACCACAAAGGAATTACATAGATGACCGTAATCATATTCAGCAGCTCATACGGTACTAATTAGTGAAGCTCATAGAGAGGAGAGATACATAAGTTACTTCCACAAACCCATAGTCCAGGGTGGACTACTCCCTCTTAATCATGGTGTCGGTGGAGATGTTGTTGGAGGGGAAGGAGACCACACCGGCAGCGCCCCGCCGGAGTTTTCCCCCTCCAATCTTCAGCTCTAGATCTCTGTTTCGTGGTTTCTGTGTTTCTGCGGCGCTCCCTTTCGCGAAAGCCCTGGGGGGTCTATATATAGTCGTTTTTAGGTCAAGACGAAGCTTCGGGAAGAAAGATCGACGGCAGCGGAGGCCCGAGGGCCAGGATGGGGGACCCCACGCGGTCAAGGAATCTGACCGCGTGGGCCCACCCCTTTTGGCCTTCTGGTCTCCGTTTCTTCGATTCCTTGGCGCCTAAATTTCGTTCCTTCCAAAAAAATGATCCCCGTAAAGTTTCAGGTCATTTGGACGTCGTTTGGGTCCCTGAAACATCAAAATATAGAAAAAGGGGTTTTTGACAGCGCAGGGTTAATTCCAGAAAAATGGGGGAGTTGTTAATTATCCCCAAAACTCAATATAAATCATGAATATAACCCTTATATGATGCAAATAACATGGAATAACATGTAATAAAATGTAAAGTTCATGTATGCATTTTACATGCATAGCATATAAAAATTGTTGCACCAAAGTTGACACTAGTGTTTGCTTCTGAGATAGAAAGAAGTAGGAAAACTGACTCAACATAAAAGTAAAAGAAAGGCCCTTCGCAGAGGGAAGCAGGGATTAAATCATGTGCTAGAGCTTTTTAAGTTTTTGAAATCATATAGAGAGTAAAAATAAGTTTTGGGAGGTGTTTGTTAATTGTCAACGAATCAGAAAATGGAAAAGTACAATATGACCCCTGCCAACCAGACTTTTAAGAGCGGCTCCCATGAAGGACGTTATTTCTACCAGCAAGGTAGATCATCCCTCTTCTCTTTTGTTTACACATGCAGATATTTCACTGTTCGTCATTGCTTGACTGATAAATCAGGGCAAAAATATGAAGAGAATTAAGCGGTTAAAGTTGTAATTAATTGGGACTGGGCACCCCATTTGCCAGCTCTTTTTGCAAAATTAATGGATAAGCGGATGTATATGCCGCTAGTCCGGTGGTAAAGTCTGTTTGACAGGTGACATAAAGACATCCACCCCGTCCTCATGAGCTTGGTAAACATTGACACAAAATAGGAGTAATAATTTTTGAATAGTTTAAAGGTAGCAAATGAAAAATTTACTTGGAGTGGCAAGGAAATACCACATATAGGTAGTTATGGTGGACACAAATGGCATGGATTTTGGCTCAAGGTTTTGGATGCACGAGAAGCATTCCCTCTCAGTACAGAGTTTAGGCTAGCAAGGTTATTTGAAGCAAACACAGGATATCAACCGACACAGCAAGACTTATATGAAAACATATTGCAAGCATTATAAGACTCTACACTGTCTTCCTTGTTAACCAAACCCTTTTACTAGAAAATATCTAGACCTTAGAGATACCAATCATGCAAACCAAATTTCAACGAGCTTTACGGTAGTTCTTCATTAATAGGTTTTAACTGCATGATACAAAAGCTTAAACATGAACTACTTGATAACTCAAAACAATTGACAAGTATCAAATTATCTAATACAGTGATCTACAAAATATGTAAGCTTTTTCCATTATACCATCTACCACATGCAGCATTTTCTGTTCCAACCAAACACCAATCAACTTATTTCAACATAAACTCTCCAAACAATTATAAGTGAAGTAAGAGAGTAATTTCTTTAAAAGAACTAACAGCTCTGAATAAGAGATGCATGCAAAACAGGAGCTAAAAGCATAGCAATAGCTAGATAAGAATACTCCACAAGTATAAGTGAAGAATATGAGTATTCATATGAAAAAGCGGAGCGTGTCTCTCTCCCAATTAAGAATGCTAGGGTCCAATCAAGTTGACCATAAGAAAAATAAAATACTGAAAATAAAAGGCACACAGACGCTCCAAGTAAAGCACATATGATGTGAAAGAATTAAAATATAGTTTCACTAGAGATGACCTGATAAGTTGCTGATGAAGAAGGACGCTTGAGTCTTCTTGAAATATGCTGGGGTGATCCATGGGAGCATCCCCAAGCTTAAGCTCTTCACTCTTCTTGATCACATTATATCATCTTTCTCTCTTGACCCTTGAAAACTTCCGCCACGCCAAACTCAGAGTAATTCTCATTAGAGGGTTAGTGCACAATCAAAAACTCACATGTTCTATAAGGACACAAACATGACCGTTACTTTTAACATTAACTACTGCCACTGATGTTATGTGAAGCTCTTCACCCTAAAAAAGAATTCCACTCAACACTAGTAAAAGAGAGAATGCGGAAAATAAAAGACAGAATCTGTCTAAACAGAACAGTCTGTAAAGATAAATTTTTTCGAGGAACTTACGTTGCTCAGATCAAAAAACTCAAAACTAACGAAAGATGCGTACATATCTGAGGATCACGCACAAAAATTTGCAGATTTAAGTAATTTTTCTGTGATTTTACAGAAGTAAAACGGTGAACAGCAGAAATCTGTTCCTGCGCAGAAATCCAAATCTAGCATCATCTTCCTATTAGAGGCTCCACTTGGCACAACAATGCGATAAAATAAAGATACACATGAATTATTACAGAAGTAAACAACTACTTGACTCAACAAGAAAAGAAAAATTGCAAAAATAAAATAATAGGTTGTCTCCCATAAGCGCTTTTCTTTAGCGCCTTTCAGCTAGGCGCAGAAAGTAAGAATCAAGTGTTTCCAAGTGAAGAACCATCAACAATCTTACGCTTAGCTCTCTTACCCTTACCCTTATCTTTAGAAAATACTTGGTTACACATAGGTGAAGAGGCGAAATTCATAATGCCTTGGCCCATGTCTATTGTTGCTCCAAAGCGTTTCAGCAGAGATCTCCCAAGCGTAATTTGTCCTGTTCCTGCACATTCGATGACAACATAATCAATAGATATTGTTATCCCCAGGAGTTTTGTAAATACTCCTTCGGCTACTCCTTTTGGTAATTTAATGGTATTATCAGCCAGAGTTATCCAATTTTCACATTTGGAAAGCTCCCAAAGGTTTAAGGAATCATAAATTTCCCTAGGCATTAAACAAAATTCAGACATGATATCACAACGAGCATGGAAGGTTTCACCATTGATAACAACTTTCATAGAGGGAATCCATCCCGATGGTTCACAATTTACTGGCACATTATCATAGTGTTCACGAATCTGATTATACCCTTCTTTTATACCAGATATGTTTGTTTCAAGAGTATTTAATCTATCATTTATGCTTATGAGAGCCGAATCAATTTTACTGATTGGAGGGCTAGAAATTGTAATCAATTTTTTTATAGCGTTAAAAGCTTGATCCCCATCATGACGAAGGAAATCTCCTCCCACCACAGCATCTAAAGCATATCTGTAGCAAAGAATAAGACCGAAATAAAAGCTACTAAGGAGCAGGCTTAAAGTCATTTTTGGTTCGGTTTTAGCATAGGACTCAAAAATTCTAGACCAAGCATCTTTAAAACTCTCTTCACTCCCTTGCTTGAAAGTGAAAATCTCTTCCTCAGGTGACATGACTACAGGAACAAGGCTAGACATGATAACAAGACTGAAAGTAACAATTCGAAATAAGTGATGCCCACAAGTATAGGGGATCGCTGAAATCTTCGTTGGGAAGTATTACCCAAATTTATAGTTCGACACGATGGGAACACAAGAATACCAATAAGACTTTGGCAACTGAGGCGTCACTCTCAACCACACCTGTATATCAATAAACTTGCAGCAGTGATAGTGATGGCAGTAGTATGATTCAAGTATCAAATAGAACAGCAGTAGTGAACAAGTGTTCCCCAGTTTTCACCGGAAAAGTGAAAGTGTAACTCAGAGATTTAAAACGTAGGCATGAGGTGATAGCGGGGTGTTGCATGAATAAGATTGATCATATAATAAGATATAAGTAGCAATGGGACTTATCTCTAACTCCGATATATGTAGGTATGTGTTCCATAATTAGTTGTGCGTACTAACCAAGAGAATTTGCACAACATCTATTGTCCTACCTGCCCATTTCACCGGGCCAACTTGGAACTACAGTTAATTAAGGTCTACCCTTTCGAATAGCCCGGAACAATGCATTAACACTTCATGAACACATAGAATCCTCAAACTAAAACATCTCCCCCTTGTTTTCCCTATACTGTCACTTTTAGGCTTCGCAGGTTCAACATAATAGCAGGTGATACACTTTGCAGATAGATACCAAACTCAATTATATGATGAAGCAAAATAAGTTCAGTACTGAAATCATGCCACTCGGGCCTGATACGTCTCAAACGTATCTATAATTTTTGATGTTCCATGCTTGTTTTATACCAATTGCTACATGTTTTGCATCTACTTTATATCACTCTTATACATTTTTTGGGACTAACCTATTAACAAGATGCCGAAGTGCCAGTTCCTGTTTTCTGCTGTTTTTGTATTCCAGAAAAGCTAGTCTGGAAATATTCTCGGAATTGGACGAAACTTCACGGGGGTCCCTATTTTACCAGAACTCACCTGACGGACCAAAGGAGCAACGGAGAGGAGCCACAGGGGCCCCACACGCCACTAGGGCGCGAGCCACCCCCCTGCCGTGCCCTAGGGTGGTGTGGGCCCCTCGGGGGTCGTCAGCCGCCGCCCTTTCGCCTACTTATTCCCCCCGACGCGAAAACCCTAAGTGCCTGAGCAAATATCCACGAAAAGTTCCAGAGACGCCGCCGCCGTCAACCCTAGCTCGGGAGGGTCCAGAACCTCTTCCCAGCACCCTGCCGAGAGGGGAATCGTCACCGGAGGCTTCTACATCGCCATGCCTGCCTCCGGAGTGATGCGTGAGTAGTTCATCCTTGGACTACGGGTCCATAGCAGTAGCTAGATGGTTGTCTCTCCACTTTGTGCCATCATGTTTAGATCTTGTGAGCTGCCCTACATGATCAAGATCATATTATTGTAATGCTACATGTTGTGTTTGCTGGGATCCGATGAATATTGAATACTATGTCAAGTTGATTATCAATCTATGCCCTATGTTATTTAAGATCTTGCATGCTTTCCGTTACTCGTAGATGCTTTGGCCAAGTAGATGCTTGTAACTCCAAGAGAGAGTATTTATGCTAGATAGTGGGTTCATGCCTCCATTTAATCTGGGACAGTGACAGAAAGTTCTAAGGTTGTGGATGTGCTGTTGCCACTAGGGGTAACCTAACGATGCTATGTCCACGGGCATATGTGTTTGTTTACATTACGCACTTTACTTAATGCGATTATCCGTTGCTTGCAACTTAATACCAACGGGGGACTCGGATGACAACCCGGCGGTGGATTATTAGTCATAGATGCTGTTGGATAACGGTCTATGTATCTTGTCGTAATGCCCAATTAAATATCATAGTATTCATCATGTCATGTATATGCATTGTCATGCGCTCACTATTTGTCAATTGCCCAGCTGTAATTTGTTCACCCAACATGTTAGTTATCTTTTATGGAGAGACACCACTAGTGAACTGTGGACCCCGGTCCATTCTTTTACACTGATTAAACAACCACAAACTGCAAACTGTTCCTTTTTCATTCTCTGCAATTTAATACTCATTTTCCACACCATACGTTTAATCCTTTGTTTTCAGCAAGCCGGTGAGATTGACAACCTCACTGTTTCGTTGGGGCAAAGTAGTTTGATTGTGTTGTGTGCAGATTCCACGTTGGTGATCGTATTGCGCCGTGCGAGCCACCAACAACCTTCTGAAGAGTTGCTGCTCCTACTGGTTCGATAACCTTGGTTTCTTTCTGAGGGAAAAAACTTGCTGCTGAACTGCATCATACCTTCCTCTTGGGGTCTCCCAACGAGCGTGTGATTCACGCCATCAGACCTCCTATTTTTCCAACACGTACACGTACACGCCATCAGTTGGATCAAGAAGACTGGACACGAAGGCGTCAGCAACATTCTCTCCGCTAGGCTTAGCGGAGGGAATCTTCCATAGGTTGCATCAATGTCGTCATCGACATCTCTTTCGCTTTGACGGTGTCGGTAACGCATTGCAGTTAGATCAATATGCATGTGTTGTTACTTGTATATTCATAGTAGATCTTGATTGTTGCGTAGCATGTTAGACGGAAATTTTTAATATACCATACACGCAACCCAGTAAACACGTGGCAGCACGGTAGCTCATCCCTCTGGCCGATGTGTGCCGAGTGGCGACTCTCGGCAAAGACCAGTGCCGAGAGGCAGTCTCAGCAATCGGCAACCAGTTTTGCCGAGGCTAAATTCCTAGACGCGTGGCTTCGTCTCGTGGTTCAGGGTTTGCCGAGTGTGATGTCCGGGCACTCCGCAAAAACATGACGGCGGCCGATCTAATTTTTGTTGCCGAGTACCGTTGAAAAGTACTTGACAAAAGTTTTGCCGATGATCTCAAGTTCCGACACTCTGTAAATCAAGCTTTGCCGACGGAATTGCTGCAGAGTGTTGTTTGCCGAGTGCAACACTCAGCAAATCCTCCGCCGACGTTCTTTTTCCTTTTGCCATATATTCTTGATACTCGGCAAAGTATTCGTTTCTAGTAGTTACTTTTTTCGATAAAGGGAGCTTTATTATTTAAAGAGTTTTAAGCATTACACCCGGACTCTGCATAGATAAGATGCACACAGCCGCCACACGTCCACGAGTCTCAGTAACAAGAAATAAAAAGGCGAAATACATATCATAATGAGAAACTGTAAAAATGCCTAAAGTGGTGGAGGGCATATCCGAAGATTATGCTGTCATCCATTCTGGGAAAAAAATTCCCTCGCCGAAGCCTCCAACCGTGCCAACACCTCCATAAATAGGTCTCATGCTCCACATGATATAGAGACGACCAAGAATGTATCGTAGTCGTGCATCGGTAGATAATCTGCATAAGAGAAGCATTTATATCAGTAAAAACCTTGTCATTTCTACTTAGCCATAGTGAGCAGATAACGACAATCGCTCACATCCTTATAAGAAGGCTAAACCTAGGATCACACCATTGAGCCAATTACCGAAAATATTCACAACACTACGTGGAAGAATAAGTGCTTTATAGTTTTGTCATGATGACAAAAGACAAAAATTTTACTTCCCTGCCAATTGCGTTTAGCATGGTTATCTTTGGTAAGAATGACCCCTGGACGAAGATAGCACGCAGACACCTTAGTTTTAAGCGGAATCTTCCTGTTCCAATTTTTCTTATTGTTATCAACCGATACATCAGGTTAGATTAAAGCTTTGTACATAGAATTAATCGAGAATTTACCACTCTTTTGAGATTCCATTAGAATTTATCTGATCCCTGCGTCAACTGGACTGAAGCTAGACGCAGTAGTAAGGCATTCTAGGATGTTTGTCTCGGACCAAATAGATTTATTATAATGACACATTTGGTGGGAAGTTTCCATCACATTAGCGAGTGTATCGCTTTTGTGTCGCATAATATTATACAGAGCCGGATATTATTCTTGGAGGGTAGCCTGACAAGACCTAGTCATTTATCCTCCAAAACCTAAGTTCCGGATATAGTTTCCAGTAGTTAGAGCATCTCCACCGACGCGCCCAATACAGCGTCCGGCAAAGTTGTCGGACAAGGGCTATTGGGCGTGCTGGCACGCGTTGCCACCTATTGGGAGCGCCGCGCCCCACCGGGGGCTCTATAGGTTTTTGAGAAAAAAGAGAGACTCGAATTGCTTGAAACTTAAACATATTTCATTGAACTTCGATAGTTTTTACAAAATACGGCGAAATTCAGCTAAAACGGAAAACCAGTGTAGTACTGGTCCCAGTCCTTCGACACCACGGCGGCCTCGACGCCTCAGGCATCGCCCTCCTGCGCCGGCGGCTCCTCCCGTGCCTCGTCCTCCTGCGACGGTGATACGTCTCAAACGTATCTATAATTTTTGATGTTCCATGCATGTTTTATATCAATTGTCACATGTTTTATATGCACTTTATATCATATTATGACATTTATTGGACTAACCTACTAATAGTTGCCAAAGTGCACAATGTTCTTGTTTTACACTTTGATGTGTAGAAATTATTAAAATTGGGCAAAGGAAACCTTGTTGGAGTCAAATTGGGACTTTCCAGAAATCTGTCTGAAAACTATTTTCAAAGATCGTCACGTTCAGACCTGAAGACGACGTCAAATGGAAAAAGTCTAGTCGCGAAAGTTGTTCGGAAGTTTCCGGCGCACGTTTTATACAAAAGGTTCATCTCCATCCGACTTCGTATGCGGCCTGGAGGGGCCCGACAAGTCGGTTGGCCCAGATTTAAATCTGGCCGCGCCGAGGCCACCACGTGGCCTCGGGGACCTTCTGAAGCTGCCCTTTGGACCATAAATAGCCCCCGCGGAGTAAACCCTAACACAATTGACGAAACTCCCGAATACATCTCCGTGCTCCGCCGCCACGAAACTCCGTTTCGGGGGTCAGAAGGTCCTGTTCCGGCACCTTGCCGGGACGGGGAATTGCCCCTGGAGCCTTCTCCATCGACGCCACCGCCATCTTCATCGCCGCTGCTGCCTCCCATGATGAGGAGGGAGTAGTTCTCCCCCGAGGCTGAGGGCTCTACCGGTAGCTATGTGGTTTATCTCTCTCTCCCATGGTGTGATCTTTATGTGATCATGAGCTTTGTAATCTAGTTGAATCCATAGATGTACTCTTCATTATCTTATATGCTACTCAAGTGGTTTTATTAATGTAATCTCCGGAGTCACCTTTGTCCCACGGTGCGAAGTTGACAGTGTGCGCCCCGCGTGTGGCTCTTAGGCTAAAGATAACAGGAATACTTATCATGAGTTATTATTTGCGTCGGATGTCTCTATGAAATTGCGGTGTTTGCCTAGTACCTTCTAGGGTGCTCAAGTTGACAGTGTGGGGTTAACTAGACATGGGAATGCGACTTTAAGGTGTGCTGTTATAGCCCTACGCAGTGGATTGGTGTTCGTTATCCAACGAGAGAATAATTCAGAGTAGCATAGTGAAGAGGAAATATCTATGTATTCAATTATATTATTATTGTTGAGAGTGTCCACTAGTGAAACTATGATCTCTAGGCCTTGTTTCTAAGCATTGAAACACCGTTTACAACCAGTTCTGCTACATGTTTGCTTGCTGCCATTTTTATTTCAGATTGCAATTACCACTTATAATCATCCATATTACTTGTATTTCACTGTCTCTTCGCCGAACTAGTGCACCTATACACCTGACAAGTGTATTGGGGACACAAGAGACTTCTTGTATCTTAATTGCTGGGTTGCTTGAGAGGGATATCTTTGACCTCTACCTCCCTGAGTTCGATAAACCTTGGGTGATTCACTTAAGGGAAACTTGCTGCTGTTCTACAAACATCTGCACTTGGAGGCCCAACACTGTCTACAAGAATAGAAGCGTGCATAGACATCAAGCTATTTTCTGGCGCCGTTGTCGGGGAGGTAAGGTAAAAGGTACTCACATCCTCCAGCTACTTAGCTATTTTCTAGCACTGTTGCTGACGTGTGTGTGCTCGAAGGTATTTCCTTTAGATTCTGCAATTATATCTTTTTGTTTCTTGTTTTTATTTCACTAGCTAGGCTTAATGTAAAACAACAACAAAATTAGAGATCTTTATGAAATTTATCTCGAATTAGGACATGATGCTTTTGAAGAGAAAATTAAAAAAACCTATGGAAAATTATTTGCATGATGGTAGCAATGTTATTACTATAAATGCTTTGAACACCATTGTTGCTAATGCTATGGAAGAATTTAAGCTTGGGGAGGTCGGTTTTGATGAAAATGATCTTTTTAGTTCCCCGGTTTTGGAGGAGAAAATTTTCTTTGATGATACTTTGCCTCCAATTTATGATGATTATAATGATAGTGGTATTTTGGTGCCACCTACTATGGAGGATAAAGTTTATTATGATTATACTATGCCTGCAATTTATGATGATTACAATGATGCTTGTGATAGTTTTACTCCCACTATTACTAATATAATTAATTATGCTTATGTGGAGAGTAATGATAATTTTATGCATGTGGATCATGATAAGAATGCTTTATGTGATATCTATATTGTTGAGTTTGTTCATGATGCTACTGAAAATTATTATGAGAGAGGGAGACATGGATTCATACATCACAATAATATTAAGTCTCCTCTCTTTATGTTGAAAGTTTTGATGTTGCACTTGTTTTGCCTTCCTATGCTAGTCACTTTGTGCTTCGTTGATTTATTTTCTTACAAGATTCCTTTGCATAGGAAGTGGGTTAGACTTAAATGTGTTTGATATTTGCTTTTTATGCTCTCTTATATTCAACTCTTATACATATGAGAGCATCATCAAAATTATCATGCCTAGCTAAAAGGCTTTAAAGAAAAGCGCTTGTGGGAGACAACCCATTATTTTTATTTTCTGCATTTTTATTATTTGAGTCAAGGTGCTGTTTACTTCTGTAGCAACTCCTTTGTATCTTTATTTTCTCGCATTGTTGTGCCAAGAGTAGCCTCTAATGTTAAGACGATGCTTAATTTTGATTGCTGCGCAGAAACAGATTTTTGCTGTTCACTGTACGAAATTCCTAAAATCACCAGATTGTTAATTAAATCTGAAATTTTTGTGCGTAATCTTTATGAATGTCTGAATCTTTCATTAGACTAGAGTTTTTCGATCTGAGCGTCGTAAGTGCCTTGAAAAAATTCGTCTTTGCGGACTGTTCTGTTTTAGACAGATTATGCCTTTTTATTTTGCATTCTCTCTTTTACTAGTGTTGAGTGAAATTCTTTTTTGGGTGGAAGAGCTTCACATAACATCAGTGGCAGTAGCTAATGTTTAAAGTAACAAGTCATATTGCGTCTTTATAGAACATGTGAATTTTTGATTATGCACTAACCCTCTAATGAGATTTGCTTTGAGTTTGGTGTGACGGAAGTTTTCAAGGGTCAAGAGGAAGAGTGATATAATAGGATGGAGAAGAGTGAAGAGCTTAAGCTTGGGGAGGCTCCCATGGATCTCCCCAGCATATTTCAAGAAGACTCAAGCGTCTAAGCTTGGGGATGCCCAAGGCATCCCCTTCTTCATCGGCAAAATTATCAGGTCATCTCTAGTGAAACTATATTTTAATTCTTTCACATCATATGTGCTGTTCTTGGAGCGTCTGTGTGCTTTTATTTTCAGTATTGTACTTTTATTTTTGCAATAAGCTTGATCACAACATTCTTGATTGGGAGAGAGACACGCTCCGCTTTTTCTTGGAATACTCTTGTTCTTCACTTATATCTGTTGAGTATTCAATTTTCGCGCTGTTTAGCTTCTAGCTCTTGGTTTTCATGTACCTCTTGTCAGAGCTATTAGTTCTTTTGTAGAAAGTACTCTCTTGCTTCACTTATATTTGTTTGGAGAGTTGCTTGGTTAATATGTTGGTTCAGAAAATGTTGCGTGTGGTAGTGGTATAATGAAAACTTGCATAATCTTGTAGATCATTGAACTTTGATAACCTGATTCCTTGCAAACGTTTTGAGGTATTAAGTAATAGATGGTAAAGCTTGCTGGTTAATTAAGTTAAAATCATTAGTGGATTATTGTCTTTAAGCTTGCACCGTACTACAAACACTAAAATTGTTGAAGGTGTAGTTGGACTTGATAGCTTTCCATGTCTGAAAAGTGGTTCGTAATAACTAGGTTGTGTGTGAAGGTCGAGGGATCTAACGGGGTACTTGTGCCGCCGTGAACGGCCCTCCTTGGGGTAAATGTTAACCATGCGCTTAATGTTGAACCTGCTAGTTGTTTGCAATAAACTTGTGAGTTCTTTTTGACTAATGTTAAGCTACGGTTTTGGCACTTCCACCATCCAAATTTGCTAGCCTCTTCGGTGCTGTGCATTGCCCTTTTCTCACATTGAGAGTTGTGCATACTTCGCCAGTACATCCAAAACCCGTGGGAGGACTTCCTCTTGTTCTCCTACACATAAACCCATACATCTTCCTCAAAACAGCCACCATACCTACCTACCACAGCATTTCCATAGCTGTTCCGAGATATATTGCCATGCAACTTCCATTTTACATTACATGACTTGTTGTCATTTATCATTTATATATTGCTTTGCATGATTCTATACAGCTGATGTGTGGTTTACCCATGTTACGCTAGATCATTGCACATCCTGCTACACTGGCAGAGGCATACAGTTTTATACATCATGTTTTGTTCATTATGAGTTATTTGTACCAAAAAGTTTGTAATCATATTAGAGTGTTGCCCCTGCTAGAAAAGAGCCATGGAGGCCATCGAAAAGAGAAACAGAAAAAAAAGAATAAAGAAAAGGGGGCAACACTACTATCCTTTATCAAAGTTGTGCTCATGTTTAGCACTTGCAGTATTCATAGTCATCATTTGTGCTCATGTTTAGCACCTATGCTCCATTTGAGAGAGTTTTCATGCTTTACTAGTATAACTATGTGGGGAATATTACGTTATAGAACTTGGGTTGTATATTCCAATGATGAGCTTCCTCAAAAGTGCTCTAGGTCTTCGTGAGCAACCGAGTTGGATGCACCCCCACTAGTTCCATTGGAGAGCTTTCATACACATATAGCTCTATGTGCATCCGTTGCATGGCAATCACTACTCCTTGCATAGCTTCGATTATAAGACTTCCTCTTGTCTAATGATCACTTATAGCTTTGTGAGACTTTCTTCCATTGGCCTTCCAAACCCCCATTAACGTTCTCTTTGCCATAACATCCTGGTGCCAATACTAAATGCTTACGCTCACCGGTTGAGTAGACCTCGAAACAGTGGATTCATGACGTTCATGTTTACTTTTACTTGACTGGATCCGTTCTCTATGTTATGAAAAATTGCTTGATGCTTGGAATTGAAGGATAGAACTCCTACACTGGATACTTAAAACATCTATAATGAACCTTGTACGGTTTCATGTCTTAAAGGCCGTCATTCATGAAAACTTTTAGCTTGTTTAACTATCTTGCTTTATTATCTCTTATTTAATATCAATTATAGACATTTGCTTTGAATGATTTGATCTCAGCTCACTTACCATTACATCATTATTAGATCAAGATTATGTTGGTAGCATGTCACTTCAAAAATTATTGTTTTATCGTTTACCTACTCGAGGACGAGTAGGAACTAAGCTTGGGGATGCTGATACGTCTCAAACGTATCTATAATTTTTGATGTTCCATGCATGTTTTATATCAATTGTCACATGTTTTATATGCACTTTATATCATATTATGACATTTATTGGACTAACCTACTAATAGTTGCCAAAGTGCACAATGTTCTTGTTTTACACTTTGATGTGTAGAAATTATCAAAATTGGGCAAAGGAAACCTTGTTGGAGTCAAATTGGGACTTTCCAGAAATCTGTCTGAAAACTATTTTCAAAGATCGTCACGTTCGGGCCTGAAGACGACGTCAAATGGAAAAAGTCTAGTCGCGAAAGTTCGGAATTTTCCGCCGCACGTTTTATACAAAAGGTTCATCTCCATCGAGTTCGTATGCGGCCTGGAGGCCCGACAAGTCGGCTGGCCAGAAAACTGACCGCGCCGAGGCCACGTGTGGTGCCTCGGGACCTTCTGAAGCTGCCCTTTGGACCATAAATAGCCCCCGCGGAGTAAACCCTAACACAATTGACGAAACTCCCGAATACATCTCCGTGCTCCGCCGCCACGAAACTCCGTTTCGGGGGTCAGAAGGTCCTGTTCCGGCACCTTGCCGGGACGGGGAATTGCCCCCGGAGCCATCTCCATCGACGCCACCGCCATCTTCATCGCCGTTGCTGCCTCCCATGATGAGGAGGGAGTAGTTCTCCCCGAGGCTGAGGGCTCTACCGGTAGCTATGTGGTTTATCTCTCTCTCCCATGGTGTGATCTTTATGTGATCATGAGCTTTGTAATCTAGTTGAATCCATAGATGTACTCTTCATTATCTTATATGCTACTCAAGTGGTTTTATTAATGTAATCTCCGGAGTCACCTTTGTCCCACGGTGCGAAGTTGACAGTGTGCGCCCCGTGTGTGGCTCTTAGGCTAAAGATAACAGGAATACTTATCATGAGTTATTATTTGCGTTGGATGTCTCTATGAAATTGCGGTGTTTGTCTAGTACCTTCTAGGGCGCTCAAGTTGACAGTGTGGGGTTAACTAGACATGGGAATGCGACTTTAAGGTGTGCTTTTATAGCCCTACGCGGTGGATTGGTGTTCGTTATCCAACGAGAGAATAACTCAGAGTAGCATAGTGAAGAGGAAATATCTATGTATTCAATTATATTATTATTGTTGAGAGTGTCCACTAGTGAAAGTATGATCCCTAGGCCTTGTTTCTAAGCATTGAAACACCGTTTACAACCAGTTCTGCTACATGTTTGCTTGCTGCCATTTTTATTTCAGATTGCAATTACCACTTATAATCATCCATATTACTTGTATTTCAATATCTCTTCGCCGAACTAGTGCACCTATACACCTGACAAGTGTATTGGGTGTGTTGGGGACACAAGAGACTTCTTGTATCTTAATTGCAGGGTTGCTTGAGAGGGATATCTTTGACCTCTACCTCCCTGAGTTCGATAAACCTTGGGTGATTCACTTAAGGGAAACTTGCTGCTGTTCTACAAACCTCTGCACTTGGAGGCCCAACACTGTCTACAAGAATAGAAGCGTGCGTAGACATCAGACGGCTCCTCCTTGACTGCTGGGACCGGCATTGTGTGGGGACCCCGGACTAGCTGTCCGAAATACCCGATTATGCTTAACACAACGATCCCGTGATCAGTCTGTCGTTGCACATAATCCGAATTGGATACCAAAGTTTACATCCATTACAATACCGAATTAAAAGTCTTACATAAATGGTCATTTAGACCAAGTCTTACATAGGTGCCTTCATGGGCCAAACCAAAATATCAGCGGAAGCTACGGCGTAGTAGACATCATATTCTAACGATGACAACCCGACAGGCAGCTGACTTGTGGAGATCCTTAGTTGGCGTAGAAGTCGCCATACTCCTGCTCGGCGTAGTGCTCCTCCTCGTAGTCTGGCTAGGTCAATAGCCAGGGATGAAACCAATATGGGTACATTTGAATGTACTCGCAATCTACCCCAACATGAGTATGCACTAGTTTTGACTTAATGGACAACTTTTATTTATTTTAAACATCTCTATATCTTTATTGAAAAAGGTAAGAAGAGTTTTATAACCACTTTTAAAGAAATCATCATTTTATTTATTTCTCCAAAAACTCCCCCTTTTTCCGACCATAGCCCGTCATGGTCCACTTCCTCCATCTACCTCATACCGATCCGTTGGTATAGGTATAAGGAACATTCTCCACTTCAGTTTCTTTTTAAAACTCAAAGTCTTTCAAAAACTTGCACAAGGTCTTAGGACAGTCTCCCAATTGTCCATATCCGAGGACTCGGCTATTCGAATAGTTTTTAACACTCTGCAGAGGTAGCACGCTTTTAGCCCACATCCATCCGGCAACTCATCGTGTCTGCCACGTCTCGCCATACCAGGTGTATGCGAAGTAAGCCGCCGGCCATAGCCTCTTATTTGCTCATGCTAGTATAGGATCCTTCCCATATGACACTTTCCATCGACACCCAGTCCAGTTTCCCGTCAGAAACCCTAAGTGTGAGGACTCATAGTTTTGTCCGGCGGTTTATGGTGTAACCTTCTATCCTCCCCACCAACTTGTGTGAGGACCCGGGTCAGGGGGTAGGTCCTCGGACCATCCCCTCATGCATAACGGAGTCATCTCTGTCGATGAGGTATCCCATACTAATAAGAGCAAACTACATGACTAAGCCTTTTCCCATATATGGTAAATGTGGTCGCACCTGGTAAGATTGGTCGTCATAGTACTAGGACACTGTGCATTTTTCATAAACATCACCATTTTTCCACTTCTCCATTCCAACACCGACATCTCGGCATTTCATAAACTCACAAGTAATTGCAAAGGAGTTTTGAATAAACCAAATTTGTTTTTCCCATCCTATAATTTTGATATAACTATCTTATATTTCTACATAGGTGGCAAAATAATTTCCATATAATTTTGAAATGGGTTTTATAAATCTTGCCTTGAGAGTAAAACATGTTATGAAAGTAGATGCATATGTTTGTAGTGCAAGCTCATAGAATAGCTTGCCTTGCTCGGTAAAGTGACCTTGATCTTGTTCTTCAGTTTCAACAAACTCTCCTTCCTCGATATATCCGACAACGTTCTCGTCTAATTAAATAACAAACAATGCAAACAATCACTAATCTATACAAACAATCATCTCAACACAACAATCATGAACATCACACATAGCTACTGCACACATCAAACCATACAATTTGGTTTCAAAATAATTGAATTAAACATCATTTATTTATGTTTAAAATTATGGCAGAAACTTGTGGAACATGTTTAATTCAATAACTTGAGTTCTGTTCGTCACAAAAATACAAACTAAAATTCTATGGAAAGCTACTGATGTGTAGAAGACAACCCAATTTGATTTGGGTCAAATGGAGTTACTAAACTCCCTACACATTTGTTTGAATCCAGTAACTTAATAATCAAGTTTTAGTTACCAATTAAGTTCTGTTGATCCTAAAATTAAATCCTTTTAGGGGTAACTAAACATGACCAAATGTGACCTAAGAAAATTGGTCCTAATTCATTTGGGTTAACCAATAAACATATTTAAATGTTTGAGTGCAGAAGGGTGTTTAAATTTCAATTTAATACTAAACAATTAATAATGCACACATAATTCTACCAAAATTAGGGAAGCTAATACAAGGCAGTACTAAGCTAAAAAAATTGGTTTGGAATTATTTGGATTAACAGAGTATCAGAAACAAACAAGTTTAGATTTTAAACCTTCTGTAGTATTTTTAATAATACTTTTTAACTATTTATTCAAATGACATGAGACCAATTGGGTTGGTTAAACATTTTCATAAGCTTTTCAGAACAATTGGATTTGATTTATTTGGATGCCTAAATCTCAAGTTATTCGTTTTTGAAGTTAGGTCCAGTACTGTTTTTCAGTATTTCAATTTAATAACAGAATTTCGAGTTATGGATAATGTTCAGATTTCTGACTAGTGGGACCTACACGTCAGCGACACAGTGCGCGCGTGGAAATTAATAAAACGCTGACGGGTGGGGTCAGCGCGTCAGCCTAACATCTAAACGAAGGGGTACGCTGCCGTTGGATCAAGATCCAACGGCCCACGTTTGAGTCCATCGGCGACGACAATTTCTGGGCGGCGCCGTGGGTCCGGCGACGGCGAGGTGGATGGTTGGCTCACCTAGGGGGCTCGGGAGGTCGCGGAGATGATGCAGATCGACGGCGGCGGCTTGGGGGAAGCTCCTGGCTGAGTTGCACTTGCTGGGACGGCGTGTAGCGGCGACGGCGAGGCGTCGGACTTCCACGGCCACGGCAACGAACTCCGGCGAGCTCCTGCGGTCGCGTCTGTGCACGAAAAAGAGGGAAAAAGGGCTCGGGTGAGTGCGGTGTTCATAAGGAAGAGAGTAGGGGCCAGAGATGAGAAAATGGGAGGGTGTGGCGTCGCGGCCATGTCCGACCTCGACGGCGGCAGTGGCAGCAGCGAGCACGCCCTCCTGGCGGTGCCCTGGTGAAATTGGAGCGAGGGAGAGGTCGAGGGAGTGGCGTGGAGTTTCCAGAGGGGCTCGGGGTGGTTTAAATAGCGCGGGAGCGTGTATCGTGGACTAAGCGCATGGACGGCGGCCATGGCGTTGCCGGCGAGATATTTCTCGATTCCACGGCGGAGGTGCAGGGGATCGTGGCGACGTGGTGTCTACCGGGGTCCGGACGCGTTCTAGAAGCTCTGGCTCGAGCCTTGCGTGTCGAGGTGCAGAGAGGGGCGCTAATTTGGGTCGGCGACGGTGAGCTCGCCACGGCGATGCGGAGGGGACAGGGGCGCCATTGGGGCAAGGGGGCGTGCTCTGGGGCTTCTCCTTGGCGTGCAGAGGCCGCAGAGGCACGAGAGCGCGGCTGGGGGGGGGGCCTGGGCGGCCAGGAAAACGGCGAGGCGCGCCACGGCGACACGGCGGTGTGCGTCGGGGCGAGGGGGTGAGGTAGACGATGGCACTTTTGCCAAAACCCCCCTGCCTCCTTTTCTTTTCTGTTTTTCTTTATTTCTTTTTAGTCCAGTAGCTTTTCTAGGATTTATTTAGGGCACTTAAACATTTTAGAAAAATTTGCAAATAATTGTGGGGCCTCCCCATAACATGTAGAAGCTCCACAAAATTTGGTTTTGCAAAATAAAATGTTTTGAATCATTTTCTTTCATAGGGTTTTAATTATGGCATTTTGTTTTATTTCAATTGTTTTTACTTTTGAATTTTAAAATAGGTGTAAAATATTATTTGGGAAAGATAAGTGATAAGGATGTAAATGAGAGGTTTCATATACCATTCCTCTGAATTTTGTTTGGAACATTATTGAGTTTCTTATTTGTCACTTTTATTTTTCTTGCTTTACTTGTTATTTCATTTCTTTTCTTTTCTTCCTATTTTTATTTAGAGCAAGCAACACAATTAGCAAGAAATAAATAACACAAGCAACAAGAATTGATTACCCCAAGCAATAATTTGCTAACCACACATAATAATTAACAAAAGTTTTTGTTGGCTCTCATTTTTGGAATAATAACACTGATAATATTTTTGGGATGTTACACATTGCCGCGGCGGCTCCTCTCGTGCCTCGTCCTCCTGCGACGGCTCCTCCTTGACTGCTGGGACCGGCATTGCCGTGGCGGCTCCTCCCGCGCCTCGTCCTCCTGCGACGGCTCCTCCTTGACTGCTGGGGCCAACATTGCCAAGGGGGATAGCTCGTCGTCGTCAGGGATGATGACGATGTCTAGGTCGCGGCACGACCATTTCTTGGCGTCCTTCGACGCCGGCTGGACGGTGTTGAAGTACAACTTCGAGGCGAGGGCGAGGTCCCAGAGGAACTGTGCATCGGCCTCCTCCTCCGTCAGCGTCTGCGGCGCCAGAGGCGTGGCTCGCTTCATGCCGCGGGACGAGGACGTCCCTGTCTCGATCTTGACCTTGCCGCGGGAAGAGGACGTCCCTGGCTCGATCTTCAACTTGGTGGGCGGCGGTGGCGGTCCGACCGTCCGAAGTCGCGGATGGTCACGCTGCTGCTCCTTCGCGGCGGCGCTGACCATCCAGGCTCGGCCCCTATCTTCACGCTGCCCCTGGGCGGCGGTGTCATCGGCGTCGTGGACCGCGCGCTGGAGGAGGAGTTGCGAGATGAGTAGTTCGCCGACATCTGATAGAGTTCGCGTGAGTAGTCGTCAGGTGCGGCGTAGCCGTACTCCCGCATAACGCCGTGGATGTCGCGGCCCTCCCACCAGCAGCGCCGCCACGCGGCGTTGTTCTGCCACGGCCGTACGAAACCGTTGTGGTCGTCCACCGCCGATTGGCGCTCCGCCAGGAGGAGCGTCGTCCAGTTCGGGCTATTCTAGGCGTACTGGGGCCGCTGCTCCGGCGTCAGCTGCTGGCGGCGCAGGCGGACGAGATTCTGGAACCGATCCCCTTTTGGCAGGGGCGGGGTGACATAGCCCAGCGCCGACATTGCCCACCCGCCGCCGCTGGGAAGGCTCAACCCGGCGGCACGGGGATGTGGCGGCGGTGGAAGAACGCTGCCTCGACCTTCCGAAGGCAGGTCTTCGTCGCGTCGCCCTGCTGCCGGGCGCTTGGTCGTTGTGCGCCATGGACGTCGGTGGATTGTGAAGCAAGGGGAGAAGAGAGAGCGGAGTGCGGCGGGGGAGGGGAGCGGCGCGATCTTTATATGGACGACCGGTAGGTGAAGCGCGGAAACACGGCGCGAGAAAGAGCCTCATTACTCCGACGCCGATTTCTGAGACGTCGTAACTCCGACGACGCGCGTTGGGAAGACGAGTCGCAACGCGGTGAATCTCGTCAGAAAACCGCGCAACGCTCAGCGTCCGCAATAAATCACGCTGACCGGCCGCTGAGTCGCTGACGCGTAGTCCTGCCCGTCGGGTTCCGACTTGACGCACGTTGCCGCGGTTGCTGGACCCCGCTTCTGTCCCTAGAACCAGTGCGCGAAGCGGGGTTGTCGGACGTTGTATTGGAACGTGCCGACAACTTTTAGTCTATTGGGCCCGGGGAACGATTTGGTGCCGGGTGCGACCAATAGGCGTATTGGATCGATATTGGGCGCTTCCTTGGAGATTCTCTCACTACAGCGTGTTGGAAAGGCGATAGAGGCGCTCCGTGGCACCTCGGTGTGGACGGCACGGCACCAGTCCAATGCGCGCCTCGTCTCGGGCCCTCGGCGCAGCTGGTTATGGCGTCAGCGGGCTCCCGGTCGACGACGGAGCTCTGCGAGGGGACAGTGAAACACTAGGAGGACGCCTCGGCGAGGACAGAAGAGGACGAAGCGATGTCGGCGGCGGCAACAAACCTATCGTCTCCGCGCTGGTTAGGTGAGTCGTGTGCGCGCCAGATGGAGGGATTCTGGAGAGAGCGGGAGTATTCTCACGGGCCCTGTGTTTCGCTGCCGAGGAGTCCGGAAACGATCCAACTCTCGGTTGGCGCGGCCGATTCTGATAGATTGCCTAGCTCGGCCCTCCTCCGGTTTCCGTGCTTAATAAATTCACCTCATCCTGGTAATCTACGTACGTGCTGACCATGGGGACACACGGCGCACCGGATACGGCGGAGCAAGATCTCTACTGCAGCCTGCTGCTCGAAGAAGGGCGGCCTCAGCCTCCGGTACCTGCTACCGGCCTTGCACCCCGCCGCCGCCGATCCGCACCAGGACTCTCCAACGACGCCTTACGTGCTGGGCGAACCGCAATCAGGGTGCGTATACGGGTTTCTGTTCACATGCTGTTTTCTTCTCTGTTCGTCATCTGACGGCTCGTGCTTGCTTTCATGCGTCTCTATAGTCGTTCGGCACCGTCGGCGGCCTTATGTTCTTCCTGTATGTCGTCAAGGTCGAGATTTTGAGGAGCCACACCGTGAAACAGGTGCTTGTTGGTGTGCTTCACGCCCTCTTGTTTTTCACGATACCGGCGGCAGCGGCCTATGTTTTCACAATTGAGTTCGATCGGATTTTGAAGGAGGAGGACGACATGGATTTGGAAGTGGACACCTAACCATATATCTTCTCGCAGGCGCATGGTCTGTCAACACCGATTGATCCTACGGTATTTTTTCTTTGGTTGGGTCAGTTCCAGTGATGGTCTCATATGAGTGGTATGTAATTTTGCCATGCCACTTCGATGCACTTCATCCCAGCAGGTCACATATTTGCATAATTCAGCACGGATCCTACTTTTGTTATGACTATGTCGTCTAATTGGACGATGAGTGTATAGAAACATGACTATATCGTCTACTTCTGTTATATTGCATTAATATGTATAGTTTTTATGTATGTGTATATTGGATTTAAATTGAATAGCCACTACTAAGACGTCCTGCAACAACATAAAATAAGGAAAAGAGTGGAAGACTTGACAATTTCGTGCTGCTTCGAAATTAGTCCGGAAAAAGAAACACAACAAGAAGGGGGTATAATTGATGATTGAGAGATGGTCGGTGGGTGAAAATTGCACATAGGACATTGGAGAGATGGTAGGCGGATGAAAATTGTGCCTAGGACGTACATTCTTCACAAGATAAGAACAACTGGATCAATACTTCTACCGTTTTGCTATAGCTATACTAATATTTGTTCTGTAACGCATCTTGGCCGATTTCCCACACGGCGTCGCATAGAGCACGACGACAAGAATGTGATATTTAAGTGTTAACTAGCAAACGTGCCCGTGCGTTGCAACGGGGGTGGAAAAGCAACTTATAATAAAAAACATTGGCACAATCCAAATTTATTCCAAAGCCGATTGATCTGTGTAAAATAATTTTGTTTTTCTAATACTTGGATGAACATCAAGTTTTTGTGGCCACAAAAACCCTATCATTAAAAGAAATACCGAACAGTACAAAACATTTCAACAAAAACAAAAATACAATAAAATCTTTTAGATGTCCTTCGTTTTCAACCTCCAGACCGTGTCGACGGCGCGCCGCTGATGCCACACCTCCCTGAGTGGTTGCGGACGGAAAGTCGTTAATACCCGAATAGATCGTAAAAAAATATATGTTGATACTTCTTATCTCCGTGATAGCTTGATATGAATTTATCTCATATGACCTCTTGGTTGTCCATCGAAATTAATTGTTTAACTGGCGTGCTGCGCTTAAACTCACGGTTATTTGTTGTAATCTAGCTTTTTTCTGGCTGTTACGTGAGCCCAAACAAAAATCATTGCACCCCCTAACACTAACCAGACCCGTGAATTATTAGACTGTTAGGTTGTTCCGACGGAGTTTATATGCAATAGCATCCTCTACAACATCCTTCACTGCACCAATGCTAATGGTCCTCTCCAATTCCCTTTGGACAAATATTTGGACATCGCCATTGATTCAGCTGAAGTACTACCATGCATGCGTTCAGTAATCAATATATAGTCAAGTTCTTGATGGTGACATGAAAATCCGCTTCACTTGTGGGGATTATGGACTGCTGCACCTGCGCGACATAGCCCGCCCGGTCTCCTGTTAGCATGCATGCCCTTCAATATCCTCTGCAGCAAGCCTACTTGCCTGCAACTCCACAGGCATACTGCAGAACCATGCGCGTCGGCGCGAACGGCCGCCCACAAGATGCTCGCCCACCTCCCAGGAAAATATACAGCGGGAAGCAACAGGGAGGTGCGCCACCGAGTCCTCTCCACTCCAGCGACCTCCTCCCCTGCATGGGACCGTCGGCTTGAGGTGATTCAGGTGGCCGACGGGCAGATGCACGGGCGAGGCCGTGTTCCGGGCATGGACCATAAGCACTAAATCCACACGGGCGGACTGTGGACAAGCCGAGCACATGAGACCCGAAGAAACTGGGGGCTCGAGACAGAGCATGGCCGGCCTAGCGGTGGCAGGAGGGACGGCCCAGGCGGCGAAGTGCTCCTACCGCGAGGCGAGAGAGCGTCAGGAGCGTGGGTGGCCTGTGGTGGCTGGAAGTTGCTTTGACGGAAAAAAAACGAAACAGTATTTTAACTTATGGGTGGCAGTGGTGGGTAATTTTGTTCAACTTTAGGGGTATTTTTAATGACGTACCACAAGAAACTTTAATGCCTTTATTATTACTAGTTGGCATGTACGTGCGTGTATTCTGGAATAAAGGGACAATCTATAAGTAGAAAAGACCATACCAAGGACGACATGGATTATTTCTTTTACACTTTTGCATCGGCTCTAAATTTTATATTACACACCATTTTATCATAGAGTTAGAAAGTCACTTGGCCCTGCTCTTTCGCCTAACAATTCTTTTAAAGAACCCTATAGCAATGCATTGTGTTGTTCGTCTATGTATGAAGAAAAAAGAAACTAATTCTCATAAAAACAAAAACTATACTCGTTTGTGAGACGACCAAAGCCAGCCATATAACCATATATGAAGTCATGCGCATGACTCCGTAAACCAGCTCGTTGTGAGAGCTATACATTTGAGATTTTGTTTTCAAATGCCTTGTCAGTAAAAAATTCTTTGTCGTGACGGATAATTGTATTGCTGCCTGTGTGGGTTGATCGAAAAAATTGATGTGTATTCTCCTCTGATGTGGTTGCGGCCAGATCCAAGTGACACTACTTTATTAGGAACTTCCAAAAAAAAGTCTATCACAAAATATAAGAACACATATTAATATGGATATTCTCTCTCTTACTATTCTGCTTATATCAAACAATATTTCAAAACATGCCATAACACATTGATTGCGGTAAATATCTCTATATGTTGGTAATTCCTTAAAAAATAGAAAATCATGTCACTATTTTTTTTATTATGAGGCGAAAAAGAGCATTATATTACATTTGTAACATAGCTACAGTCATCACATATGGCAAAATAATGTCAGGGGCAGCCGAGTTGCTCTCTCTCTCTCTGTATTTTTTTTGTTTTGAAAAGGCTCTTTTTTTTAGAGTAAGGCACTCATACATTCGTAAGATTGGGAAGATTGGGAGGTAGAGAGTCTTTTACAACCAGGTTATGAATAACCGGTGGCAAGGGAGGTACCCAGGTGTGGCTCTCCCCTGACATAGCAGCTTAAGTGAGCAAGTTTGTCATGTTTCATGCACTAGCCAACTATCCCAAAAGTCCGAACTGATAGGAAGGGCTAGTATAATCCACATATACACTTCAACACCCCCTCTCACGTGTGACTCGGGGAGGGAGAGGCCAACACGTGCAACCGGAAGAGAGCGACGGCGCGCAAGTCTCAGAGGTATGGCTCAAGAGGCCTATACGTGGACAAAGAGGGGGCGGCAGCAATTTTAGGATAAATTGCGCAAGCCAGGATTCGAACTCGAGACCCTGGGCTCTGATACCATGTCATGTTTCATGCACTAGCCAACTATCCCAAAAGTCCGAACTGATAGGAAGGGCTAGTATAATCCACATATACACTTCAACAGTGAGCTGTAACATTGATTGACTTGGCATCTGGGATATGGCATGTTTAATATCTTCATATATACTCCAGCATCTGCAGCTGGCCTGGAGGGAGCTGTTGGCTTTAGACACCGCTTTCAGACGACAATAACAGCGGGGTTCAGCCGTTCAGGTCATATGCCCTGGCAAGCTCCAGTCCTTTGAGTATAGCTTTAGCCTCAGCTTCTTCGGCGTCGCTGCTGGTGGAAGTGGTCATACTGGCCGCTAAGATCAGGGAACCCAAGTGATTCGTGACTGCAACGCCGGCAGTAGCATTGCCGTCCTCGGCTGGATCGACTGGTAGCGGACGTCTCCGTTGGAGCGGCGACGCGATCGGTGACTTAGCAGTCCGCTGCGCAGGGTCTTCTCGTCAGCGGCGTCGACCATGGCCTCCCGCCATGAAGCTTTGTCGTCGGCTCGGTTTAGCAAACTAATCTGAACTGCACTTGGATGGCTAGAATTCTGAACTACTCATTTCAAGACAATTTTGAGCTTGACATCTTCTTGTTGCTTAACTGTCACAACTGATCGCTCCCAGACATTAGAACACCTGTAGGACACAATGAACAGAGAGCATGGGTATGCACAGAGCAAAAATCTTCAGCAGCACCAGCGCTGTTCTCAACGGCCAATGAAAAGCAACACAACAGTTAATCCACAAGCTCGTCATGGATGCCTACACAACTGGGTAATCGTGAGCAGCGGTGAGAGCAGCGGGGTCGTCTCCCCTTGCCCGAGGAAAGCTGGGGACAACCGGCGCAGCCGCTTGGCAACAGGCGGGGAGCCGGCACGGGCCACGGGGTGCCCGGACGGAGGTGATGGGGGATCACGACGGCGGTGGCGCAGGCCTGCAGCAGCGGTGCTGCTCGTGGAGTTCGGGTGGCGCATGGGCTGTTGCTCTCGAGGCGGAGGGAGAAGCAGAGGCGCGGGAGAGGTGGAGGGAGAAGCAGAGGCGCCCTCTCGATGCGCTTCAGGTCGGCACTGCCCTGCTGCACCCGGCGTCGTGCAGGACGGCGGAGGAGGCAGCGGCAGCACCGCGGCCGGCGGGCTGGCGCGAAATCGGGAGCAGCGGCCGGCGTGCTGGCACACGGTTCTAATCGGTGGTCAGCGGGCGAGCATCGAGAGTAGAGGTCGGCCTAACTCAGCGAAAGACAAAAATAACGATTCGGATGTGTGAGTTTAGCTCAACACGGATGGAAAAATCTGGTTCGTTGATCAGAGATCGTACGGCATATATTTAATGTATCCGTCTATGTTTGCTCTTTTAATAATAGTATAGACTAGCAAACGTGCCCGTGCGTTGCAACGGGAGAAAAAAAAATCTACCACGGAGGCATGTAAACTAAGTTCTCGATGGCATGGTGAGGCGAGGCGGAATGATCATAAATAATCAACCAGTGACATGTCTTTTCTCCAATAAATCAGACGAAGATTTCCATTCCACAGCCAAAACTTTAAATTAAAAAATGTACAACATCAGCGGCAAGATGACACTGCAACGGGTATGCCGGGGCAAAAGTAAACTGGGATCCAGTCCCAATGGCAACAGAACAACACCTTTGCAAAATCAGAACTCTAGGTCTAAGGAGAGAACATAAAGAATATCTGGTACTCCCTCCGTTCGGAAATAGATATCTTCGATTTGTTCAAATTTCAATGTTGTGTACATTAAAACATGTCTACATACATCGAAATCTAGACAATACCAAGACATCATTTTTGGGACGGAGGGAGTACAATAACACTACTCCATTCGCCAATCCAATTGGATGCAAGAAAACACATAGACCATCAAAAACACGGGCCGGAGAGCTCACACTGATGTCATAGATGACTAACTTCAGTTTTACTCCTTGTAGATAAATTCTCTTTTGCCAGGGCTGTGGGCTCAGCCCATCTCTCGAACACAAATCCTTTTCCTGTGCCGAGAAGGGGTAAAGATTCCGCTAAGTGAGGCTAGCTTCAGGATCATATCAACCAATAGTTGATGAATCTAGTATATTCAGGCTAGACAAAACTCTGATCGTATGTTACTGTTTGCGGACGGCCACTGGTTAGAGTAGCTGGTTTGTTTTCATTCAGTTCCTGAATGCCATTTCATGCGTAGCCAGTGGCGTAGCCAGCGGCCAAAGGCTGTGGGGTCAGGGGTACTAGATACTTTGGACTGATACGTAAATAGTTACAAATATAAGGTGTTTTGGGTAAAAGCTGTGGGGTCACACGTAGCTCCGCCACTGTGCGTAGCATAGTAAATAGACTACCATATCAGTCTAGCTACCACATATATCCCTTCAACGTCAATTGAGTTGCAAGTTCTAAAACTGTAACTCTTTAACTTGTACGGACGTGTGAGTATCTAGCACTGTGCTTGGCGTCGGGAACAGGCCTGCCACCATCTGGTTCGACAACAGGCCTGCTTGCCATGGCCTTCAGCGCCGCCGCTACCGGGTCCATGTGCTTCCACGATTTCTTGTCCTTCCGTACCGTCCCATTTGCCAGCGCCACCCCGGTCGAGAGCGCCGCCACCACTGCTCGTTCTCCAACGCAGCAGAGTTAAATCAGCCAGCTCCGCCATGGATTTCACTCGTACGTGCTCGCGCCGGTCGTGCCGCTCGTGCGCTGTTGCCGCTGCAGCTTGTTGGGCAATGGCGTCGTAGCGGTGAGCGCCGAGGGCCACGCCTGAGCGCTTCGCCGTAGCAGCGAGCGCACCTAGTCCCGTTGGCCGCCGCGCATGATGGCTTCGCTAGTCGGAAGCCTGCGTGCGCCATAGACTAACAACGGCAGCACCATGGATGCCAACACTGAATCCAGGCTGGACTCCAATCCTCGTAGGCCGGCCTTGATGATCCCAGCGCGATGGCACTCATGTTGTTGCTGCTCCGCTAGCCTGATCGACCACCACGGAGGTGCTGGTCCGCCGGGTTCCCCTCTCTTCGGGAGCTTATAAAAACGAAAAGGAAGTCGTCTGTATGGTATGAAAACTTCGTATTGGATTATATAAGGAAGCCGAACCGGACACGACTTGACATACGTACTCATACCAAACTTTAGCAAGGACGGTCGAACCAAACCAATGCACGCATCGATAGATTGGTGAGGTAAAGAAATCGAAACGTTTTTCTGACTTACGGGTGGCATAGGTGGGTAATTACACCACATATGTAGGTGTAGAATCGGAAAGAAAAGTGTCGTACCACAAGAAATCTTAATGCCTTTATTATTACTAGCACACATGCCCGTGCGTTGCAACGGGAGAAAAAAATCGCATGCACTATGCTCTATTTTCTTATGACATATATTTAATATTATATATGTTGATTTTTTTCGTATATACTTGATCAAACTTTAAAAAGTTTGATTTTGAAAAAAAAAGCAAATCTTGAAGTAAATAAAAATAAAGGAGTACTTAATGCATTTATTGGTACGTAGCGGAAGCATGTGCATGTCCCACCTTTTCTCCCTCCCTCGTTTATTTTCTCGCCAAAAAATCTACAACTACGGCACCGAAATACGAAACAAACACCTTGATCCTGAACTTGAAGCACCACCACATACCATGTTCGTGTGATTGTTGGGATACCTGGGTTGCGTTCAAGGGCGAAGAACGCAGTCGGCGCTCCGGCAGGCCGACACTCCGATCTTCGAAAACGCAAGCCCCGATCGTGGCAGCTCGAACGCTTGGTCATCGACCCAACAAGCATGAAGCATCGGCTTGATCGTCGCAGCTGCGTGGTCTCCAGGCTGGCGGTGCCGCCGCCGCTGGCGATCTTTCACCGGAGCGTTGCGTACTAACACGAGTATCACCGTCGATGACTATACGGCGTCGTGTTTGCTTGTCTCGGGAGTACAGATCGGAGTTCAATTAAATCGAGGTGTCCGAGAAATCACCCTGGGCATTCGGTAAGGGATCGCGTGCGTGGGCCATGCGCACTTGCCGGTCACACAACCTGCGAGGGTTGCGCTTGTCTCTCAGCTCCACGTGGGCTTCGCCGTCGCTCTGGCAGCCCTCCGGATGCGCTCCGACGACCGCACGTTCCTCCCGCTGCCATCGTCGTCATGGGCAGCAACACGAAAGCGGAGGAAGGAGGCGCCGAGTATGGCGGAGACGGCGTGGAGGTAGGCGAGCGTGAGGATATTGGGGACGCGGCCACGGCGGTTGAGGTGGAAGTAGGATTTCTTATTCGAATCAAAGTTAAGATGGACTCGATTGGATCTTCTCCGTCTCAGCTATATGGCCAGTCTTATTGAGGGAAGAACTCTTCTGGTGTACGGGGTGTTTCCGGGTGGCAACAACACGTGGACGCATATGGGGTTGGGGTGAACGAACCTTTTTTTTTACACAAAAAGAAAGGAAACGTTATGTGACTTATGGATGACATTGGTGGGTAATTTTTGTCAACTTCAGGGGCAGTTCCAATGACGTACCACAAGAAGCCTTAGCTCCTTTATTATTAGGTATAGATATAGATTAGGTATAGATCTGTAACAAGGGATGCATGTGTATTTAGTTAGTTCGAACTAAAAGGCTGGATGCAGAAAGTCAGGGCAGAACCAGATAACCAAAAATTCAGAGTCATTTGGTTGGTACTTAATCGATGTTTTACATCAAGTCACTAGAAACCAACACTGACAAAATATGTAAAACAACATTCTGAAATTGAGAAACATCCGAAAGATATTGTTGTTTCTATATGCATATTTGGGGTAGGACGACAAGTTTCATCAATTGGGAGGATGAATTAAGTCAGATACAGAGAACTGAACCCCGGATTCATTTGTCTAGGTAGCACAAAACTTTGCCGAGAGCCTAAAACCAGGGTCTACCATCCAGAGTTAGATCCGTAATCTCACCGGCCGGCCTCTTCTTCCTTGACAATCTTTTCCAGCTCCGCCGCGCAGGCATACCCCATTGCCGGTACCCCAAGAGATAGAAACACTAAAAACGCGATCATAAACGCTGCCTCCGTGCTATCACACCTCGGAACCTGAAGCCAGAGGATGCCCAGGATCATTAAAAGGCCGATGACGCTGCAACTCACCTGCATGTGTGCATGAAGAAGATTCTCAGATCGGATAGGCAGAACGAGACGAAAGTGCACATGTGTGTATACAGTGCAAGCGATTACAAATATGGATGATATAGATCATCATGTATTACAAATTAAGGTTACGTACCCTGAATCCCGTAATCACAGCGCGAGTAGTTCTTATGGAGTATTTCAATCGAGGCCGGCCGCCGGCGGCAGGCCGAGGCCGAGGACGCCCTTCTTCGAGCAAGGTGTAGGACAGATCTTGCTCCGCCGTCGGGGGGCCGCCGTCATGACTAGCGCCGTAAGGGGGCCGGTGTTTTTTTTTTTTTTTTTTTTTTGAAGGCTCCTCTTTTTAATTTGGGTGAGGAGATCGAAGAACGGGACCTAGCCATCTACGTAATCACCTACTGCGGTCGTATGGGAAAAGGTCATCACCAATGTGGATCTTGTTCAGTTCGATCTCTATCATAGCTGGCTTATCAATCTGGCCACATATATCTATATTGGCTCAATTGTTGATCTCATGTCATCCCAACTTGCTCCATCTGCGGCAGGGAAAATGAAGACGGATACCATGCGGTGATGACATGTAGTGTTGCTAAGGCTCTTAGACAAGAAGCTCGGAAGGTCTGGAACTTGCCACCTGAAACTGTTCTGATCAGAACTGGCGAGGACTGGGTCACGGTCCTTTTGGATAAGCTTGATGAGGAATCGAAATCAAAAGTTATGTTTATTTGGTGGAGGGCTTGGCACCACCGAAACAATATAATCTTTGACAAAGGGAACGCAAGCATCTCTCATTCGGTTAGATTTCTAAATAATTATTTTGAATCCATGCAGGCTAATCCAGAACTCTCGGTGAGCTCTGATAGAAAAGGTAAACAGCCTATGTACATGGTGACTGCGAGCAAGGATGAGGCTACTAGTCCCCTGATCGATCAAGCCTGGAAAAGACCAGAACAAGGCTGGACAAAAGTAAATTTCGATGCTTCTTATTTACAAGACAACTCGAGTGGAACCTGGGGAGCAATTGCAAGAAACCACGATGGTGCTGTGGTCTTCTCCGCATGGGGCATTACAAATCATTGTCAATCGGCAGTAATGGCTGAAGCGGTGGCTTGCCTTGAAAGCCTGAAAATTGCTGTCAATCTAACTAATGGGAATCTGCTGCTTGAGACGGACTGTAGCTCTCTTCTGAAGATCTTTGAAGCTGGTTCTTTAGACAGATCACCGACAAGCTTCATTGCAAAGGAGTTTCATATGTTGAAGCCTGATGACAGGATTGTAAAACTAGTGCATATTAGTAGACAGGGTAATGGGGTTGCCCATAACCTTGCCCAGCATGGTCGTAGAATTTTGTGTAGTGGAGTTTTGCATTACAGTGTTCCGGAGGTTGTGTCTGACCTGGTTCTGCAGGATTGTAAAAACATTTCCTTTGTTTTAATATATTAAAAAATTCAAAAAAAAAAATTGTTGATCTCATGCATTTTCATTTCGAGGGAGTTGATCTCATGAATCAGCGTGTCCATGAAACAACCTGCGTGGCCGATCTCACAATTTCACCAAGTTCTCCTCCTCATTCGTCGGCTTATAACTCTGGAGTAACTATGGTCCCAAACATTTGCCGGCGAGTTCGGTCCGAAGGTGCGAAGTGAGATCGTAATCAAAATAGTCGTACGTGTGCAGATCAATCACATATATAAATTAAATTGTCGTAAATATAAGTGAGGTGGCTCTTTATTATCACTGATATATCCATACAATACATGTGTATATACGGGGAAGAGGAGTTAGTTGAACAAGTACCAAATCTAGAGGGAAAGCTCACCACAAAAAACGGTTTCCCGACATTCCCAGTAGTAGAGTTGAAAATGGTAAGAAAACTTTCCGATTGTTTTCGTAGGGAAAGGGAACGAAGAGCAAAAAGATGAAAACAAAAACAAAATTTACGGAACAAAACGGAAAAGGAATATTCTAAATGAAAACGACAAAGGAAACGATATAGCATATTTCGAAGGAAATGGAACGAAACGGAATTTCCGGAAAACTGGAAACGGGTTTCAGCATTCACACTGCATACATACAAGATGTACCTATTAAAGACCAGGGAGAAACACTGATGAAGACGACATGGAATTGAATTGATGCGTTGCTAAAGCCTATATGTGGTGCTTTATTACGGCTGTAGGATAATTTTTTTAAGAATATTTGTTTAAGCATAATGAGTGTCTTAGTGTCCACGTGAAACTATTTTTGTGAACTTTCGTGCTTGTCAATAAACTATGTGTGTCACTTTATGTTCAACTGTCGCAGGTTGTGCACAATTCTTTGTCTTGTTAGCTTATTTATCTATGTGTGTCTTTGGGGTACAGACCAACGCATTATACCACTATTATATTTCAAAAAGTGTCGCTTTTAGTCGTATCCGTCCCTTTTCTGTACCGTATTCATTTTCGAACATTTCCGCTTCCGTATTCGTTTCCGGACTTTCCGATTTCGTTTCCGATTCCGACGAGATAAACGGAAACGAAACGATAACCGTTCCATTTTCAATCCTACCCCACTAGTGTGACATCCCGTATTATTTGTGTCTATTTTTTTCAAAAAAAAATCCATGGAGAAAGAGCACATAGTATACAGAAGAGTGAACTGCACAGAGGTCACCAGTTGCACGAAAAGTTAGGATTGGTCACCAAGTTGAAAAACCTCAAAACGTGGTCATGAAGTTGTAGATTAGCGAAAGATTGGTCATCCGTCATGACGGGCGTTAAGTCGATGACGTGGCAGTCTGTATTTTACAAAAAAAACCTTAAAATTTGTTTCTTCTAATTGTTAGGTCCTTTTCCCAACCCCGGCCCACCACCCATAGACCATGGTTACCTGTTTCTTACCAACCCCGGCCCCGAGAACCCGGTAAGACGCATCGGCGCAAAACGGCAGCAAGGCCGACGCCCAGGGCGGCTCACCGAGTCCACCACCAGCCTCTTCCTCCTCCTCCTACCCCTACCCCTACCCCTACCTCCGCCTTCAAAGGCTCGCGCCACCGCGGCCCCTTCCCGCCCGCCGATTCGGTCCGCTGGTCCGGAGCTCCTGCCCGACGCGAATCCAACGGTTCTTGCTGCAGTAATGCGGCTGGCTCTCAGCGCGGCGAGGCGTGATTGGTGAGCCGCGATGGGTTGCTTCCCGTGTTTTGATTCGAGGTCCGACGAGGAGCTGGGCTACGCCAAGCAGGGAGGCGGCGGCGGGGGAGCTCCACGGAAGATTCGGCCTCGGCTCGGGGGACGAGGATGGCGCCGCTCGACCGGGAGCCCAAGGTCGTCGTCATCATGGCCGGCCGGGGTAGCGGCGTGCAGCTGCACTTTGGGAACCAAAGAAGGCAAAAAAAAATTTTCGAAAAGGACCTAACAATTAGAAGAAACAAAATTTTAAGGGTTTTTTTGTAAAATACAGACTGCCACGTCATCGACTTAACGCCCGTCATGACGGAATGACCAATCTTTCGCTAATCTACATCTTCATGACCACGTTTTGTGGTTTTTCAACTTGGTGACCAATCCTAACTTTTCGTGCAACTTGGTGACCTCTGGTGCAGTTCACTCTATACAGAAAGTTCAAATGGAGCCCAAGCTCCATGTAGCCCATTTTTTATAAAATTCAAAATCAGAACTTTGTAATCTCCAAAAATCTCGAAACAAATCTCAGATGTAGATAGTACCGAGATCTATGAGCGTGCCAAATTTCAACTCAAAACTCATTGTATTCTGGCTACACAAAAAAGTAAATCGGCAAAATTTCAAATTTTCGAAACGGTTTACTATTCACCACCCATATCCACCAATTTGTTATTTTTGCCCAGCCTGCAATATAACGAATTTTGAGTTAAAACTTTGAACAGATGTAGATCTATCAATATATACATGTCGGAAATTTTCCCCAATTTTTGGAAACGTAAAAATACAAATTTCGATTTTTTCGAAAAACGAGCAACATGGAGCTCGGTTCCAAAACACCTTTCTTGCATTGCATACATCTTCTTATGTTGCACGAATTGCCTCATAGAAATCCTTCAGTGTGAAAACATTGAAAAAACTTACATGAAGTGAAAAAAGAGTATAGTACTCGGTTATCTGGATCGATATTCACAGATGGGTTGTGAAGAATTCCCGTGAATTGGCAACGCTCTAAATCTTATCATACAGATTTTACAAACACAACTCTCAAACAATGCTGAATGATACAACATCCTCATCTCATTCATTTTGAGAAACTAGTAAACGTGCACGTGCCACGCACGTATAATCTTATTTGGCATCCTTGTCGCCTCGCCTTCCGAATTCTTTACTTTGGCAATCACGGGCGAATAATGCAAACACCGCGGAAATATGTTCCACGGATTTCATATCATTAGAGAGTACCCTAATGTGTTTCTGGCCATCTCTTTTTCCATCTGCGCTTTAATACTTTCCCTGCCGGCAAGATTTCCTTCAACCCCGTAGTTTCCTGAGAAAAGCAAAACGTTTGTGTATCAAACATCCGGAAGATTTGATTGTGTTCAGAGTTATTTTCAAGTTAGAAATACTTCTGACTATGCAAAACTCCAGCAAGTTGTTAGAAATAATTTAGGTGTGCTTTATCATACCTAAATTATTCGTACATTTATCACATAGCTAAAGGAAGAAGAGTGTCCAACCATGAAGACAAAAGAGCCCGGGTCAAATTTCTTGAAGCATACCTTTTCATCATCTGAATTCTCTCATAGTCTCATGGTGGCTGAGTGGCCTGATCTTATACACACGGTGACGTTGGAGTTGGACCTCATGGCATTCAAATAGGTCCCAAATATGGGTAGAAGAAACATTTCTCGAATCTGGCTGAGCCTATACCTCTGCCTTTTGACCTCTTTAGTCTCTGCATACACAGCTCACTTAATTATTTCACGTGTTAATTATTGTACTCAACGCATGCGATTGTTGTTAACTACCTTGGTTTTGCCCGTGGGTTATATCCTGAAATGGAGTGCGCTTGGAAGATGACATGGATTTTTTGCTTTCTCTATCCTGGAATATTAACAGGTAATAAGCAATACCGCCCTGCAGTTGTAGAAGCATCATTGAATATATTGGTGAATTGTTTGTGAACCCCAGTAGCATGGAAAACGCAGCCAGTACAAATGAATTGTGGTTTCTTAATCCTTACAGAGGTCTGTTCAAACTAAAAACATTGGTCTACTGACTTCATTTGTTTGACGACAGGTCTCTGTTCTAACTGATTTGAAAAACCACAATTCGATTGATGTATTGGTGAACACAAAGATAAATCACATGATCTAATAATGAGAGCCACTGAAACCAAACTATATGATACGTTTCACATGTTCCCAAACAAAAAAGAAAGAAGGAAATAGCTCAAGTATCAAGCAATTAATGAAGTGTGTCAGAGAAAACTGGGGCTATATTTACCTCTAGACAGTGCGTTCAGGTTAATATAACACACTGGTCTTCAGGCTTGGAGTGGTAATTTCGGATGAGCACCTGCAACAAAACTAAATCATGATTTCTCAGACTACTCTTTATGGAAGACAACAGACCCATAAGTTACAAATGAAGCAATTGATCTGTCGTTGAAAAGTGGCTTGTTATGGAAAGCAGTAACCTGAAGAAAGTGCGGCTACCTGTGGTCGTGCGTGCGCCGGCCCTGGACCTGTTGAGAGTGCGCCGTCGCAGGGGACGTTCATGGCGGCGCGGCCCTCCGCGCAGGCCGTCGCGGGCCTCTAGCGGGTATCGTGCAGCGCGGACCTCCAGCAGGTCGTTGGCGGTTGGGACTGCGGCGGTATCGCGGCAAGCGGTCTCGTCGGTGTCGTCGGACCCGGTCGTCGTGCAGCGGCGGCGCGCGCGTTGTGGCTGCTTCGGCCGGCAGGGGAGTCGGCAGTCGCCGGGATGGAGGCCGCGTCGGGGGTCGTTTTGATGTTCTCTGAGATGGGGACAGGCGGGGATGGAGAGCGCGTCAGGCGGGGATGGCAGCTGGCAGGAGGTCCGGCGGCTGGCGGTTTGGCGAGCGCGTCGAGCGTGAGGGCCGGCGGCGCGCCGGGCGTTGTCGCCGGCGGGCGTGGAAAGGATTCACGGCGTGGAGGATTCGATTAGCGGCGGTTATGATGATCTTTTTTTTTCTCAATCAATGGCGTGGGCACAGCGCTCAGTGCTCCGCTCCGCTCCGCAAATCACGGTTGCGTTGTGTAGTAAGTCAATTAAATTGGAACGGAGGGAGTAATTCGTTGGATTAGAGGGTTAAACTGTAGGAAATATGCCCGAGAGGCAATCATAGAGATGATGATATTTTGATGTATCCATGATTTATAATAATGTGCCTTGAATAATGTCTTTGTATTGATTTGGCAAGTACGTGACTTGTTTGTGAAACTCATTACTTGTATGGTTATTCTAAATATGTTCCTAGTCGAGTTCATGTGAGGACACACTTGAATATTAGACTAGCACATGTATTGGTTGATGACTATGTTTCACAAGTCATAGACATGGAGATGTTAAACCAATAATGTGGACTTATGTTATGAACATAGAGTTGGACTGACCCACCTTGAGACGATGCAGCAATGTTCATAGTTCTCTCTCTACACGATGTGTGTGCTTTGTCCCTAGACCTGAGATTGTCGCATGTACCCGAGATGTGAATCGACCTACTTTGGGGCTATCAAAACGCTACACCATGAAAAGGGTAGCTATAAAGGTAGCTTACGGGTTTGTCGTGAAACATGCTGCGGAGCATGACAGTCAAGATGGGATTTGCCCCTCTCTTCTTGAGAGAGATATTTCTCTGGGTCCCTCGAGTGATCGGATCCAGAAATGCATGGCCGTGCTACATAAGGTTAAAAGGTTAACCTAGTATGGGATTCTGAATCACAGGATCGAGAAAGAGTGGTCAGCTGGAGGCTTGACCTAATATCGTGAGGCAAAGGAATGGCATAAATATTGTGATGGTTCGTCCGATAAGATCTTTATGTGCGTTTGGGAGTTGGCACGTTTTGCTAGAAGCCGCTACCAACTATTGGCCGAGTAGGTGTACTCGTGTCATGTCTAAACGTGCGTGAACCTATAGGGTCACACACTTAAGGCAGTGAAGGCAAAATTCGGATTGATCCGAGTTGGGCTGGAATAGACTCCAGAATGGGCTTCAGTTGAGGCAGCCCAATATGGGGAGTCTATATAAGGAGAGGAGGCTGGACGTTTAGGGTTGCCCATTTCCGCACCACAATCCACCCAGCCACCGTCTCGCCACGCCCCTGCCGCCCGCGCGGACCTAGCAGTCCGGCGAGCGGCGCCTCCACGCCGTACGTGTGGATACCGATAGAGGTGCTACACTTGGAGCACTTGGACGAACCGCCGGGAGGAGCTGTTCGTGGGAGCGACTGGATCGGAGAGGATTGTACGTCTACCCTGCCCCGACTCGCTTCACCGACTTCGGCACGGCACATCGCATCTAGTGGTAATCCCGTGATCTATAACTGCAGCAGTTCCTTGGTTGATGCGGTAGAAAATTTTGATTTGCGCTAGTGTAGCCTACCCGCGACCCTACATAAACGTCCACGATTTGTTGGATCTGCCACCTCTCTCCCTTTTTATTAGTGGTGATGACACAAAACCACCACATTTGCGCGTGAGTTGTCACACATAACCCCATCTTTGTGTTTTTTTACACATAAATACCTCTTTTGAGGCCATGTTGTGACGCGGAGCACTAATTTGTCTGTTTAAGCATTTTGACACGATTTTTGACAGCTCGGACCCACTCGTCGATTATACGTGGCAAAAGAAAAAAGAAAAAAAGAAAAGAAAAGAGAGGACGTCAACGCTGCCCCTGCCTCGACATCCACCGCAGCGGCATCAGCCGCTTGGCGGTGCCGAGAAGGCGACGATGGAGAGCCGATCGGCTAGGCCGAGCGACGCCACGGCCCACGATGACCCGCATCCCGCGCTTGAGCATCTGCAGCTTCTCCCCCATCATCCATGGGTCACGTCCAGCACGGTGACCAGGTCGATGGCGCGCGCCGCGACGCCGACGACCGCAGCCCGGGCGCCTTCACCTTGACGACCACCACGTACTTGTCATGCCTCCGGCCAGACGACACCAACGTGACCTCCGGCGCCACGGTGACCGCCGGCCCGGCCTTCGGGCGCTGTGGGTGCGGAAGAAGCCCCTGAACTCGCCCTCCCTGCCCGCCGCGCATGACCTGAGCTATCGACGCCGAGGTGCAGCGCAGGGAGGCGAGGAACGGGCCTGGAGCAGACCGGGCAGGAGAGCGCGCCGGGGGAGGCGGCGCCACGGTGCGGAGCAGACCGGGCAGGAGAGCGCGCCGGGGGAGGCGGCGCCACGGTGCGGAGCAGACCGGGCAGGAGAGCGCGCCGGGGGAGGCGGCGCCACGGTGCGGAGCAGACCGGCAGGAGAGCGCGCCGGGGGAGGCGGCACGCGCGTGGGCGGCGATGCAGGGGAAGTGCAAGAGAGGAGGATGGGAAGGCCGCGGCGGAGAGAAGATGCGGGACTGGGACTGCGCCAGCGAGCAGGGATGGGGGAGGCCACGCCGGAGAGCTGCAGCGGGACGCCTTCGCGGAGGCGGGACCGGTGAGCACTGACGCGGTAGGCCGCGCCGGAGAGCTACTGCCTCGGCCACGGCGCCCCCAGCTCGGTTAGAGAAGCGTTCGAGGCCTCCTCGCCATCACGGAGGTCGCTAGAGGTAGGCCGCGCCCGCGCCATGGTGATGCATGGATCACACGTTCGTTGAAGACCCCAAGAGGAAGTATGATGCAGTGTAGCAGCAGTTTTCGCTTAGTATGAAACCAAGGTTTAATCAAACCAGTAGGAGCAAGAAATCATTTTGGAAGGTTGTTGGTGGCGGAATATGGCAGGGCGCAATACCAGGGAATCCGGCGCCAACGTGGAATCTGTACACAACACAATCAAACAAATTTGCCCCAACGAAACAGTGAGGTTGTCAATCTCACCCGGCTTGCTGAAAACAAACGATTAAACGTATGGTGTGGAAAACAGTAGTAAATTGCAGAGAATGAAAAGAAACAGTGTTTGCAGTTGGTTGTATTATCAGTGTAAAAGAATGGACCGGGTCCACAGTTCACTAGTGGTGTCTCTCCATAAAAGATAACTAACATGCTGGGTGAACAAATTACAGCTGGTCAATTGACAAAATATTGAGCGCATAACAATGCATAAATATGACATGATGATTACTATGATATTCATGTGGGTGATGGCGTGAATCACACGCTCGTTGGAGACCCCAAGAGGAAGGTATGATGCAGTTCAGCAGCAAGTTTTCCCTCAGAAAGAAACCAAGGTTATCGAACCAGTAGGAGCAGCAACTCTTCAGAAGGTTGTTGGTGGCTCGCACGGCGCAATACGATCACCAACGTGGAATCTGCACACAACACAATCAAACTACTTTGCCCCAACGAAACAGTGAGGTTGTCAATCTCACGGCTTGCTGAAAACAAAGGATTAAACGTATGGTGTGGAAAATGAGTATTAAATTGCAGAGAATGAAAAAGGAACAGTTTGCAGTTTGTGGTTGTTTAATCAGTGTAAAAGAATGGACCGGGGTCCACAGTTCACTAGTGGTGTCTCTCCATAAAAGATAACTAACATGTTGGGTGAACAAATTACAGCTGGGCAATTGACAAATAGTGAGCGCATGACAATGCATATACATGACATGTTGACTACTATGATATTTAATTGGGCATTACGACAAATACATAGACCGTTATCCAACAGCATCTATGACTAATAATCCACCGCCGGGTTGTCATCCGAGTCCCCCGTTGGTATTAAGTTGCAAGCAACGGATAATTGCATTAAGTAAAGTGCGTAATGTAAACAAACACATATGCCCGTGGACATAGCATCGTTAGGTTATCCCTAGTGGCAACAGCACATCCACAACCTTAGAACTTTCTGTCACTGTCCCAGGTTAAACGGAGGCATGAACCCACTATCTAGCATAAATACTCTCTCTTGGAGTTACAAGCATCTACGAGTAACGGAAAGCATGCAAGATCTTAAATAACATATAAGATAGATTGATAATCAACTTGACATAGTATTCAATATTCATCGGATCCCAGCAAACACAACATGTAGCATTACAATAATATGATCTTGATCATGTAGGGCAGCTCACAAGATCTAAACATGATGGCACAAAGTGGAGAGACAACCATCTAGCTACTGCTATGGACCCGTAGTCCAAGGATGAACTACTCACGCATCACTCCGGAGGCAGGCATGGCGATGTAGAAGCCTCCGGTGACGATTCCCCTCTCCGGCAGGGTGCCGGGAAGAGGTTCTGAACCCTCCCGAGCTAGGGTTGACGGCGGCGGCGTCTCTGGAACTTTTCGTGGATATTTGCTCAGGCACTTAGGGTTTTCGCGTCGGGGGGAATAAGTAGGCGAAAGGGCGGCGGCTGCGACCCCCGAGGGGCCCACACCACCCTAGGGCGCGGCAGAGGGGGGCCCGCGCCCTAGGTGCGTGTGGCCCCTGGTCCCTCTGTTGCTCCTTCGCTCCGTCAGGTGTTCTGGAAAAATAGGCCCCCGTGTAGTTTCGTCCAATTCCGAGAATATTTCCAGACTAGCTTTTCTGGAATACAAAAACAGCAGAAAACAGGAACTGGCACTTCGGCATCTTGTTAATAGGTTAGTCCCAAAAAATGTATAAAAGTGATATAAAGTAGATGCAAAACATGTAGCAATTGGTATAAAACAAGCATGGAACATCAAAAATTATAGATACGTTTGAGACGTATCAGCATCCCCAAGCTTAGTTCCTACTCGTCCTCGAGTAGGTAAACGATAAAAACAAAATAATTTTTGAGGTGACATGCTACCATCATAATCTTGATCATATAATATTGCAAGGCACATGTAAATGAATGAAGTGATCCAAGTCAATGGTCTATAATTTGCTACCAAATAGATAATGAGTAAACAATGAATCACACAAGCTAAACGTTTTCATGAATAGTACTTTCGAGACAAGCATCAAACAGTTTTGCATAAGTGTTAACTCATAAAGCAATAGTTTCTAATAAAAGGTATTCAATCAACACAAAGGAAGAATTAGTTTCAGCATTTGCTTCAACTTTCAACATATTTATCTCATGGATATTGTCAACACAAAGTAGTATAACAAGTCCAATACATTGCATATAACGCATGTTGTAACAAAGTTGACACTAGTGTTTGCTTGTGGAAGACAGAAAGAATAGGAAAACTGACTCAACATAAAAGTAAAAGAAAGGCCCTTCGCAGAGGGAAGCAGGGATTAAATCATGTGCTAGAGCTTTTAGGTTTTTGAAAGCATATAGAGATTGCATAAAATATTTGATACTCCTCCCAACCTTGCTAACACAAGCCATGGCTAACCGAATCCTCGGGTGCCTTCCATCAATCACATACCATGGAGGAGTATCTATTTTTGAGAGGTGTTTGTTAATTGTCAACGAATGGTAGCGGGTGAGAACAGTATTCTACCTGTCAAACGGACTTTTAAGAGCGGCTCCCATGAAGGACGTTATTTCTACCAGCAAGGCAGATCATCCCTCTTTCTCTTTGGTTTACACACATTCAGGTATTTCACTGTTTGTCATTGCTTACTGATGAATCAGGGCAAAAGTGTGAAGAGAATTAATTGGTTAAAGTTGTAATTAATTGGGACTGGGCACCCCGTTGCCAGCTCTTTTTGCAAGTTATTGGATAAGCGGATGTATATGCCACTAGTCCAGGTGTAAAAGTCCATTCAACAAATAGAATAAAGAATAACCACACTAATTCCTCATGAGCTAGTAAACATTGACACAAAAAGGGAATAATAACATTTTGAATAATTTAAAGGTAGCACATGAAAAATTTACTTGGAGTGGCAAGGAAATACCACATATAGGTAGTTATGGTGGACACAAATGGCATGGATTTTGGCTCAAGGATTTGGATGCACGAGAAGCATTCCCTCTCAGTACAGAGTTTAGGCTAGCAAGGTTATGTAAGCAAACAAGAATATCAACCCGTACACCAAGTTTTATATGACAAACATATTGCAAACGTTATAAGACTTCATACCGTCTTCCTTGTTAACCAAACCCTGTTATTAGAAAATATCTAGACCTTAGAGATACCACCGATGCAAACCAAATTTTCAACAAGCTTTACGGTAGTTCTTCACTAATAGGCTTAACTCATGTGATGCACAATTTAATCATGATCTACTTGTTAACTCAAAACAATTGACAAGCATCAAGTTATCCATTAGTGATCTACAAGATTAAGCAAGTTTTTCCTTATACCAATTACCACATGCAACATTTTCTGAACCAACCAAACACCAATCAATTTATTTATCAACTCTCCAAACAAATATAAGTGAAGCAAGAGAGTACTTTCTACAAAAGAAAGCTAATAGCTCTGACAAGAGATACATGAAAACAAGAGCTAAAAGCTGAACAGCGCTAGATATGAATACTCAACAAATATAAGTGAAGAATAGGAGTATTCTCATGAAAAAGCGGAGCGTGTCTCTCTCCCAATCAAGAATGCTAGGGTCCAGTCAAGCTTTATTGAAAATAAAAGTGCAATACTGAAAATAAAAGCACACAGACGCTCCAAGAAAAGCACATATGATGTGAAAGAATTAAAATATAGTTTCACTAGAGATGACCTGATAATTTTGACGATGAAGAAGGGGATGCCTTGGGCATCCCCAAGCTTAGACGCTTGAGTCTTCTTGAAATATGCTGGGGAGATCCATGGGAGCCTCCCCAAGCTTAAGCTCTTCACTCTTCTTGATCCTATTATATCATCCTTCTCTCTTGACCCTTGAAAACTTCCGTCACACCAAACTCAAAGTAGATCTCATTAGAGGGTTAGTGCATAATCAAAAACTCACATGTTCTATAAAGACGCAATATGATTTGTTACTTTAAACATTAGCTACAGCCACTGATGTTATGTGAAGCTCTTCCACCCAAAAAAGAATTTCACTCAACACTAGTAAAAGAGAGAATGCAAAATAAAAAGGCATAATCTGTCTAAAACAGAACAGTCCGCAAAGACGAATTTTTTCAAGGCACTTACGACGCTCAGATCGAAAACTTAACTAATGAAAGATTCAGACATTCATAAAGATTACGCACAAAAATTTCAGATTTAATTAACAATCTGGTGATTTTAGGAATTTCGTACAGTGAACAGCAAAAATCTGTTTCTGCGCAGCAATCAAAATTAAGCATCATCTTAACATTAGAGGCTACTCTTGGCACAACAATGCGAGAAAATAAAGATACAAAGGAGTTGCTACAGAAGTAAACATCCTCCTTGACTAATACTGAAAATAAAAGATAATGGGTTGCCTCCCAAAAGCGCTTTCTTTTAATGCCTTTTAGCTAGGCTAGAAGATTTTAATGATGCTCTCATAAGAATAAGAGTTGAAAAACAAAAGAGAGCATCAAGAGGCAAATATCAAACACATTTAAGTCTAACCCACTTCCTATGCAAAGGAATCTTGTAACAAAATAAATTATTGAAGCATAAAGCAACTAGCATAGAAAGATGAAACAAATATAGCTTCAAAACTTTCAACATAAAGAGAGGTGTTTTAGTAACTTGAAAACTTTTACAACCATATTTTCCTCTCTCATAATAACTTTCAGTAGCATCATGAACAAACTCAATAATATAACTATCACATAAAGCATGCTTTTCATGATCTACAAACACATAATTTTTATTAAGCTAAAAAACAGTAGGGTTATCAAACCCACTTTTGACAATAGTAGTATAATTAATATCATTAGGCAATATAGGACCATCATCAAGAGCATTATCATATATAACATTAGGGAGCACATTTTTACTTTCTGCAATTTCCTCTTTTACTTGAGTCAAGGAGGATGTTACTTCAAATTTATCAAAAAAATATTTCAATAGAATCATGACATTCAACAATATAGCATTCTTCCTCCTTAGGTAGGCATGGAGGGTAATTATATAATGTAAGAGTTAAAGAGTTACTGTCATTAGAAGGTAGATCCTCCTTTTGTTCATCACTCTCTTCCTCTTTTTCATCAAATGAGCTTTCAGCTTCAGCAATTTCTTCTTCCACATTTTCCTGCAAGGCATTAGTCTCTTCTTTATGAGGAAAAATCCTCTTGACATGTTCAGTAATATAAGAATTTTCATCCTTATAGTTATCAAAACAATATTTAAGTATAGCAAGACTTTCAGATTTATAAGGGGCATCAATTTTATGCTCAAGATAAGAACTAATTTCAAGTGCACCCTTAAAGACAATAAATTCTTCCATCCTTTCTACCTCATAAGCATTATAGTAACCTTTAACATAAGAAGCTAAGGTTTCATTTTCATTACAAGCACATTGGAAAGGAAAGTGTTTAGACTTCCTATGACAATCAGATTCATTAAAGCAAAAAGATTTGCCAAATATATAGCATAAATTTCTAGCATATTCCTCTAGTTGATTTAACAATTTCCATAAGTACATCCCTTTTTGTGACAAGCGGTAATTCCTATAATATCTTCGTTCATCTTCCGTGGACCCACCTTGCCAACAAGATCTAGTTTCATAGAGATAAGCCATTGATAGCAAATAAACAACTAGACATAATAACAAACCGAAATAAACTAAATGCAAGAAACTAATTTTTTTGTGTTTTTGATAATTGAAAGCAAACAAGATAAAATAAAATAAACTAAGCAAGACAAAAACAAAGTAAAGAGATTGGAAGCGTGAAACTCCCCTTGCAGAAGACTGCTGTCTCCCCGGCAACGGCGCCAGAAAAAGAGCTTGATGGCGTGAATCACACGCTCGTTGGGAGACCCCAAGAGGAAGGTATGATGCAGTTCAGCAGCAAGTTTTCCCTCAGAAAGAAACCAAGGTTATCGAACCAGTAGGAGCAGCAACTCTTCAGAAGGTTGTTGGTGGCTGCACGGCGCAATACGATCACCAACGTGGAATCTGCACACAACACAATCAAACTACTTTGCCCCAACGAAACAGTGAGGTTGTCAATCTCACCGGCTTGCTGAAAACAAAGGATTAAACGTATGGTGTGGAAAATGAGTATTAAATTGCAGAGAATGAAAAAGGAACAGTTTGCAGTTTGTGGTTGTTTAATCAGTGTAAAAGAATGGACCGGGGTCCACAGTTCACTAGTGGTGTCTCTCCATAAAAGATAACTAACATGTTGGGTGAACAAATTACAGCTGGGCAATTGACAAATAGTGAGCGCATGACAATGCATATACATGACATGATGACTACTATGATATTTAATTGGGCATTACGACAAATACATAGACCGTTATCCAACAGCATCTATGACTAATAATCCACCGCCGGGTTGTCATCCGAGTCCCCGTTGGTATTAAGTTGCAAGCAACGGATAATTGCATTAAGTAAAGTGCGTAATGTAAACAAACACATATGCCCGTGGACATAGCATCGTTAGGTTATCCCTAGTGGCAACAGCACATCCACAACTTAGAACTTTCTGTCACTGTCCCAGATTAAACGGAGGCATGAACCCACTATCTAGCATAAATACTCTCTCTTGGAGTTACAAGCATCTACTTGGCCAAAGCATCTACTAGTAACGGAAAGCATGCAAGATCTAAATAACATATAAGATAGATTGATAATCAACTTGACATAGTATTCAATATTCATCGGATCCCAGCAAACACAACATGTAGCATTACAATAAGATGATCTTGATCATGATAGGCAGCTCACAAGATCTAAACATGATAGCATAAAGTGGAGAGACAACCATCTAGCTACTGCCATGGACCCGTAGTCCAAGGATGAACTACTCACGCATCACTCCGGAGGCAGGCATGGTGATGTAGAGCCCTCCGGTGATGATTCCCCTCTCCGGCAGGGTGCCGGGAAGAGCTTCTGAACCCTCCCGAGCTAGGGTTGACGGCGGCGGCGTCTCTGGAACTTTTCGTGGATAATGGCTCGGGTATTTAGGGTTTTCGCGTCGGGAGAATAAATAGGCGAAAGGGCGGCGGCTGCGGAGCCACGAGGGCCCCACACCACCCCACGGCGCGGCAGGGGGGCCCGCGCGGCCCCATGGTGTGGGTGCCACGTGGCCCTCCTCCGTCTCTCCTCTGGACTCCGTCTTCGTGTTGGAAAAATAGGAGGTTCTGTCCAAGTTTCGTCCAATTCCGAGAATATTTCCAGACTAGCTTTTCTGGAATACAAAAACAGCAGAAAACAGGAACTGGCACTGTGGCATCTTGTTAATAGGTTAGTCCCAGAAAATGCATAAAAATGCTATGAAGTGTATATAAAACATGTAACAATTGGTATAATATCAACATGGAACATCAGAAATTATAGATACGTTTGAGACGTATCAAGCATCCCCAAGCTTAGTTCTACTCGTCCTCGAGTAGGTAAAACGATAAAAACAAAATAATTTCTGAGGTGACATGCTACAATCATAATCTTGATCAAATAATATTGTAAAGCACATGTTATGAATGAAGTGATCCAGGTCAATGGTCTATAGTTTGCTAGCAAGTAGATAATGAGCAAACAACTGAATCATATAAGCAAAAACTTTTCATGAATAGTACTTTCGAGACAAGCATCAAAGAGTTTTGCATAAGAGTTAACTCATAAAGCAATAGATTCTAAGTAAAAGGTATTTAACCAACACAAAGGAAGATTTAAGTTTCAGCAATTGCTTTCAACTTTCAACATATATATCTCATGGATATTTGTCAACACAAAGCATATAATAAGTGCAATATACAGCATATAAAAATTGTTGCACCAAAGTTGACACTAGTGTTTGCTTCTAAGATAGAAAGAAGTAGGAAACTGACTCAACATAAAAGTAAAAGAAAGGCCCTTCGCAGAGGGAAGCAGGGATTAAATCATGTGCTAGAGCTTTTTAAGTTTTTGAAATCATATAGAGAGTAAAAATAAGTTTTGAGAGGTGTTTGTTAATTGTCAACGAATCAGAAAATGGAAAGTACAATATGACCCCTGCCAACCAGACTTTTAAGAGCGGCTCCCATGAAGGACGTTATTTCTACCAGCAAGGCAGATCATCCCTCTTTCTCTTTTGTTTACACATGCAGATATTTCACTGTTTGTCATTGCTTGACTGATAAATCAGGGCAAAAATGTGAAGAGAATTAAGCGGTTAAAGTTGTAATTAATTGGGACTGGGCACCCCATTTGCCAGCTCTTTTTGCAAAATTAATGGATAAGCGGATGTATATGCCGCTAGTCCGGTGGTAAAGTCTGTTTGACAGTTGACATAAAGACATCCACCCCGTCCTCATGAGCTTGGTAAACATTGACACAAAATAGGAGTAATAAAGTTTGAATAGTTTAAAGGTAGCACATGAAAAATTTACTTGGAATGGCAAGAAATACCACATATAGGTAGTTATGGTGGACACAGATGGCATGGATTTTGGCTCAAGGTTTTGGATGCACGAGAAGCATTCCCTCTCAGTACAGAGTTTAGGCTAGCAAGGTTATTTGAAGCAAACACAGGATATCAACCGACACAGCAAGGCTTATATGAAAACATATTGCAAGCATTATAAGACTCTACACTGTCTTCCTTGTTAACCAAACCCTTTTACTAGAAAATATCTAGACCTTAGAGATACCAATCATGCAAACCAAATTTCAACGAGCTTTACGGTAGTTCTTCATTAATAGGTTTTAACTACATGATACAAAAGCTTAAACATGAACTACTTGATAACTCAAAACAATTGACAAGTATCAAATTATCCAATACATGATCTACAAGAATATGTAAGCTTTTTCCATTATACCATCTACCACATGCAACATTTTCTGTTCCAACCAAACACCAATCAATTTATTTCAACATAAACTCTCCAAACAATTATAAGTGAAGCAAGAGAGTACTTTCTTTAAAAGAACTAACAGCTCTGAATAAGAGATGCATGCAAAACAGGAGCTAAAAGCATAGCAATAGCTAGATAAGAATACTCAACAAGTATAAGTGAAGAATAGGAGTATTCATATGAAAAAGCGGAGCGTGTCTCTCTCCCAATCAAGAATGCTGGGGTCCAATCAAGTTGACCATAAGAAAAATAAAATACTGAAAATAAAAGCACACAGACGCTCCAAGTAAAGCACATATGATGTGAAAGAATTAAAATATAGTTTCACTAGAGATGACCTGATAAGTTGCTGATGAAGAAGGGGATGCCTTGGGCATCCCCAAGCTTAGACGCTTGAGTCTTCTTGAAATATGCTGGGGTGATCCATGGGAGCATCCCCAAGCTTAAGCTCTTCACTCTTCTTGATCACATTATATCATCCTTCTCTCTTGACCCTTGAAAACTTCCGCCACACCAAACTCAAAGTAATTCTCATTAGAGGGTTAGTGCACAATCAAAAACTCACATGTTCTATAAGGACACAAACATGACCGTTACTTTTAACATTAGCTACTGCCACTGATGTTATGTGAAGCTCTTCACCCTAAAAAAAATTCCACTCAACACTAGTAAAAGAGAGAATGCGAAAAATAAAAGACAGAATCTGTCTAAACAGAACAGTCCGCAAAGACGAATTTTTTCGAGGCACTTACGTTGCTCAGATCGAAAAACTTTAAACTAACGAAAGATGCGTACATATCTGAGGATCACGCACAAAAATTTGCAGATTTAAATAATTTTTCTGTGATTTTACAGAATTAAAACGGTGAACAGCAGAAATCTGTTCCTGCGCAGAAATCCAAATCTAGCATCATCTTCCTATTAGAGGCAATACTTGGCACAACAATGCGATAAAATAAAGATACAAAGGAATTGTTACAGAAGTAAACAACTCCTTGACTCAAAAAAAAAAAATTGCAGAAATAAAATAATGGGTTGTCTCCCATAAGCGCTTTTCTTTAACGCCTTTCAGCTAGGCGCAGAAAGTAAGAATCAAGTGTTTCCAAGTGATGAAGCATCAACAGAATAATTTGCTCTAACAATAGAATCAAAAGGTAACTTCATCTTCTTTCTAGGGAAGTGTTCCATACCTTTCTTGAGTGGGAATTGATATTTAATATTCCCCTCTCTCATATCAATAATAGCACCAACAGTTCTAAGAAAAGGTCTTCCCAAAACAATAGGACAAGAAGCATTGCATTCAATATCCAAAACAACAAAATCAACGGGGACAAGGTTATTGTTAACCATTATAAAAACATCATCAACTCTCCCCAAAGGTTTCTTTATAGTATTATCAGCAAGGTGAACATCCAAATAACAGTGTTCCAAAGGTGCTAAATCAAGCATATCATAGAGTTTCTTAGGCATAACAGAAATACTAGCACCAAGATCACATAAAGCATTGCAATCAAAATCATTCACCTTCATTTTAATGATGGGCTCCCAACCATCTTCTAACTTCCTAGGGATAGAAGCTTCATGTTTTAATTTCTCTTCCCTAACTTGCATGAGAGCATTAGTAATATGTTTAGTAAAAGCCATGTTTATAGCACTAGCATTAGGACTTCTAGCTAGCTTTTGCAAGAACTTAATTACTTCAGAAATATTGCAACCATCAAAATCAAAATCATTATTATCAAAAGTAATAGGACCATTGTCTCCCACATCTCGAAAAATTTCAGCACTTTTATCAGGAACAGTTTCAGTGTTTTCAGGCAATTTTAAACGTTTTGCAACAGAAGTAGAGACATTGCCAACACCAATTACTTTACCATTGATAGTAGGAGGTTTGTTAACACTTGAGTTTATAGCATTTTCAGTAGTAGTAATAGTATAAACTCTAGCAATACTATTCTTTTTAGCAATTTCATCCTCTCTTGCCCACCTAGCATGTAAATCAGCTAACATCCTCACATTATTATCAATTTTAACTTGAATAGCATTGGCAGTAGCAAAGGTATTGTTATCAATAATTTCAGGTTTAGCTGCCATTCTATTAATCAACGAAGCTTGTGCTTCAGACATGGATGAAATGCAAGTTTCAGCATTAGAAATCTTAATCTGTAAACCAGAAATTTCCCTATTTAAGTTCTCAAGTTGATGTCCTATATTCTTCAACATAGCAGATTGTTCATTCATAGTTTTAGTAAACAATTGGTTTTGCTCATATTGCGTTTGCATAAAGTTCTTAGTAGCCTTTTCAACTTCTAACATCCTTTCCTCACTAGGCATTCCAGATCTACCATAAGAATTAGCATAACCATTGCCACTATTAAAAGGATAGGGCTTATAATTGTTATTACCAAAATTATTCCTATAAGCATTGTTGTTGAAGTTATTATTTTTAATGAAATTCACATCAACATGCTCATTATCAAATTGTTTGAAATTCATAATACTACTTCTCAAAGATATAATCTTAGCAGGAGGATAATATTTTCCTATGAAAACATTTTTGCATTTAGTCCATAAATCAATACTATTTCTAGTCAAAGATAGCAACCATTCTTTAGCATGTCCTCTTAAAGAGAAAGGAAAAAGTTTCAGTTTAATAATATCACCATCTACATCCTTATACTTTTGCATCTCACAAAGTTCAACAAAATTATTAAGGTGAGCAGCAGCATCATCCGTACTAACACCAGAGAATTGCTCTTTCATAACAAGATTTAAAAGTGCAGGTTTAATTTCATAGAATTCTGCGTTAAAAGCAGGTGGAGCAATAGGTGTGCTAATGAAACCATTGTTGTTCGTGCTAGTGAAATCACACAACTTAGTGTTCTCAGGGGTACTCATTTTAGCAAAATTAAAACAAAACAGAAAGATAACAATTTGAAAATAAAAGTAACTATTTTTTTTGTGTTTTTGATAAATAAAGCAAACAAGACTAAATAAAAATAAACTAAGCAAGACAATAACAAAGTAAAGAGATTGGAAGCGTGAAACTCCCCTTGCAGAAATCCTCTTGCTTCCCAATATGGCGTGTGAAAATATGGCGTGTGGAAGGGGAGGCAAGGAGATTTCTTAACCGAAGTGCTTCTGCTCCCCGGCAACGGCGCCAGAAAATATGCTTGATTGCGTGGATCACACGTTCGTTGGGAGATCCCAAGAGGAAGGTATGATGCAGTGTAGCAGCAGTTTTCCCTCAGTATGAAACCAAGATTTAATCGAACCAGTAGGAGCAAGAAATCACTTTGGAAGGTTGTTGGTGGCGGAATATGGCACGGCGCAATACCAGGGAATCCGGCGCCAACGTGGAATCTGCACACAACACAATCAAACTACTTTGCCCCAACGAAACAATGAGGTTGTCAATCTCACCGGCTTGCTGAAAACAAAGGATTAAACGTATGGTGTGGAAAACATTAGTAAATTGCAGAGAATGAAAAGGAACAGTGTTTGCAGTTGGTTGTATTATCAGTGTAAAAGAATGGACCGGGGTCCACAGTTCACTAGTGGTGTCTCTCCATAAAAGATAACTAACATGCTGGGTGAACAAATTACAGCTGGGCAATTGACAAAATATTGAGCGCATAACAATGCATAAATATGACATGATGATTACTATGATATTCATGTGGGCATTACGACAAAATACATAGACCGTTATCCAACAGCGTCTATGACTAATAATCCACCGCCAGGTTGTCATACCGAGTTCCCCGTTGGTATTAAGTTGCAAGCAACGGATAATTGCATTAAGTAATGTGCGTAATGTAAACAAATGCATTAGACCTAACGGCGTACCCTTAAGCTAAGCATCGGTTATTTTATCCCTAGTGGCAACAGCACATCCACAATCTTAGAAGTTATTGTCACTCTCCCAGATTACCGGAGGCATGAACCCACTATCTAGCATAAATACTCACTCTTGGAGTTACAAGCATCTATTTGGCCAAAGCATCTACTAGTAACGGAAAGCATGCAAGATCATAAATAACATATAAGATAGATTGATAATCAACTTGACATAGTATTCAATATTCATCGGATCCCAGCAAACACAACATGTAGCATTACAATAAGATGATCTTGATCATGATAGGCAGCTCACAAGATCTAAACATGATAGCATAAAGTGGAGAGACAACCATCTAGCTACCGCCATGGACCCGTAGTCCAAGGATGAACTACTCACGCATCACTCCGGAGGCAGGCATGGTGATGTAGAGCCCTTCGGTGATGATTCCCCTCTCCGGCAGGGTGCTGGGAAGAGCTTCTGAACCCTCCCGAGCTAGGGTTGACGGCGGCGGCGTCTCTGGAACTTTTCGTGGATAATGGCTCGGTTATTTAGGGTTTTCGCGTCGGGAAGAATAAATAGGCGAAAGGGCGGCGGCTGCGGAGCCACGAGGGCACCACACCACCCCGCGACGCGGCAGGGGGGGCCCGTGCGGCCCCATGGTGTGGGTGCCACGTGGCCCTCCTCCGTCTCTCCTCTGGACTCCGTCTTCGTGTTGGAAAAATAGGAGGTTCTGTCCAAGTTTCGTCCAATTCCGAGAATATTTCCAGACTAGCTTTTCTGGAATACAAAAACAGCAGAAAACAAGAACTGGCACTGTGGCATCTTGTTAATAGGTTAGTCCCAGAAAATGCATAAAAATGCTATGAAGTGTATATAAAACATGTAACAATTAGTATAATATCAACATAGAACATCAGAAATTATAGATACGTTTGAGATGTATCACATGGCCGTAATCACGGAGGTCGCCCGCGCCCGGCCAGAGCCGCCCGCGCCCGCGCCTGCCCCTCGGCGCCGGAGCGCTGGTGAGCAGTAGAGGACGACGTGTCGCGCCGGTAAGCAGCTGGGTGGGCGCACGACGTGCGACGACCGGGCAGGAGAGCTCGTCGCCGCCACCGTGGGCGGCGCTGGATGGGCGGCTGTGTATGGATCGGGGAGGCCTAGGGTAGAAGAAAAAAGGAAAAAGAAAGAAAAGGAAAAAAGAACAGATGGTGTTGACCTGCTTTTTTTGTCACGTAGACCTGACGGGTGGGTCCAAACTGTCATAAAACGTGTTAACAGGATTAAACAGAAAAATCAGTGCTTCGCGTTACAACATGGCCCAATAGTGATATTTATGTGTCAAAAAAACTAAAGCTGATAGTTATGTGACAACTCAGCCGCAAATGTGGTAATTTTGTGTCATTTCCTCCATTCATTTTCTGCGGCTAAGAGCATCTCCACCGGGGGCCTCCAAATTCGTGTCCGGCACCCCCCAATGGGGCCTCCATTGGAGGGTGCCGGACATGTGTCCGTCCATGTTTTCGACCGCGTCCACAACGGCGCACCCCAAACGTCCGTCCCCCCAAACGCGAGCAAATCATCGAACACCTTGCGGGCGGCGGATTTTATTAAACGAGATTTAACAAACTTACAATTTAAAATCTAAACGAGATTTAACAAACTAAACTTAAACTACGCCGGTACCGGCTACACGCTACAGCATCTAGCCAACCACTACACGCGCCGGCGGCGAGGAGAGATGCCGCTCCATGGCCTAACGAAGGGGTAGAAGATGCGAATCAAGCGCCGGAATCATCAACAGACTTGCATGTCTCGATGATCCGGCGCGGGAAGTTTCATCTGCTATTCCCATCGGCTACGGCCTTTAGAAACGAAGCCTCGCCGTGGCTGAGGCTTCTGGTTTCGCGGCCAGCGCTTGGTGGGATTTCATCTACCGCCTGGCCGCCTGATCGGAAGCCTCGTCGGCTTCACCTTGCGCCCCTTCTCCGGTGGCGGCGGCGCTGCTGACCAAGATGCGCCTGCCGTTTCTATAGGTAGATCGGGCAGCTCGGGGTCGTCGTCGTCGTCCTCGGCTGCGTCGTCGTCGTCCGATGCAGACAACTCCGGCGTTTGTTCCCGCGCGCCGGTAGGGAGGAAGTCGCCGCCACATCGCGCCTCGTACTCCGCGTCCACCACGGCGTGCTAGTATGGCGCCGAGATGGAGTACTTGGGGTCGATCTTCTGCTCGTACGGCATCGCCTGCCACTTCCGCATGATGAAGCCGACGCGCTCCTTGCCGCTGAGCCGTGGCGCCACCAGCACGTTGACGGCGTTCCTCGTCCACCCTTCGGGTAGGGACGCGTCCCCCTCCACCGGCACGCTGTGGCGGCTGCACAGCTGCGTCGTCTCCAGCGACACGATGTACGGAGGCGCGTTGGCTGCCTCCTCGAGCCACCGCTCGCGTTCATACGCCTTGGCCATCTCCGCCTCCTCGTTGCGGCGACGTCGTTCCTCCATCTGCTCGCGGCGTCGCTGGCCGCGGCGCTCGCTTTCCGCCGAGAGGAAGTCGCGATGACGCCGGAGCTCGCGCTCCTCCGGCGTCTCGCGGTTGGCTGCCTTGCTTGGCGGCCGATCTGCTGGTGGCGAGTTGGGAGAGGGGAGAAGGGAGAAGCGGTGGTGTGGGGAGAGGAGGGCTGCGACGCGCCGGGTTTTAAAGGCGGCCGGAGGAGCGGGGTTGGGTGGCCTGCATTAACGCAGCCACCGGTTCGCCTGGCCACGCATTGACGCCGACGACGCGTGCAGCCGCGGGCAGCCGCTGCGACTGCAGCACGCGTCGCTTCCGTCTGCGCCATGGGAACGGGCGCGGCGTTATTGCGAGGCGTCGCTTCGCTATTGCGAGGCGTGATGACAGGCGAGCCGACGTCTCGTCGCCTCGCCATTAAACGCGGCGCAACGGCCTCCTGCCAAGCCGAAGTTATGATGGGCGGGCCAGCGCTGTCAGAAGCATGTCCGCACCCATGTCCGACACCCCCAAGAGGGCCTCCAAATTTGGAGGCCTCTTCGGGGGTGCCGGACACGATTTTGCTCGGGGCGACCCTTTGGGGGTGTCGCTGGTGGCGTTTTTAGGCGTCCGGATTCCAATGGCCATTGGGGTCACTTGGAGACCCGGTGGAGATGCTCTAAGGGTGTGTTTGGAGCAAGCTCCGATAATTTCCTTCACAAAGTCGTCAAAGCCAAAATTTTCCATGGCTCCTCTATTTGGCACCCAAATCCCAATATGCCCGACCACAGAGTCAGAGACAGAGAGCCCCTTTCGTCGCCTAGGTAGAGGCGCCGGCCCGGCGGCGAGCCAGTCCCGCCGCCGCCACGCCTTGCTTCGCCATTGCCAGCCGCCGCTACACGTCCTGCCTGCTACGCTCCTTGAATCCGTCCTCGTTCTAGGACATAAACTCGAAGATGGGAATGGGCGACGGGGAGAAGGAAGCGAAGCGCCGACGCGGCCGCAGCAGCAAGAGATCTCGCGACGCCTCGCCCTCGTCTGACTCCGATTCTTCCCCTTCCTCGGCCTCCTCCCCAAGCTGCAGCCCCGAGCCCCGGAGTCGCAGCAGCAAGCACATAAAGTCAGCCTCGTCCTCGTCTCGTCGCCACCGCCATCGCCACAAGAGCAGCGGTCACTCGCGCAGCTCCCGTGGCGACGACCGACGTCGCCACCGGCGGAGACGCCACTCGTCGAGGTCGGAATCAGATGATTCAGATAGGGTGGAGGAGGCGCGGGAGATTGTCCGTGACATTCTCAGCGAATTCCCAGCCGTCGCCACTGAGCTTCGTCAAGTAAGGCCCTGAATAACCTGATTCAAGTTTTCTTAAAGAGGAAATTTCTCTACTATATGTTTGACATCGTGCTATAAGAACAATTCAGGTAGTTTGCACGACGCAGTAGCCCATTCGACCTGACACTCTAGCCATTGCAGCTAAATTGTAGTTATATCCTAACTGCGGGGATGTTCAAAGGCGAAATGCCATAATATCGTAAAAGAGAATGTGATTTGCATCATTTGAATGACATACCTATATTTTAAGTACAGGGTGTCAAACTTGTTCTTGATTGATGTCATGTATAACTTTTACTAACAGTGTATGTAGATTATGGGTACAAATAGTACCTCTGGCCTGTATCTATTAGCACAAAGTGAAACTAGAACAGATATTTTAGGTCAGTATCATAATTTGTTCTTTCTTTACTATTCAACTTTACTTATCTCGTCTTTCTACTGTTATTCTGCCAGCAGAAGTATACTTCACTGTTTCTTGAATCTCTAGATTTAGTTTCCAAGCCACAGTGATGAGCATTTATAATGGAATGCATTGGATGTACTTTTCTCAATATTTATTGTAAAGTACACACTGAACCATCTTCAACAGTCTGTTGTACTCATTTTGTAACGTACAGGGAGATATATTTTTGCCTTACCATTTAGTGTTTTTTTTTTTTTGCCTCCTGTTGGCTTCTTTAATCCCTATGGAACAATAATTACTTGTCACTTTTGTTAACATGCAGCTTCTTCAAATGATAGATAGTGGTGAAGGCATTGATATTTCTGGAATTTCTGACAAGCCATTGGTGAAGCGCCTGAAGAAACTTTTCAGATCACTGAAATTGAAACAAAGTGTAAATGGAGCTTACTTACTGCCACCAAAAAGTGTTCCTACACTTGATGTTGTAGGACCAGCATTAGTAGGAAATGCCAAACTTGGAGATGATCAAAATAAAAATGTGGCATTACGAGAGAGACAAGTACCACCACCTAACTTTGACGTACAAAATAGAGATACTATCTCTCGTGAAGACGGAGGACAGGTTGATCGGGTAGAGTATGCCCCTGTAAAGAGGTAATGCCTGTGTGCCAGAATCTCTCTATTAGAAAATATTGTTCTTGGATATAGCCGAGTTCTTTTATCAGATTGATCTGTTAGGTTTGGTATCTTGGCCACAGGCCACCACACTTGTTGGTGTGTCTTTACTTCATTGCGTACCTGTCTGAATGGGTTAGACTATGTAGTTTCTGTTTTTTAGCGGATATATCTTTTCTTCGATTACTTCAGAGTTCGGGCTTAAACATCAATGTTTGTTGACTATGACAACAATAAGTGGTTGTGCTTTGTTGCTTGTGCCAGTCTGGCAGATATTTAACTGGTTTCTCTCTTGGTCTGTTGTTAATACTAGTAGATGGTGCAATGATTCTTATCATTTCTACAACCAGATGCAATTTATTCCAGACAGATAACTTTACCTAGTTCGTGAGAAACAGAGGGCTAGCTCAGTGGTGGGGGCACTATCTGTTGGTCTGTGCTAGCTGGGTTCTATCCCCCAGGAATGGATATACTACCAAGTTTGATGCTTCTGCTCAAACAAAAAACCGAGGGGTCGCTTCTACTTAGACAAAAATAAAATGATGCGTATATCTCCCTCTGGCCTCGTTTGCTTAACTTTACCTGATCTACCATTTGCTTAATCTTTGGACAATAACAGTAGATGATCTGTCCTGAACCGTTGGCTATGTAAATTGTTCGTAATTAAATGTTACGTTCTCGTTGTATCCTAGATTCCTAGTGGTACTGCCAAAGGGCAGCGTGAGGTTTGTTTTATTATAGGCATGCCATAGTGTTGCATATTGGCTTCTGTAGGATGAATTGGTGATTAGCATGTGCCTTGATCTCGGCACACCAGGAATTCAGGACCCTCTTTCTGAACCATTGCCATTTCTCTTGCTCAAATATTTGCTTTCTGGGAATTCCTGATTTCCTCATGTGGCATTTACATAGGTGCTTAGTAGAGCTGATCTATGAAGTGCTTATCTACCAGCCACACACACATGTTATTCCATGCATTGAGATGCCAACTTATGATCATTACTCAATTGTTGTCCAACAAGGTTTTGTTGCGTGCAGGGTCATTGGTCCTGCAATGCCATCACGGGAATTACTATCTGCGGCAGCTGAAATGACAGGCTCTTAGGTGCCGGTAAGATTTTGTTTTATGACCTTGTGATTTGTTATTTAATCAAGAGCTGACAGCACAGAAACCATAAGAGTTGCGTGCTTCAGTGAGTAACTGAGTTGTAACTCACTGAGCACTTTTTATATTCTAGAATGCTAACTATATTTTATCTATCTCCAGGGATGCTGAATTGGAAGCTGATGACGGTTTTCTTATAGGCCCTCCACCACCTGCCATGGTCGCTGAAGCTGCATCTGCAAATGAAGCCGAGCGATTCGAAGAGGTATACGTTCAGCGCCATTTTCATTTTTGCATAATTTCATCGAATGGATTTTCAGTACAAAATATAATTATGTTCCCTGAAGTCCCTCTGGTGTTCACATAGATAGTACTCTCCAGCTTTTGTGGGGTCTACACTGTTTTCTGCTTCATATAGTTGACTATTCCTGTTCAGCCTCAACAGTTATCTTAGGTCCTCTCTTATTTGCATCATCATGCCAGACCCTTATTTGCATCATCATGCCAGACCCTTAAGTCTGGTATATGGCCCTGTGTCAGAAATATGTGCACCATCAACATAATTTTCAGGCCATTTCTTACTAAGTTCTATACCTTCTGTTTATTTAGTTGCTATTGGCAACCTTCATATAAACTATTTATAGAGCCAGTTAGCATGAATCATCTAATAATTTGTCATGTGCTCATTTGGCAATCGTCTACTGAACATTATGTAAGGTTATTTGTTTACTTTCTTGTGTTTGTGATACCAAAAGAATTGTACTGGAACATATCTTTACTTGTTATCAGGACCCTTGTTTTGCTGTTCTACGATAGCTTGCTTGGAGGTCTAATCATACTATCATAGTGGTCACACCCTAAAGAGTTAGTAATCATTATGACTTGCATACTACCTAAGATTCTGAACATGTGTCTGCCTTTGGAAAACCTTTTATTTATTTTCACGTAGCTGTTTTGATTTGCTGTGAACCATTAACTATTGGTCTTTATTTTCATGGAATGGACAATTGGTTGTAGGTTACTCGAATATTGGGTGCTGATACAGATGCACTCTATGACGTTCTGGGCATAAACTGGAAGATGTCATCTGATAACATCAAGAAAAGGTGGTTATATATGCACAGGCCACGTTTACTATACATATGAATATATGATATACCTGTCTGTAGCAGAATTACATTGTTGATTAAGTTTTTCACAATATTTGCAAATGACGCAGGCCCTTCTGTTGAGAAATGCAAATGCAAGATATTATCATATATTATCGTAGTACATAATGGTGAATTCAACAAAAATGATGTCATTGTTTGCTACTTCTGATATCCATGAAACAAGTTTGACGTTCTACTGTCTCCTGTAACTTATTCACATCTCTAATTCGTCTCTGTCATGAAATGAGCCCATATCACCATAGAGTTGAGAACATGCCAAACATAACAAATGAAAACCACTATGGAAGTACAATTCCTAATAATTTACTCTCGCATCCAATATCTCGAGGACAATTGTATCACATACCCGATTTTTTTGAAAGGAAAGTGCCAAGGGAGTTCCCCCACGGTGTTTTTTTTTTAAGAATAGGAACCCAAATGAACGTCCACAACTTGGGCAGCAGGGTTGTACATCCATTACCCCAACCAAGTGAGTTTGGCTTACTTCTTGTAACACCGGCACGAGGGGGTTGAGTAGGATAATCTATGGGTGCCTCCACTGTATCACATATGATATTTTCAAGGAGAAGTGTATTATAAGAGCTAGCCCGCAATGTTTTTTTTGAAAGAATAGGAACCCAAATGCACGTCCACAACGTGGGTATTTTTTTGCCAAATATGGCCCTTTTGAGAAACTAAAGACATATTTGGCCCCTTCTTGAAACTATTTTCAAATCTGGCCCTTAAGGTCGGCGCGAAGGAGGATGGAGCTGAACTTGTACAGGTCGGCTCCATCCTCTTTGGAGCCGACCTCCGTTTAAAAAATTTTAATCCTTAGAAAAATTACGCAACCGGAACAGGTAGCGCCGAAATACACAAGTTCGGCTCCAACCTCTTTGGCGCCGACCTCAAGGGGCCAGATTTGAAAATAGTTTTAAGGAAGGGCCAAACGTGTGTTTAGTTCGTCAAAAGGGCCAGATTTGGCAAAAAAATACACAACTTGGGCAGCAGGGTTGTACATCCATTACCCCAACTAAGTGAGTTAGGCTTACTTCTTGTAACACATACCCCATTATGATATTTGCAAGGAGAAGTGTATTATAAGAGCTACGTGCCTCCACATTATTAATTTAGCACATTAAAACGATTATTTTACCCCCTCGCGTACTACAGAAGTCCATTTTTCAACCTGAACTACGAAACAACCCTATTTCCACCCTTGAACTACCAAAACAGGTGCGAATAACCTCTGTATACCTGACAACAAACCCCCTCACCATGATCCATGTGGTAGTCGGTGGCGTGTGGCAGTTCCCATCAATGCTCACGCCTTACGTTGCTCATTTCCTTTTCTTGAACCATTTTCCCCTCTTATACTTATCTTTCTTATGCTGTATGGTAGGTATTGGAAGCTATCTCTTTTAGTGCATCCGGACAAGTGCCCTCATCCTGCAGCACAGGAGGCGTTTGTGAAATTGAACAATGCTTTCAAAGACTTGCAAGACCCTCAAAAGGTACATGTCTTCAATTTTTCTTCTTTGTGACATGTTAATGGGTCTGACAACTCAATATGTTACTACTCAGGAAGTTTGAGGTAGCCTGAAGGGGGAAGTACTGATTTTCTTAATATTGTTTAAATTTGGTCGGCTATAAGGATAGCGATTCTTGTTGGATGAGTGAGATTCAGTTATCTAATTACATATTGCATTTTATTGCCCACACTAGCATCAGTTTTTTTATACCCCTGCATGGTTCTGTTCTGGCTGATTAATTTGTTCTAACTTCTAATGCTACCTCACCATGTGATCTCAGAATTCTTATTTTGTACTCAGCTGGTTTTCCTTTCTCAACTGATATTTTGTGCTGACTACATATTGTTGATTGCAGAGAGGTGCAATAGATGAGAAGATAAAAAAGAAAGAAGAGATGGAGCAATTCGAGGTAACTTACGCTACATATTGCTTTGTTAAGATCGCAGACAGTACTACTCTGCATGAACCGTAATGTTGTCCTTTTTGGGTATTTTTTTAGGTTGAGCTTAAGGCAATGCTCGAGGCTGCAGAATGGAGACGATTACAAGGTATGTTTCGGTAATATGAACAAAACAACAGTCTCAAAACTCATAAATGCACTAGTGTAGGAAAAATGATGGAAGAAACTCCTAATAACTTAGTTTTCAATGGATGAATGTTTTAGAATCCTAATGTAAAATTTCTCTAGATAGGGGAATCCTATTCTGGGTCATGGACGACAGACAACTGCTCTTTGTTGTTGTTGTGGTGGGGAAATTTGATTTTTAAAGTAGGTTTGATTGACTGTGTGTCACTGTCATGAACTTGGTTCACGACAGGGGGGATAATGGCTCTAGGGCCTGTACGAGGTTGCCCTGGACCCAAGAGGCGACTAGACTGATATTATTCTTGCTTCTCATAACGAGTACAGGGGAAGACTCAACTTGATATCCGAGAAACCTATCTGTACTTTCCTAACAAACCATATCTTAACATTCCTATTTAAATAAAGATTGATTTAAACGACAGAAATCCTAACTCATGGGTATTTCCTAATGGAAGCCAGCTAGGGCTGGCTGCTCCTATGGCCCTGATCCGCCCACATGCCATCTCCCCTCCCCCTTTGACGACCAGCTCGTCCTCGGGCTGCTAGACAGTGGTTATGGCTTCAATCCCAGGAGTCCCCATGCTGACGAGGCACTGCAGTGCTCCTTAGAAGGCCAGTTCATCATCAAGCTATTTGGCGGTGGCCATGGTTCAAGGCCCCTGCTATAGAATGATTCCCATGCAACATTGTGGGAGCTCAAGGCAAATATGTTGTGTCCTGGATCGAACACAATATGTGTAAGGCTTGGTGCAACAAGGATCTTGCCCAAGAAGCCAAAAGAACCGTCATATTCGTTTGAGTAGGAGTATATGTGTGGCTGAACCAACAAGGAGGTCTGACCAAGTTTGCACGCCTGTTTTGGGTCTAGACGCAAAGTTGGACGTGCATAGGAATACAGTTCTGACCCAGTACTAAGATGACCACCAAAGGAGCGTCGGGTGCTGCATATGCTTGTCGTTGTGGTCTTTCTCTTTCCCCGTCCTCATGGCGCATTGCCACCGCTGTGTAAATAGCAGCAGACACCTCCCGAAGTGTTGCAGCCTCCACTGCTGAGAGTAGGTGCAGTACAGCCTCTTGTAGTGTTGTAGCAATCGTTGAAGCCCTTGCTGATGCTGGTGATTGAAGTGCCATCGCCACCCAATCAGGATGAACTGCTGTCTCCGTGTGGAACGCATCGACCAGGCTAGAAGCCATGTCCTATACCTTGCACCACATCCCCCTCTGAATTTGCAGTTGTCCTCAAGCTGCTGGTCAGTGAAGGCCTTATGCAAGCCTCACACAGGATGCAATGGTGGCGGCGAGACCAGCGGCACCCTTGGCGAAGATGGTGAGAGTGCCGACCCAGGTTGCACTTGTGCTCCCCCTAGTGGCAGCGACGATGAAGACTGGGGCAGCTCCGCAGCTGCGGCGTTGTTGTCGATGCGCAGGTCAGCAGCACCATGGCCGACAACATCCATGACGACAATCAGGCCTGGTGGATCCTGGTTTGTTGGAGAGGGATCAGATCGTCAGAGGGGTTGGCGCGGACGATCTTGATTGAAGTCATCCCATGATGGCTGCCCCACCTTCTCCTCTAGGCGACTGTACTAGCGGACAGCAGCACCGGTCAGGTGGCAGGATGCCAAACTCATCTTATCTGCCTCAGGTGTGCGATGGGCAAGGAAGAAGAGGTTGCATCTAGTCAACGAGAAACGGGGATTGACCCACCGTCATAGGTGGGAAACTCAATCTTGGAGATGTGCACGAGAACACCACTTTCCATACTGGACCTCTCACCCTCTTGTGGACGCCATTGATGGCGTGGCAACTCCTCGTTGTTCCACTCCCGAGAGGATATGGGCACATCTTGCTTGTAATTCATCAAGCGTAGCTTTGAGCACCAAGGCAGAACTCGGGGCGACCATGGAAATGGCGACGGCGAGGGAGTACTACATTTGAATCGTTTCCGTGTTGTAAACCAGATAAATATCTTCAGTGCACAGATATATTTCCATGTTGGTTACTTGAATGCAAATGCAATCGTCATTTTTCTCCTTGAAGAACAGCGACATCCACTGTCCACGGACCGGATGAGCTCGGACTTTTCTTTCTACTCGGTGAATGGAAATGCACATGGATGCTACTGTAGAGCATAGAGTGCTAGTAGTGCTAGGCCGGGTCAAGCTGGTTTCCGCCGGGGCACGCGTCCGCGACGACAGTGACGCGGCGTGGTTCCGTCCACCGGGCGGCGTCGCCGTGCGCATGGGGCACGAGTTCGGCGGCATCCGTCGCCCACGCCGCGGCGGCCGATGATAAAAGGCACTCCGTTTCCGCTGTTGGAAGATCCGGAACCGGTCTCACTCCCCCGCACATTGTCCCCAGACCTCTCGCCGTCTCGGGCCGTCGGCCGGTGCGTACTCCGTCCACCTGGTCGCGCGTGTCGCTGCCCACGGGCAAGTGTGCACGCAAACGGTGCACATCTTTTCCTGAAATGGATGCGACGATAGATGCTAAAAATGGGGATGGATACCGTACCCGAGCCCTGCAAAGGCATCATGGTTCCAGACGCAGCGGAGATCATCGGCTCTGAGTTGTCATGAACTTGGTTCACGACGTAGGGGATAATGGCCCTATGGCCGCGCAACCATTCGCACAAATGATACCCTCATAATAGAACCATAGCATCATGTGGGCGCATTAGGGCCATAAGAGCAGCTGGCGCAAACTAGCTTCCGTTACGAAGTATCCGTGAGTTAGGATTTCCATCGTTTAAATCGGGGAATCTTTATTTAAATAGGAAATTAAGATATGTTTTGTTAGGAAAGTATAGGTTTCTTGGATATCAAGTTGAGTCTTCCCTATAAATTGGACCCCTGTACTCGTTATGAGAGGCAAGAAAAATATCAATCTAGTATCATCCTTTTTTCCTACCTGCCCATGAGGTGCGGCTACCTTCATGGAGCTGCTGCGCCTCTTGGGTGGAGGGATACAGGACGGGTAGCTCCAGCAGATGTGGCAGGTAGCGCAGTGGTAGCAGGTAACCTAGTTGATGAAGTCATGCCATTCCGAGCTCTGCTACTGTGATGCTCCTGTGTGAGATAAGGATATGAACAGCATGGTAGAGTTGATACATGATTCTTTTTGAAAAAGGTTATAATGGTGATTCACTGGTGGCCAGAGCAGACAGTGATGGGTAAGCACCATGGCCGGTGGATTACAGGAATAGTGTGGGTAGACGAGAGAAAAACCAGAGTATTGGGAGAGAGCAACAAAGAAGGGGAAATTTATATCGCCCCCCAAATATTACAATCGACTCTAGTTTTATAGATGCTAAACTTTCTCTTGTACACGAAATCGTCCTAACTTCCACCCTCCAATTCGAAAACATACTCTTCGTCGGGTGCCTCTTTCCTTGTTGCAGCATAGTCCTCTTGTGCGGCGGTTCCAAGGCTGCTTTGTCTGTCTCCTTGCCACAGCTTCACTGTCAGACTGATGGCTTTCTGTGCTAGTATTCTTGTTTCTTGCACCAGCGAGTCCATCTCGAGACTTCGGCTCTTTATATTGTTTACTCCAATATGGGCCCACAACATTTGAAATTAGGTTACAAGATCAGCAAATACCACATTATTATCATCCAACCCTTCCCCTGCGTTGTTGTTGCTTATCCTTTGTAGAATTCATCGAGGCTAACCTAAAGTAAATTGCCTTCATATAAAATGTGCACACCGCTGTAAAAAATTTAAGATGTCTATAACGTCCTGCTATACATTTTTTTTATGTGTGTCTGTATTTCTCAGCATTTAATTGCAGTAATTGCACTTAATGCAATCTGGGGACAGCGGATAATTGTGAAAAATTAAAGAATATAACATGATATCAATATGGTATCTTAACATCTATTTTTTCTCAGGTATATCTCTTGAAGGTGATGAAGAACTTTTGGCAGTTCCGAAACAGCCTGAGGCACCACCTACGCGGGATGAATGGATGACTACTTTGCCACCTGAAAGAAAAGTAAATGACTAAAATATTCCCTAAATTCACTGTTACCTATCCCTAAAAGAGGCAAATTTTTATGTGCCGACAACCACCATGGAAAGGGGCCACGGCAGGCTCCCATATTTATCTTTATAGATTCCTTAATTATTGTTAGTTAATCTTAGCAGTTAAATCTCTTGGAGATATTTCTTAATTCTCAAATTTGTTACTTCCTAAAGTTTGTTAGTTCGGCTTAGCCTCCAAGTTTGTAAGCTGACTACATAATACCTAGCCATATTGATCAATATACAAGCAAGAAAATAGTCTCAATTATCCTCCTAAATTTCTCCCTGCTCTTGTTGTGCGGCAGCCTCCTCGGCGTCGCACCTCATCTTTCCAGGGCCATCTCGTACCAGCCTTAGGGCCATTATTGTATCACCTGCCACGTTCATATAAATGGTACTTGTGTTATATGTTTGTATTTAATAATCGCATTGTTTCACAGGCTGGAGTACCAATGCATTCAACTACATCATTTAGCATGAATGGTAAAGAAGGACGTGGTGACACAAGTGCATGGACAGATAGTCCGCTTGATAGAGCCCAAAAAGCACAGCAAAAGTACAACTCTGCCTTTGTTCTTTTCCGTCTATGTTCAGTCAATATCTTTTTATACCTGCATGTATGACCGGAGTATTGGCACTGGGCGTTACTTGGCATCATTTGCAGGCTTAGCACAGAAAAGTTTCAGTAGTTTCTGATAACATTTTCGTTTGTCATATTAGTTGACATACTGCATATATGAAAACACACGTATATACTTGTGATATTGATTAATGCCGTTTGTTGCAGTTACTTGGAAGCCTACAACAAAACAAAGGCAATTGCAGATGGATATGAAGAAAAGGTCAAAGCTTCAGATGCTTCTCTTGTAGATAAATACAACTCCTCCAAACGATCAGTGTCTCTTGTGCAAAAGCATCGAGAGAACAAAAAGGAGAAAAAGAAGCATAAACAACGAGAGAAAGAAGAATGGGAGGAAAACCACCCATGGAAGCCATGGGATCGTGAGAAAGATATTGCTGCTGGGCGGCAAAATGTTGCTTTAGACCCAGAGAATATGACACAAGGATTGTCGTCCCGTTTCTCATCTGGAGTTGTGCAGAGGAACTTCCTGTGAGCAATTTTAGATATGACCACACTCAAGGCATGGCAAGGAGGCATGGCATAATTGGTGCTCAGTACCACGGTACGTAGTTGTTGTCTAATGCCAGCCAAAGATCCTGTGGGCACAGAAACCGTAGAGCATGCAAGGTTAGTGATTTTTTATACGAGCTGAGTTCACATGTTGAATTCCAATGGTGGGAGAGACATGCGTGTTTTCAAGAAGATCTGAAGAACTGGGTTGACTCGGTTCTTCCATAAATAGATTATTTCCATCTTTTTCATTGTTAGAGAAAATTTTGAGTTGGTTAGGCGTGAGTGGGTTCTTGTACCTTTGTATTTGTAAATATTTTATACATATATGAAAATTATACTGTTAGAACAATTTTTCTACGGTTCTTTGCCTGTAAAGAAGTGTCTTTTTACAGAGAGCTTAAGTTTTTTTTTTTGAGAGAGAGAGAGAGAGTTGTGGTCATAAAAGGTATTATTTTGCTTGGGAGGATTTTTCAACTGTAACAACTCCAGGTATGTCTTTGTATATGGCTCATCTTTGCTGAGCGCTAAGATATAGGTTTAAGATTTAAGGAATGGAATATGTTTTATGTAGATATACTGATATACATCACATGCCTCGCTTGACATACCAGTCTCATCCGAATGATTTGTATTCAACGAATAGAATGGAACACCTCAAACACAGATGTAACAAAATACGTAGACAGTTCGGACTTGCTACATCTAGTGGTGGCCTGTGATGGCCTTGCATGTAGGATATCACATGCCTTGCTGGACATACGTACTCAGTCTCATCCAAATGATTTGTATTCGACAAACAGAATGGAAAAACTCAAATACAGATGTAACAAAACAGACGGTTGAGACTAGCTACATTCAAAAGCGGCTTGTGAATACCTCACGTGCCCCGCTGGACATACCTAGTCCCTAGTCCCATCCGAATGATTTGTACTCGGCCAACAAAATGAAACACCTCAAACATAGATGTGACAAACCAGATGGTTGAGTCTGGCTACATCTAGCTGTGGCTTGTGAAGGTCTTGCATGTAGAATATCACATGCCCAACTGGACATACCCAATCTCATCCGGATGAGCTGTATTCAGTGAACAGAAAGAAACACCTCAAACACATGTAACAAACCATACGGTTGAGACTGGAAAACACATATGTAACAAACCATACGGTTGAGACTGGAAAACACATATGTAACAAACCATACGGTTGAGACTAGCTACATCCAGGAGTGGATTGTGAAGGCCTTGCATGTACACAAGCCACGCTGGACATACCCAGTCATACCCAGTCTCATCCAGATGATTTGTATTCGACGAACAAAATGGAACAACTCAAACACATATGTAAAAAACAGATGGTTGAATCTAGTGGTGGTTTGTGAAGGAGTCGCATGTGGGATATCACATGTCCGCTGGACATGCACAGTCTCATCCGAATGATTTGTATTCGGCGAAAAAAAAAGAACACAGCGGGATGAGGGGGAGGTGAAAGTTTTGGTATGGACAAGAGGTATCATCTATACCAAAGAGTGGTCACACTATCTATATAGTGTCAAAGGGGCATAAGGAGTGGGAGGAAACTGGTGGGGAAAAAATGATGGCGGGAAAGAGAAAACAGGAAAGAAAGGGCGGGACCATAGTGGCGGGTAATACTACGTTTGCAAAGTGTTTTCCAAACACACTTGGCAAACAACTGGACGGGAAGGGAATTCTCGTATCTAGACTTTGCCGAGCACTTTTTTCGAATACAGGACACTAGACTATGTTTGCCGAGTAGTTTGGAATTTCCGAGTTTATTTTTGTCAATACTCGGCAAACACCTAGATACCGATTTCCGAGCAAAAAAACGCTCGGTAACCAGCCACAAACTCGCATCTATGCATTTTTCCCGTTTTTTGTACCGTTAGTTTGAATGTTTATGAAACTGTAACTCATATATATTAGGTCAGCAAACCGCCTCATTAAAACCTTCCAGTCCCCGTAGGTACCCTGATAAGGAAAAGAGTGCGTCAGAAACTTGCTGCCTTAACCATCAACCATAGTTACATCGTACAAAAGATCATCTAGCAAGAAGCCCGGGTGTTCATCGACCCAATTACAATTAACTTTCGAAGAAAAACATTGCTTAGCTAGACTATGAGCCACTCTATTCGCCTCCCTTGGACAATGAGAAAAGGAGACTGAGCCAATCAATGCCACTAGATCGACACAGTCTGCAAAGATTGCCGCTGATTCATTCCACCACGTCTCATCCCCCGTACATGCCTCCACAGTTTCCAGGGAGTCGGATTCAGCCAGAACCACCGAAAACCCTAGTCTATTTGCCAGGGATAGACCTTCTTTCGTTGTGCAAGCTTCTGCCATAGCTACAGATGCCACATATGGAAGAAGGGCAGTCGAAGCTGCTATGAATTTCCCCTGAAAATCGCGGATAACAACACCGGTAGCTCCTGCATGCATGTCATCATAATATGAGGCATCAACATTTAACTTAACTTGCCTCGGAGGTGGTCTTGTCCAATGAGGAACTGTCCCAGTTGTAGCCTTCTTCGATGCCTTAGCTGAATTGGCTGCAATTAAGAGAATAGAGATTTTACATTTATATAATGGAGGAACTTCTTCATCATGCTCGACGCCTAATCCACCAAAGATACCAACAAGTAATAGTCGTTAGTTCCTTTAGTTGTACTGTGTTAAAACCCGGGAGGACATTCGAATCACGTCGAAGAATAAATTCCAGCACAGCCGACCCAGACCTATCCACTTGTGTTGCTTCTTCGATCAAATCATGCAGGTTCAGCAGACTCCAAAGCTCCTGCGCAGTAGGGCATTGGAAAAGAAGATCAGATTAGGTGCCTCACGCAAGGGACACAGACCAGATTCCTCACGTACATCGCAACACCCAGAAACGCACCAACCCCAGGTGCGGGACAACCCCTAGCTAGCGTGCCAAATCTGACGATCCCTATGTCTCATAGTTGCTTGTTTCTTCCTTCTTCCTCCATGCCTCCAGATTCACCATGGATATGTAGCTTCATGTTTTTGTGCTGCACAAAAAGGGAATGACAAAAAGGTAAATCTTGTTCAGATAATCTTTCACCATAGTGCTCGTTTCAGATCCATCAAGATCTGGTGGTTTTAGGTGTAAAATTCCAGTTCATGGAACAATAAAAAAACTGGAGCGGAATCTAAACAGCAACTATGTAGTAACTGAGCAACAACCTAGGAATCCCAAAGTAGCAACTAGGATGTAAAATCCCAGTATAGCATGTAAAATTTTCCCCAATGGTAAAGCCCAGATCATGGCAGTGAGAACACAAAAAATGGATGAAAAACAGAACCCTAAACTTAACAAGAGGGAATGTATGAGCAACCATAGGCGGACCCAGAAATATTTGGAAGCCCGGGCAAACCACAAGTTAAATGTTTAAAATTTCAATTTGTATCGCAAATCACAAAGAATAGCAAAGAGATTTAAGCGTCGTGCGGCCGGCAAGCCCGGGCAGCTGCCCGGGCAGCAGGGACGGTAGATCCGCCTATGTGAGCAACTCTTATAAATCATGTATAGGCAAGGGTTTAAAACCTGGCAACTCTGGACAATCTTTTGGCTTGTGAATCAGGACAAAAATAAATCACGCGCGTCGGTGGGTCCACCTTATCTGGCGCGGGCCTATAGCCCTAGGCCAAGTCCGATTTATCGCAGGCAGTCGATCAGGAGGATGAATGCTGAAGTCGTCGGTCGGCAACGGAAATACGGAATCCCGGCGACCGCGATTTGAGCGATCGTTTCTAGAAACAACGCTGCAGACGCGATTTGCGGAATTTGCTTCCATATCTATCCGCTGTTCACGTCATAAAACTGCAGGTCCAGGCATAGTCGCTCTTCATCCCCGCCGGACATATGGTATTGACACAGAGCAGCCCGCCGGAGAAAGTGACCAGAATGCATCCCCGGCGCCGCGCGAAGCGCGCCCGCATCAGCGGTGGATCACGCTCTGCGACTGAGTCGTCGACGATGCCTGCGCGCGACTCTAACTGGTAAGATCTTCGATCCGCCTTCACTTGAATCCTCGATCTAGCCCGTCCTCCAAAAACCTTCTCTTATTATGTGGCCGCAGGAGGGACTGGGCTAGCCTGGAGTCCGGGCCAGCGATGCTGATCGCGGAGCGCGTCCTCGCGGACGACGTCGCCGACTATGTACGCTTCCGTGCCGCTTGCCCCGCGTGGCGTCGATGCACCGCGGACCCGCAGGACAACGTCCTGGACAGCAAGTTCTACCCGCGTCGCTGGACCATGCTCCCGAACGTCCATGGCCGTGGCCGTGGCCGCAAGCGTCCATACCGCTACAGCCGCTTCAAGAACATCACCACTGGCGAGAGCATCAAGATGACGATCCGAGGGCTGGACGGCCGCGACGGCCGCACGTTCCTCGCGCCCACGCCAGAGGGCCTCCTCGTCCTGCTGAACAAGAAGACCGCCGAAGTCTGGGTGGTGAATCCGATCACCGGTGCCCACGCCGATCTCCCGCTGGTGACCTCGCTGCTGTACTACCACCCGTGGGATCTTGTTTTCCCGAGATGGCCTCGAGAGCTTCACCTCTGTGCGGGGCTGACAAAAAAATTGGAGGTCTTCATCTACTTCGGCGGGCTCGGGCTGATGGGCTACGCGAGCCCCCGCGACGAGGAATGGGCCATGTTAATGTGTGACGAGGAGAACTAGAGTCGTCATGGAGCTGGAGACCTCGCCAGACCATTCGCCTGAGGTTGGCACGGCAGAGGCTGATGGAGCTGGTAGTCCGTTAGGTTAAACGTTACCCTATTTGTGTCTTTGAACTAGCAGAAATTTCGTACTACTATTTTTATGCATGGTTGAGTTGGAAAGCAGGGTGTATCTGCGTATCATATGCATCATATTCACGTCTCAATTGCATACTACATGAATGGATGTTCTGACTTCTGAATATGTTCTTCCATTCAACACTGTTGCGGCGATTGGTTCGTCGTCTACTTTCTTGCAAAGAACCGATCGACGGCCGTATCGTTTCGTTCAGCTCTTACTCTTAGCCCATCAGGATCGGTGCAATCAGATTTTTTGTTTTTTGAATTTTGGTGCACACTAGTACAGAAAATCCTATCTGTGGCGCACGAATTTTGAATTCTGTGGCGCACGGCCGGTGCGCCACAGAATTCTCGCCACTAATTTTTTTTCTGTGGCGCACCCCGCCGTGCGCCACAAAAATACCCGGAATTCTGTGGCGCACTAGTCAACCATGCGCCACAGATTAGCTTTTTGAGTTTAAAAAAAAACGAAGCCGCCCCTGTGACGGAGCGACCCAGCTCTGATCCCATCGGGACGCCGCCGCATCCTCCGCGCTGGCCGCCGCAGCAGCCGCTTGGCCGTTGCCGGTGTCCGCCTCCGACTCCTCCCCGGTGGCCCTCGAGGCCGCGCGGCAGCTGGTGGCCCAACCGGGCGTGAGCCCTCCGCCCCATGACGAGGTACAGAGGAAGAGGACCAGAGGAAGAGGACCAGCTCCGCCCAGCTCTAGCGGAGGCCCATGGCCGTCTTCGTGCGCGGGCGCTGCTCGTGCACGGTGGCGGCGACGGCGGCCGCGTCGTGGGCGGCGAGATGGAGGGGCCGCGGCGCCGGCGAGGCGGAGGGCGCGCGCGACGGGGAGGGACCACCCGCCGTGGGCCTCCTGCAGGGGCCCGAGCGCCTCGAGGGCGAGGTCGAGCGCCTTCTGGTGGTTGCCCGAGGACTCCTGCAGCTCGGCGGCCTCGAGGGAGGCGAGGGCGGCGGTCGGAGCTGGGTGTGGAGGGGCTTGGAGAGGGCGTGCGTGCGATGGAGAGAGAGAGATGGGTGCGTGAGGTACAGAGGAAGAGGACGAAGGGGATGGGCTTCGTGTGGTGCGTGGTGGGTGAGAGAAGAAAGAGAAGGTGGGTTGACCTGCAGGTGAGAGGAGAGAGAAACCAGATCAGATCTGGGTTTGGATCTGGAATCTTTCTGTGGCGCATCTGGTGGCATGCGCCACAGAAATGTGGCTTTCTGTGGCGCATGTAGCTACTACATGCGCTACAGAAAGCCACAATTCTATGGCGCATGTGAGTTTCGTGCGCCACAGAATTGCAAAATTCTGTGGCGCACGCAGAACCATGCGCCACAGAATCTGTGGCGCATGGCAAATAGGTGCGCCACAGAATGTTGTTCCACCTATAAGCGTTTTCCTACTAGTGGCAATCAGATATCAACATACATATATTTCACGGGGCGAGCCTCTGTAGAAGAACTGGCTTAGTTAACGCCATATTAACTACAGAATTGATAACAATCAATCATCTCATTCAATTGATAACGGAGTAAAATACATGGTGGGTCCACAAACTTGTCGCACGCATCGTATTATCGTATATACTTGCGAATAACATTTTAGGGTAACTGAATAAGACGGTGCCCGGAACGAGCGCGATGTATCATATTTTTTCTCATCTCTAGCCCCAAAATCCGGTGACTACTGACCCGCCCCTCACCTCGAACGCCGGCACCGCCTCGCCACCCATCCCTCGCCCACCCAACCTCGTTGTGCGCGCCTGGTTCAACAGCATGAGCATACGTCCCCTACCCGTGTGGCGCGCGGGCAGCTTGGGGCTCACGCTCGGGGAACTGTAGCATCACGTCGACCAACCACGAAGCTCTCCCCGTCGCAACACCGGAGCACCCCTGGTGGCGTCCATGGCCGTGGGTGCTCGTCGGCTTTGCCGCCAGGGCTGTGGGGAATGAGGTGATCACCACTCGCCGTCCATGAACTTCACGCTAGGGCATTGACTATTTTGACCGTCCATATGTAATGTTGTCATACGGAAATCGTCTAGTGCTAATTAACTATGTTCTAATTAGCTTGCCAATGTTTCTGCTATCTTTTTTTGAAATATCTAGGGGGTACGTAAAAGATTGGACTTCTATAAATCTCGACTTTTTTTGGCAGAGCGATCAACAGAAGAAGAAATATAGGCTCGCAAAATGGAATATAGTCTATAAACCTAAGGACCAGGGTGGGCTCGACATTGAGGTGCTGGAGATTAAAAATAAATATTTGCTTAGTAAATGGCTTTGCAAATTTCTTCATGAGGATGGTGTGTGGCAGGAACTTTTAAGTAACAAGTACTTAGGTGATAAAATCGTTGTCACAAGTTCAAACTAAACCATCTGATTCTCTATTTTGGAAGGGTCTTATTGATGAGGACATGATTAGCCTGGATGCAACCGAATCTGCTTTAAATAGGCATAATTTTCAGGTGAATTCTAGTACTCCCTCTAATCCCAAAAAAGATTCGGAAGTTGTACGTACGTGTTGTGCTGGTTACCTTGTTTTACCACGACCCTTTTAATGAACCGGAGGGAGTAGTAATTATAGAATATATTATTATTTTGTTATGCGCAAAATTACTACATTTATATTTTTAATATGCAGAATTAAGAGAGACATGTACATGCCGCGAGTCAAGATGCGAGACAGCTACCTGAATATACACGATGATTATACATGCATGCGTGTATTACATTTGGAGATATACGTGAGCAAGCAGAAGGGCCAGCCATGCATGTAAAGGGCCATGGTGCAAACGTGCATGACAAGGAGGGCCCCACCATGCATGTTCTTACCAGCTTCTACACGCAAGACAAGGAAAAAGGCCATGCATGATGCATCGTACCAAGCCAAGGAAAAGACCAACTCATGCATCGTGACCATCATGCGCAAAGCCCAAGGAGGTTTGGCCCACGGCCGCCACATGAGCGCGTGCGGACGACCTGTTGCCGCCGCCATCAGCTCCTTTTTTTATTTGCAAAGCCTGCGTACAAACAAGATTGTACCACATACACCGATGAAGTACAAGAAGAAAGTTCAGAGTACATACGCAGGGGAAGAGGAACCAGAACAAGCTACAGCAGCTTCACCGGCGACGAAGACGAAGACCACCGACCACCATCTTGCCACGGCCCGAGGACACCTCCTTCCTTGAAGATCGCCGCAGAGCCCGTCCGCCGCGCAGCGATGGAAACTTGTACCGATAAACGAACACGGCGAGCGCCCTCCCACTCCAGCAACTCCACCTTGCCGCAGCCGCCTTCGTCTTCAACGCCGGCAAAGACCACGAAGCTCTCCCAGCCCCGATTTCCAGCCGCCAGATCCGCCGCCAGCACGGATCCGACGGAACGCCGACAAACTCGAGCACCACGCCGGGCCTCGAGCCGCCGCAAGTCGAGCGCGATGACGACGAGCTCCAGGAGCCCCTCCGCCGGAGAAGATTGCCTCGACCCCAAAACACCGCCGCCAGCAGCACCTCCTCCAAAGCAACGCCGGCGAGGTCCCCACCCTATCCTACCATATATACAAGCCGGAGCCGGGGATCCCTCACCCTCCCGCCGCCGAGGCGGCCGGCGGAGGAGAGGAATCCCGCGGCTCAGCGGCGAGCACGCGGTGGATCGGCCGAGATCGCCCAAAAAACGTCGGTCGCCTCTCTGCAAACAGTGACGGGAGAGGAGAGGATAAGGTCGGCCGCCGCCATCAGCTCCTGTTGTCATGCGTCCTAAATAAATAGTTGCTAAGGCAGAACGATTTTGTTTAGCTAAAAGACTGTCTAGCTTTCGCTGCATCTTCGTCATTTCGATTTGTGTCCAACGACCAGATTAAAACCGCTACGGAATCCCACATTTTCAATAAAGTTCATCTTATATCCGTAATTCTTGATTGCATTATTGGTTCTTACTTGCTCCTCGATCGCAGGTAGAACTAGACCTATTGGTCAGGCTGATCGTGCTTCTGCAGGATTGGTAACCTTGGGAGATTGGTTTAGCGATTGCATTGGCGCTGCGTCCGTGTGCGTAGTAGTCGGATCGCCAAGGTCGACCTCCACCAGAATTGACGTATCTTCATCTCATCGAAAGATCGGACACCTTTGCCCTATCACTTATGGGAGATTGGGAGTCAAAGATGACTTCTTCAAGTATGGTTCCTTTACTCTTGGGGATGGGCAACAAATTCGATTTTGGGAGGACATATGGGCAGGCAATATATCATTAGCGAATGAATATCCTTCTTTATATGCTATCGTTTCCAATAAGCAGGTTACAGTGGTTGCTGTTTTTGACACTATACCTTGTTGAATATAAAGCAATTTAGCTATTGATTTAATCCGCGAAAACAGTAAATAGTTTATGACTAGAATAACCAGAATTATACTAATCATGCGATCTACTTGAATAGTAGATAAATAGAACGAATCTAAAGCAACTACTACAAGCAGAAACTGTAGCAGTATCGTAAACAGGAAGATCAAGTAATCATACGGTGCAGCGGCAGCCGAAGCGTTGGCGTTGCTGTTGTCGCCCATGTCGTCGATGAAGAGGCTGCCGATGTCGGGGAAGAAGTCGTCGTTGGGGAAGAACTCGATGCCAGTAGTCGCGCGAGTGCGCTCCCCAAAAACCTGATCGCCCCTCTCCCGTACAGGATCACAAGAGGCGGGGTTCCGGAGGCCTACTGTCCCTTCGACCGGTGCACGCCGGAAGACGGGATGGAGAAGACTTGGAAGACGGCGGCGCAAGCTTTTGGAACGGTGGTGCGAGACCATGTGTTGCTTATATGTGCCAAAATTGGCTTGGTTCGGTTTTATATAGTGCAGGTTGGGAGTCAAAGCAGCCCTCATAAACGCGTCCGTTTATGATTTAGAAACTGCCGTATTAAACACGTCCGTTTATGAATTAAAAACGGTCACAATAAACATGTTTGTGAATCAGAAACGGCTATATTAACCGTGTCTGTTAATGAATTAGAAACGGCCGTAATAAACGTGACCGTTACTAATTAATCAATGACTCAGAAACGGCTGTATTAACCGTGTCTGTTAATGAATTAGAAACGGCCGTAATAAAAGTGACCGTTACTAATTAATCAATGACTCATTAATTTTCCCAATTAACAAAATATAATAATGTGCCAATGAGAATTTCTGAATTTATCTTGGGCTAGTAAATACTAGTAAATTCCAACAATCCCCCACAAAGTCTCATTGGCTCATATCTCATCATTCAGTTCCAAAACATTGTTTTATATACCGGTACTCAGTGGAGACTGTTAAGTTGAACTTCCACTTAGAAACTTATGGTACACTAGATCACAACTTGGATAGTGGACTATGCCTTGAACTACAAGTTTGCTGCGACTTAGTTTCACACAAGCCCTTGACCAATACTGAGCTGCCGCAAGGCTTCCCCGCGGGTGGACTTATGCGTCATACTCCAAGACCTTTCATGAGTTTATTAAAGAGCACCAAACTCTCACGGACTGCGACGTTTAACAGTCAGACTCATATAGGTGTATTCCTCAAGAGATGCTCTGCAGGACAACATCTCCGCTTATAAAAGTAAGCCACTTGGAATACATTAAGATAAATATCAACCTGCCATACAGAATAGAAGAGTATTGCATCTTCATGGAGTGGGAAATATAATATAAGGATACTCTCCTCTCAGCTGCCCAACAACTTGTCTCCCACTTCTAATTCACGGGATCTCCGATCACATAGAGTAGGTGATGCATGTAAAATGCATACATGAACTTTACATTTTATTACATGTTATTCCATGATATTTGCATCATATAAGGGTTATATTCATGATTTATATTGAGTTTTGGGGATAATTAACAACTCCCCCATTTTTCTGGAATTAACCCTGCGCTGTCAGAAAACCCCTTTTTCTATATTTTGATGTTTCAGGGACCCAAACGACGTCCAAATGACCTGAAACTTTACGGGGATCACTTTTTTTTGGAAGGAACGAAACGTAGGCGCGAAGGAATCAAAGAAATGGAGACCAGAAGGCAGAAAGGGGTGGGCCCACGCGGCCAGATTCCCTAACCGCGTGGGGTCCCCCATCCTGGCCCTCGGGCCTCCGCTGCCGTCGATCTTTCTTCCCGAAGCTTCGTCTTGACCTAAAAACGACTATATATAGACCCCCCCCAGGGCTTTCGCGAAAGGGAGCGCCGCAGAAACACAGAAACCACGAAACAGAGATCTGGAGTTGAAGATTGGAGGGGGAAAACTCCGGCGGGGCGCTGCCGGTGTGGTCTCCTTCCCCTCCAACAACATCTCCACCGACACCATGATGAAGAGGGAGTAGTACACCCCTGGACTATCGGTTTGTGGAAGTAACTTATATATCTCTCCTCTCTATGAGCTTCACTAATTAGTACCGTATGAGCTGTTGAACATGATTACGGTTATCTATGTAATTCCTTTGTGGTGAATCTTTATTATGAGTTAATACATGTTTGAGATTGCAATGGTTTTGTTTCAGTTATGAAAGTAGATGCATATTATGTACCCCGTTCTTATTTACTTGTCATGATCAAGCATGTTTATGAGAGCGTGTGAGGGGGAACGTGTGCATTAGTTGGAGTAACGGGGGGTGGCTAGTGCAGTGAACGTGACAGATAGTTCTGCGATCCACTTGGGTTTTCTACCTTACTTTGTTGCCTCACTAGGGATAAACAAAAATACCATGCTACCGGAGAGTGGATGTGACCTTGGCCACTATCTCCATGACTAGATCTAGCATGTTCTTATTTTAACTTCATGTCATTGAACTTATTGCTATGCTCTGGTTTATCTTAATTACTAAGGTGTTATGATTTAGTTCGCATCTTGGTGGAGCATAAGAGAGAGAACAACTTATACTTGAGATCTCTATGTTAGGACGTGATGCCCATATTATTAATAACTTGTCAAACCATGTCTTGCCATCTTACATGTTAATTTTAGTGTTCCATTGTCTACCACGTTATCAAGAGAGAGTGCATTTGTGAAACCATGAACCCCGGTCCATTTTTAATCATAAGAAACACCTTTCTAACACTTTTATCACCACTTTTGTTTGCTGCCATTATTAAATCCAAAAATACAAAAACACTTTTACATCTTGCATTCATCATAAAAAACCCAAAAATATCATTTATCATTACTACCATCATCCTTGCATATTTATTTTACCATCATTGCATATTTACTTATTGTTTGCATTGCATATTATTTTATTATCATTCTCACACCTTGTGCTTGACAACCACTTGGTGAGGTTGAGGGCACAAAACAATTTATTTTGTTGCAGGTTCTCAAGAGAAGGATAAGGAGATAACACCTGAAATACTGGTTCCCCGAGAGTTCGATATTAAACCCTCGAGTCACCCCTCGTGGGGAAAACTGTGTTCCACTACTACATACACTCTGCACTTGGAGTCTCAACCTAACCCATTTACTTTTCACGCAGGTACCACGCGAAGGGGCTAGCAACTGTTTTCTGGCGCCATTGTGGGGGAACTACGAGAAAGGGTATCAAGACGTTTTCTGGCGCCGTTGCCGGGGAGCGAAGAAGCAACACCGCATCAAGATTCCCTCTTCAACTACGCGCCCGTCATAGTAGCATCATTGGGTATCAGTAGGTTACCACTGTGGACAACTCATACCGTGGGTCTCAAACCCATCTCCCTCGATGCACTATCTATCACATTACGTGATAAACCCTTTGTGAATGGATCTGCCAAATTCTTAGACGTTTGGATATAATCCAACGCAATGACTCCGGAGTTCTTTAATTTTCGGACAGATTTCAATCTCTCTTCACATGCCTTGATGACTTCATATTATCCTTAGAACTTTTAATCTTGTGTATCACAGTTTGATTATCACAGTTCATAAGGATAGCGGGTATTGGTTTTTCAACCACAGGTAAGTCCATCAAAAGCTCTCGAAGCCACTCTGCTTCAACAGTGGCTGTGTCCAACGCTGTGAGTTCTGCTTCCATAGTTGACCTCGTTAAGATGGTCTGCTTGCAAGACTTCCAGGAAACAGCTCCACCACCGAGTGTAAACACATAACCACTCGTGGCCTTAATCTCATCAGCATCAGATATCCAATTTGAATCACTATAACCCTCCAGTACCCTCGGGTATCCAGAGTAGTGAATTCCATAGCTCGCAGTGCCTTTTAAATAACGCATAACTCTCTCGAGCGCATGCCAATGATCATCTCCCGGATTAGAAACAAACCGGCTCAACTTGCTCACAGCAAAAGAGATGTCAGGCCTCGTGGCACAAGCCAAATACATAAGCGAGCCAATAATCTGAGAATATCTCAGTTGATCTCTAGCAGTCTGTTGATTCTTTCGAAGCAACACACTAGGATCATATGGTGTCGGAGAAGGCTTACAGTCGTCATACCCGAATCGACTCAAGACCTTTTCCACATAGTGAGACTGAAGCAGTGTAATCCCACCATCACCATCTCTCAGCAGCTTGATGTTCAAGATAACATCGGCTACTCCTAGATCCTTCATCTCAAAGCAACGAGATAAGAAATCCTTAACCTCCTTGATTAGATCAAGGTTGGTTCCAAAGATCAGTATGTCATCGACATACAGACAGAGAATAACTCCCTCGCCCCCACCATAGCGATAGTACACACATTTGTCAGATTCGTTTATAATGAAACCTGCAGCAGTTAAAGTTCTTTCAAACTTTTCGTGCCATTGCTTAGGAGCTTGCTTAAGGCCATATAAGGACTTCAACAACTTGCACACCTTTGCTTCCTGACCAGGTACTACAAAACCATCGGGCTGATCCATGTAAATTTCCTCGTCTAACTCTCCATTTAGGAAAGCTGTCTTCACGTCCATTTGATGAACGAGAAGCCCATGCGAGGCAGCCAATGAAAGTAGCACTCGAATCGTGGTCAGTCTAGCCACAGGTGAGTAAGTATCAAAGAAGTCTTCACCTTCTTTCTGGGTATAACCCTTGGCCACAAGCCGCGCCTTGTACTTCTCAATAGTACCATCAGGCCTAAGCTTTTTCTTGAACACCCACTTACATCCTACAGGTTTACACCCATAAGGACGATCAGTGACTTCCCAGGTTCCGTTAGCCAAGATGGAATCCATCTCGCTACGAACAGCTTCCTTCCAGTAGTCAGCATCAATAGATGCATAGGCTTCTGAAATGGTACTAGGGGTGTCATCAACAAGGTACACAATGAAATCATCACCAAAGGACTTTGCAGTCCTCTGTCTCTTGCTCCTAACAGGAGCTTCATTGTCATCCTCCACAGGGTTATCAGTGTGTTCTATCGAAATGGTAGGTTCAGGAATAACAGCTAATTCCTGACTAGATGTGCTAGGTATCTCCTGATTTGATGAGCTAGGCATACCCTTCATGGGAAAGATATCCTCAAAGAAAGTCGCATCCTTCGACTCCATAATCGTACCAACATGAACGTCGGATACCTCAGATTTGACTACCAAAAATCTATAACCAACGCTATGAAAAGCGTAGCCCAGAAGAACACAATCCACGGTTTTTGGTCCAAGCTTGCGCTTCTTGGGAATTGGAATATTGACTTTCGCCAAACAGCCCCAAGTACGTAAGTAAGAGAGTTTCAACTTTTTCCTTTCCCATTCCTCAAATGGAGAAACAGTTTTATCTTTTATGGGAACTCGGTTTAGGACATGACAAGCTGTCAATAGAGCCTCCCCCCACCATGCCTGAGACAGTCCCGAAGTGTCTAACATGGCGTTAACCAAATCAGTTAGAGTTCGGTTCTTTCTTTCAGCCACTCCATTTGACTGAGGCGAGTAGGGAGGCGTCCTCTCATGTATTATACCATGTTCCGCACAAAACGAATCAAATTCATTGGAAAAATATTCTCCACCACGATCAGACCTTAGCCTTTTAATCTTTCGATCAAGTTGGTTCTCTGCTTCAGCTTTATAGTTTTTGAAGTAGTTTAAAGCCTCATCTTTTGTTTTCAGAAAATACACATAACAATATCTAGTGGAGTCATCAATAAGCGTCATGAAATATTTCTTTCCGCCTTTTGTCAACACGCCATTCATCTCACAAAGATCTGAATGTATAAGTTCCAGTGGCGCCAAGTCTCTTGCCTCCGCAGCCGTATGAGACTTGCGAGGTTGCTTAGCTTGCACACACACTTGACACTTGGAACCTTTGACAGTAGTGAATTTCGGAATTAAATCCAAATTAGCTAGCCGCGTCATGCAACCAAAGTTAATATGACAAAGTCGTGAATGCCAAACATTATATTCAAATTCGTGACAAATATGATTAATAACTTTGGTGCAAATATCTGACAAAGATAGGCGGAACAAGCCTCCGCACTCATAGCCTTTACCAACAAATTGTCCATACTTAGATATTACAACTTTATTGGACTCGAAAACCAACTTATAACCATCTCGACACAGAAGAGATCCGCTAACGAGATTTTTATTGATGGAGGGCACATGATGAACGTTCTTCAGGCGCACGGTCTTCCCCGAAGTAAACTTCAGATCGACCGTACCAACACCACGAACAGAAGCATGTGAGTTGTTCCCCATCAGCACGGGAGAAGTCCCTGTGACCTGGTAAGAAGAAAACATGGAAGCATCAGCACAAACATGTACATTGGCACCAGTGTCAATCAACCATTCAGGAGAATGACAAACTGAAAGAATGGTAGGAAATATACCGTACCCAGATTCCTTCATCTCAGTGTCGCCGATGACAACATTGGCAGTCTTGCCGCTGTTCTCCGATGTGCGAAGCTCATGGCGGTTAGGACAGCGAGGTGCCCAGTGATTCGGATCACCGCAAACATGGCATGCTCCCTTCCTTGGCTTATTGTTGTTCTTCTTGAAGTTGGTAGACTGTGAAGGCTTGTGCCTATCGTCAGACTTGCCTTTACCCCCGATTTGTTCTTGTTAAACTTGGGCTTGTGGGGCGGCTGGTAATTCTTCTTCTGTACCACATGGGCACTAGAACCAGCCTCAGCAACTCGAGCACGTGTATCCTTTGCTCTCGCCTTCTCTTCAACATCAAGCGACCCAATGAGATCCGAAACGGAAAACTCTTGTCTCTTGTGTTTCAGAGAAGTAGCAAAGTTGCTCCACGAAGGTGGAAGCTTGGCGATAATGCCACCGGCAACAAACTTGTCCGGTAAATTACACTTAAAGTGCTCAAGTTCCTTAGCGAGTGACTGTATCTCATGAGCCTGCTGTACAACAGAGCGCTCATCAGTCATCTTGTAGTCATAGAATTGCTCCATGACGTACAGCTCGCTGCCAGCGTCCGAGGCACCAAACTTGGCCTCGAGCGCATCCCACATGTCCTTGCCGTTATCAAACGACATATACGAGTCCACAATGGAGTCGTCAAGAACACTCAGAAGGGCACCCTTGAAAAGGGTATCGAGCTTCTCAAAAGCTTCCAGTTGTTCAGCATTGAGATCGCCCTCAGGCTTGCCTTTGGTGGCAGCATAGCAGTTACTGTTTTGAAACCAGTAAACTGCTCTCATGCGCCACCGTTTATACTGTACCCCTTTGAAGGGAAACGGCCTCATAGACGCGAGAAAGCCAGGCGCAGCAAATTGCCTATAATCAGGTTTTTGGATTGTTGAATATATAAGCAATTTAGCTATTGATTTAATCCGCGAAAACAGTAAATAGTTTATGACTAGAATAACCAGAATTATACTAATCATGCGATCTACTTGAATAGTAGATAAATAGAACGAATCTAAAGCAACTACTACAAGCAGAAACTGTAGCAGTATCGTAAACAGGAAGATCAAGTAATCATACGGTGCAGCGGCAGCCGAAGCGTTGGCGTTGCTGTTGTCGCCCATGTCGTCGATGAAGAGGCTGCCGATGTCGGGGAAGAAGTCGTCGTTGGGGAAGAACTCGATGCCAGTAGTCGCGCGAGTGCGCTCCCCAAAAACCTGATCGCCCCTCTCCCGTACAGGATCACAAGAGGCGAGGTTCCGGAGGCCTACTGTCCCTTCAACCGGTGCACGCCGGAAGACGGGATGGAGAAGACTTGGAAGACGGCGGCGCAAGCTTTTGGAACGGTGGTGCGAGACCATGTGTTGCTTATATGTGCCAAAATTGGCTTGGTTCGGTTTTATATAGTGCAGGTTGGGAGTCAAAGCAGCCCTCATAAACGCGTCCGTTTATGATTTAGAAACTGCCGTATTAAACACGTCCGTTTATGAATTAAAAACGGTCACAATAAACGTGTTTGTGAATCAGAAACGGCTGTATTAACCGTGTCTGTTAATGAATTAGAAACGGCCGTAATAAACGTGACCGTTACTAATTAATCAATGACTCAGAAACGGCTGTATTAACCGTGTCTGTTAATGAATTAGAAACGGCCGTAATAAAGTGACCGTTACTAATTAATCAATGACTCGTTAATTATCCCAATTAACAAAATATAATAATGTGCCAATGAGAATTTCTGAATTTATCTTGGGCTAGTAAATACTAGTAAATTCCAACATACCTATCAATCTTCCCTTTCGTAGGAATTTGGTACGAGTCAATAGGGATTTGTGGTTCCACTTAGTTGGGAAACTTATGCGTGTTAACTTAACTAGTGAACCGGATAAATTGAACTGGAAACTAACTTCACCGGGGTCTTTTTTTAGTTAAATCTTACTATGCCAGACTGCTCAACGGTCACACAAGATACTTCCGTAAATATCTTTGGAGACTTAAGATACCTCTAAAAATAAAAAATTCTTATGGTTTTTAAATCAAAAGGAATTATTAACAAAGGATAACTTGATTAAACAGAGATGAACATGTTGCAAGAAATGTGTTTTCTGTGATTCATTTCATGTACTTTCGTACGGGATATTTGGCGATTGGTGCATTTTACTTTTAACATCTATCTTCCAACAAGTGTAGCAAATATGTATGGTAGCTGGTTGAACGACGTGAATAAAAAATCAAAGCGCGAATTAAAATAGGCGCGGCGGCTATTATGTGGGCAATTTGGAATTGTCGTACTGATATCATATTTAACAATGCACAATCTACTCACTATTTGCAGCTTATAGACAAGACAGCTTATTGGATCCACATGTGATCCTTTCTTCTGCCCGCGGATCAGCGTGTACTCATGGATACCGGATGTACTCGGATGATGATGGTCGTACGGGCTATCTTCTGTCGGGGTGGGTGGCCACATCATAAGCGATTAGATGGCTAGAGCCCTATTTATGTGGTTGATTTTTGTATCCATTCCGAGTGATCCATGAATTTTAACACTTATGTGAAGGGGGTCGTAGGCAGAAAACAAAAAAAATTTAGCAACGATAACCTTAAACTAGCCAAGATCTATAACTATGCAGATATATAGTAACTGTGGAGAACAATATACATACCCTTGTAGACCATAAGGGGGATTACGCTCCTGCACAAGCGTTGTTGATGAAGCCGACGACGCCGACCTCAAGGTCGTGTAGTGGAAGAAGACGAACTTCCAGTGCCACACGTGTAGCACCTCGTAGCTCTACACACGTACAGAGTTGACGATGGGCTCCAGATCCAGCGAAGCAGCGGAAGCGAAGACTTGGACCCAGCAGCACGGCGGTGTGCGTATGGTGGAGAGATTTCTCTCCTCGTACGCAGCTCCGGAAACGGAACCACGCTCAAGGAAGAAGAAGAGGAGATGGAATGGATTTCAAAGGCAAAGGGGGCTCCCCTATTTAAAGGAGAGGGAGGGCTTCCCACCTTGGTGGCTTAGCCATGTGGGACTAAACCCCACATGGTGCGCCGGCCAAGGGGGCTGCTCCGGCCCTGGTGGGCCCCATTCGGCCCAGCCAGGCCGGCCGGCCCTTCCCCCTTTTTTTTTCCTTTTTCCTTTTTGGGGTTTTTCCCTAATGGGCCTCTAAGGCCCATCTAGGTGGAAATGCCTTAAAATTCGAATTTAATTAAATAAAAAATATATTTAATCATTAATTACACTAATTAATATTAAATACATATTATTTAATTTATTCGAGCTCCGAAACTTATTCCGTTGCCCTCCGATCATCATCGGACATGTCTCGGAACACTTCCGGTGTTCTCCAGAAGTTTCTCCTAATATCCTATCTTTATAAAATCATCGCCTACCCTTAAGTGTGCCACCCTACGTGTCGGGGGAATACTTTGTAGATTAACCCGCGGCCCATATTTGATAAAGTGCGACTCAATTACTCGCACCACCAAAGGCCTGCATGAAAGCAAGCCCAATATCGCACCGCCACAAGAAGAAGGATCTAGAAGACATATTCTGGAGGACGTGAGGAGGAGTTAGTCTCCAAGTAGGTTCCGGTCGATGTATTCCTTGTGGAGGAAGTTTCCTTTGTAACCTAGCGAGCCTCTGTGTATATAAAGAGAACTCGCAGGACTTAGACAGGGTCAAGCTATCAAGCCCTAAAACCCTAGTTCTTACGGCGAGTACCCAGATCGGATCGCCTCCATTGTAAACACCACATATATCATATCAATACCAATCTAGGGTAGGCAGGAAGTAGGTCTTTACCTCACATTGAGGGGCCGAACCTGGGTAAATCTGTGTTCGTCCTTGTTCCTGCGATCCCAAGCTCGGAGACGATTGACTCGCGCAAATCCCACACCTACGAAGTCATCCATGACATCTGACGTGACAAACCCACGACAGTTGGCGCCCACCGTGGGGCCTGCGGTCAAGAGAGTCACGTTCCGCGCAAGATCAGAATCAGGGTTCAAGGACATCGCCATCGGCCAAGTGGAAGATATCAATGGTGTTCCCTTCATCGACGACTCAGAGTGGGGACCTGAGACAGATCACGTTGAATTTGGGTATATTATTCCCATCGGGTCTGTGTAAATCTTCGTCGGGTCCGTCAGTCGCAGATCTACAGACGCGACTCAAGGAGGCGAATCAGGAGATGAACTGCGGCCAGTCAGGGTCCGCGTGCTAGAAGAACTGCAACAAGCCGCAGCAAAAACATCCGCCTCCGTCCCGTCAAAACCAATCTGGGAACCTCTGCCTAGCCGGGAAAGAGATCCCAAAGTTGAAGAAATCGAAGCTGTCAGGGCGGAGCTTTGTGAAGAAGCGCAAAGACTCGCGGCAGAGCGCAAAAAACTCCAGGAAGAAGATCGGCGACTGAGGCGTTGGCAGCAAAAGTAGCAGGCAATTTGCACCAAGACTGACAAGGGGGGCGAGAGATGAAGCAGAAGTTCCACGATAATCCGGAGAGCAATATGCACGTCGCGATCGGGATATTGTCAAAAATAGTACCAGTCGGAGATACGCGAGCTGACAAGGAAGCTCGCCATGCGATTGGTCTGCTACAAACTGCTGCCCTACAGCAAGCAAACATGTATGGAATCACGCCTAACGAGCCGCAACACGAGGTATCGTGGGGCGAGGAAAGTTGCAACGTGGAAGAAGTAGACAACCAGCTAGCAGGACTGCAAATATCACCAGATAAGAGAGTAAGGCTGAGGGTAAGCCACAAATGCTCGACGCGACTCAACCAACCCAGTTTGAAACTGATTCAGATGAAGATACAGCACCCGTGAGCTCCTATTCGTTATTGAAAGGACCAGCGTGTTTCGGGGAGGAAATACGGCTCACTCGTTTCCCACCGAACTTCGGTGAGTCGCAGCAGGTCACCACCTACCATAATGATCTAGACCCTGTCCTGTGGATAGAGGATTATGAAATAAACATGACAGGAATCGGTGTAACTCAGGAGGTGCTCGCAAAGTATTTTCACTTGGTATTACAGGGAGAAGCCAGGGATTGGCTACTAAGGTTGCCGCCAAAGTCAATAAACTCATGGGAAGAATTGAAGGATAAGTTCATCAAAAGATTCCAAATAGAAGGCGTGAAAAACCTCAGGCAATGGGTCCAGAAGGAGAACGAATCAACCAGCGAGTGGATAAAACAAGTCACAGGGATCCTTGACTCCGCCAAAGATATCACGGCGCAACCTGAAGTGCAAGTTATGAGAAAGAACTGTAGATTTGAGCCACCGGTGCGTACCTTAAGCCGCACTGGACATAAGATCGATAGTTTTGACCAACTCTTGGCGACTGCTAGCAAGCACGCAGAGACAGATAAGATGGCAAGCGGCTCATCGCCAATCTCAAAGGAAACCGAACACTGTAAGTATCAACTAAGGGAGCAGAAAAGAGACAAGGAGTCACTCCCCAATAGCGCCAAAGGGATTTTTGATAGTCCTTGCGACTTACACCGCAGAAGAGATGGGAGACTCGCGGGCCACACAAAGGCGCAGTGTCATTACTACAGGCGATGGAAAGAAGGTGATTCATCAACCGCGACTAACACAGACCAATGCAGCATAAGGACGAGGGGAGCTCCTGCCAAAAGCCTGATATTTCAGTAAGAAGAAACATAGGGCAATTTCATACCATGGATGTACAAACAGCGGGCAACAGAAGACAAATGAACAGCGGGTGGAGCCGCGACCCAGTCCCAACGTTGGAAAGACACCGCCGTTGGACAGAGCGATCGGTTGTTTGGAGTCGCGACGATCATCCCCCAGAAGTAAAAGATCCAGGACAGTTGGCTCTTGTTGTCACACCGCAAGTCGCGGGATACAGGCTGAACAAAGTCCTCATGGATGAAGGAGGGAGAGTAAACATCCTATACCAAGACACGCTCCGTCGAATGAATATACCCGAGCGGCGGCTACAGCCAACAAGGAAGGATATCCAAGGCATAATTCCAGGAATAATCACTCGACCTATAGGAAAAATAACCCTCGAAGTCAGCTTCGGGATCGAGCGAAACTTCCGCACAGAACTCCTGAACTTCGAGGTTGTAGCTGTCAAAAGCCCATACCATGCGATCTTCGGGAGAAAAGCTTATGTCAAATTCACTGCCCGCCCCTGCTACATATACCTGCAGTTAAAGATACCAGGACCAAACGGCGTGATCACAGTGCATGGAGACAGACAGAGAGCACTAGAATGCGAGGAAGCAGGCTCAGTAATCGCAGAAGAAGCTTGCATCGCCAACTCCCCACACGGTCTCAGGCTGTCAGTGAACCTTCGCAGCCCAAAACGAGTCGCCTTGGGGACTCAGAACGGACGGACAGCAGGACGCGCCCACCAGATGGTGAACTCCAATCATACAGTCGCGAATCAGGAAGATAATACTCCAGGAATCGCTTTGATACAAAAAGAAAACAAGAGATGGCGTATATGCATATATCCAATATCAATCAACAACCCAAGTCAAAGAGGTCCAACTATTGTGAGACCTTACCCCCCGCGACTCATCCTCCAAGGACGTGAATCAGCATAAGTCACAACTCAGTGCGACTACTCTATCAAAAAAAATTGCCCCTCACTTTGGCATGAAAAACACATCGGAGCTATCATGCTCGACCCGAGTCGCTTTTAGCGACTCAAACATGAACCAATTAGGTGTTCAACCCCACTCCGTCAGGAGTATTAATTCGCAAACAAGTGCGATGAGTATCAAGTATGCATGACCTGCGGGAACAGAAAACTCGCATTAAAGGGTCTGCATCGTCTTTGTCACACCCTGTAATAAATTGAGTGGTTATGAAATAAAGCCGGCGCCCTTGACATTCAAGGGTTCTTCGTTTCGCCTCAACTATCATTGAGTCGCTGAGTCTTTTGAATTTCATACATCACCAACCCTGAGGGCTTTTTTACGAAGCACAGCGAGCACAGCTCGCTGCCTCAACCTTTGCCAAACGAGTGGCAGTCCTTAAGCTAGAAGTGTCTTGCATTATGCGGCCAAAGTACTGGGGTGTGGCATCAATCAAGCTTGATTGCCTATCATGGCCACTCTCGACCCTGAACACACATGTTCCTAGGAAATACTGAGCCGCGCGAGCGTCTACTTAATGAAAGTATCATAAAAGAACCTGCTTATAGGTCACAAAAGTACTGCTTATAGTACACAAAATTTTTACAGACTAACGGGCACGTCACTATTGACAAGTCCCACATTACTATTGGATATTTATTTCTGCTTTCGAGTCGCAGGAACAGAAGACTTCGCGGCTTGTCTTGAGGTTGGAGCAGCAGGTGTCCTTATAACCAGGGCACCACCAGACGAGGTAGAAGGACCACCAGGTCCTGAGGATGGATTGGAAGCTCGGGATGATTCAGCCCCAGTGGATTTCTCCTTCGTAGCTTTGCTAACATCAGGATTGAACTTCCCCAGATAAGAGCCCAAGTCTAAATTCTTAACAAATAATGTGGCGTATCCACGCATACCCTTCCAGATGTCGAAATATTCACTCATTGGAAGCTCAGTACCATCCGCGCGCTTCGCCCGGTCGTGAGGAGCAATCTTGCCAACCTCTATTTCTGGATAATATGCCCGGAGTAATGTTAACACATGAGCAGCTCCGGAGCGAGCAGAGGACCCCTTCCAATCAGAGACATAGTGAGGAGCCTTAAACAGCCTGTTCAGCCAAAACTCACATGAATCTGAAGCATCAGGCGTAGGGGCGATTTTTGTCATAACCTCTTTGGTTACTTTAAGAAGGCGCAGGCTAAAATCTTGAAGATATTCCCGTTGATCCTTTAAATTGGAGCGGTACACTGGAGCACCAGGCCCTACATCAAACAACAAGATGTTATTCAAATCAGCAACTCATGGTGGTAACCCAGATATGAATGATCAAGAGACAAATTACTAAGGATGTACCGGCGAGTTGAAGAATGGCTGATTTAACAACAGATCCAAAACCCTCAAAAGCCTTGAGCAGCGAGTTATATTTTTCATCTCGCGCGGCGAGCTCCCTCGCATGGTCTCCTTTCAGCCGATCAAGCAGTTCAGATTTGATATTCAACCCCTCTCGCAAGGATTTTATAACTTCATCCTTCTCCATAAGTCGCTGCTTGGAATCTGCTTCGAGCTCTTTAAATTGCTCTTCACAGGAGTCAAGTTGATCTTTGAGTATCTTTATTTCTTGCGCCTGGTTTTTAATGATCTTGTTATGATGTTCCAAGGCAGATCGCATCACAGAGGAAAAATATAAGCAATTCAGAAAGGTACTTGGGGGCTCAAAACTTGGAGAAAAGAAAGAATCAACACCCTGTCAACCGACACAAGGTCTTGATCCTTGGGGGCTACAGTATGCGTACCTGGTGACTTGGAGAAAATTGCCCAACCAGGCTGCGCAGTAAAGCAGCGTGCTTATCTCTGGCATCGATTATGGCATCTGCAATTGATTTGGAACTACTAGTGCTTGGGAGACCAGCCACTTCAGAAATAGGAGCTCCAACTTGAATTGGCATCCCTACAACATTTGGAGTCGCAGACGGCGCTGCGACTGGAACCATGGCAGGAGCCGCATCGGCAATACCCTCTTCTAAAAAAGGTTTCAGATAAGTCGCGCCATCGCTAGTTCCCATGTTCTCGCCAGCAACATCATCTTCGCTCGTGGTTGGCTGAGAAGGAGCAGTGAAGGAGGCAGACTTTGTATCCCCTTCAACCATGGCCCTGCAAGATATTGATGGTTATAGACTAAAGTGGCAGGGTCACAGCCATAAAAGGAAAGCAAATCCTACCCAGAAGCAACACGAATGCTCTTCATCAGGCAACCAAAGGAAGGAGAAGATAAATCTTGCAGATCTGAGCCTACGGGACGGAAAAAACAGCAGTGAATAAACAACCCTTCTTGGAGACACATGAGTACAAAGAAAAGAGAAGAGAATGTCACAAGGAAATATCCGAACTTGTCGAGGGGCAATTCTTCACCGCAGGCTCGGAGGAAAGTACAGTGCTGTCAGGCTTAGCAAGCTTTAAAGATTTGGCAGCTTTGATATCCATAAGCAACGCCAAGGCCTTGCGACGTTTCTCAGGTTGCGAGGGATCTTCTGAGCTCTCGGATAGAAGACGCTTAGAGGACCTGCGAGGTACTTCAGGAAGCGCCAGGAAAGATGTGCCTAGAGCCGTGGACAAAAGAGCGTTGGCCATTTGTTGCTCCTCTTCAGATGTGCTACCACCAGGCTCAGAAACAGTGCCATGTGTAATCGTTTCCTCACCAGGATCAGCAACTTCTTCTGGTGACTTGACAGTGGTTTCTTGGCCTGAGTCGGCCTCCTCTTCGGATGGGAGAGTCCAAAAGTAGGGATCAATCTGAAAGAGAATCAATGTCAGAAATAGTCAACTTTGAAGGAAGAAGTCCTAGGAGGAAAAAGTTACAAGAATAATTACCACAAAAGGCTTGTGTTCAGCCCAGAAAGGAGCAAGGCCGACGTTATCATATGAGTCAATGTCCTCGTTCGTCACTCGGCGAATGAAGTTTATCCACTCCCCTTTGTCCCAATCTTCAGGGCAAGTACGATCAACGTCATCCGCGTGACAGGTGAAATCCACCATAAGTCGCAGACGGCGACTCACGGGCTGAATTCGCCATTTGGTCCAGCAAGATATAAGATCCAATCCGGTCAGGCCATGGAGCGTCAACGCCCTCACCTTATCTAAAAGAATCTCGATGGAGGGGAACGAAGAAGGATCGGGTTTGGAAGACAAAGCAGGGGTAGCCTCGAAAGGAAGTGGAGACCAAGGGGGAAGACGAATTTCGCCCTCAGGAGAAGTGTCTTTGCAGTAAAAGAAAGTTCTTTGCCAATCCTTAACTTTTTTGGCAAGGGCTAGCTTTGGGAAAATACTACCCTTACGGCGTTGGAAAGATATGGCGCCACATTGGAGGAAGGAAGCATCTGTTGCTTCTCTTTGACTATTGCAGCCAAAGAGAGCGAGCCAGAAGTCTATTGAAGGAGAGACGCCCAAATAATCTTCGCAAAGAACATGGAAGTTACTCACTTGCAATATTGAATTGGGACCGATGTCATGAAGGCGAAGACCCAGCCGCTGCATCTGGGAGCGAAAGAAGAGAGAACTGGGGGGCTTGAATCCGCGCTCGACGTGTTCCACAAAGATCACCACTTCTCCTGGCTGCGGATCGGGAATTATCTCCTCGCCAGCGGCGCTCCATTCACATTGATCTCTCGGTGGAAGAAGGCCGCGAGCGGCCAAAGACTCCAAAAATACATCATCAATCCATGAGCCTTCCCAGTTGCAACTACGGGAGACATCTTTTCCAATCAAGGGGATTTTTTGCCAGAAGATTGCAAGCGCAAGAAGCGGAACCAAAGGCGGCGGAGAAAAGTAGCGGAGGTGTAACTGAAGTAGAGCGCCAGGGAGGCTGATGGGCCAAGCTAAAAAGCCCAGGCCCGGAAGGCGTTCAGATCTGAAAACCAACAGGCACGACCAGATGAGTCGCGCCCTTGAGCCGCCAAGAAGGTTATAAGTCGCAAATGGCGATACAAAAATTGGAGTTTAGCTGGTACATTCATGTGAGCGGTTCAACAGTTCAACAAGACAAAGAAGCCTTCATCCGAAGTCCAAGCTGAACTTGGGGGCTAATGTCAGGGGAATACTTTGTAGATTAACCCGCGGCCCATATTTGATAAAGTGCGACTCAATTACTCGCACCACCAAAGGCCTGCATGAAAGCAAGCCCAATATCGCACCGCCACAAGAAGAAGGATCTAGAAGACATATCCCGGAGGACGTGAGGAGGAGTTAGTCTCCAAGTAGGTTCCGGTCGATGTATTCCTTGTGGAGGAAGTTTCCTTTGTAACCTAGCGAGCCTCTATCAAGCCCTAAAACCCTAGTTCTTACGGCGAGTACCCAGATCGGATCGCCTCCATTGTAACACCACATATATCATATCAATACCAATCTAGGGTAGGCAGGAAGTAGGTCTTTACCTCACATTGAGGGGCCGAACCTGGGTAAATCTGTGTTCGTCCTTGTTCCTGCGATCCCAAGCTCGGAGACGATTGACTCGCGCAAATCCCACACCTACGAAGTCATCCATGACATCTGACGTGACAAACCCACGACACTACGGTTCGGGATCACTTCAGACATGATAGAGACACGTTCTCAGATCAATAACTATCAGCGGTGGCTGGACTAGCTTGATCTCATCACTTGACAATTCTATCTTTACTCGTCTGTGATATTACATCCCCGTGACCTAGTCACATGCTTACAAGCTCATTGATGTAATCTCACCGAGTGGGCCCAGAGTATCTATCCTGCTATGTGGATTGGAAAATCCCGCTCTTGATCACTCGCCTCCCCACTTCCATCGGATACCCGAAAGGGACACCTTTAATGTCACGCTAGATAAGGCATGACGTTTGATGCAATCAAAGTATCTTCTAGAAGCAGCGATTAAGATATGATCTCACAGTCAAAGGTATGAACACTACGTTTCTATATATCTTGGGTGTGTGTCCATCACATCATTCACCTAATGATATGACTCCATTGTAAATTGAGTAAATGTCCATGATCAGGAAACCTTGATCATTTGTTGCCAATGGACTAGTCAAGAGGCTACTAGGGACCTGGTTGTTTACATACCACACGTGCATTAATGTTTCCGCTTAATACAGTTATAGCATGGTACAAAACTTATTATGAACAATTGCGATATGACAACTAAAATATCTTTATTAATTGCCTCTAGGGCATATCTCCAACAGTCTCCCACTTGCACTAGAGTACAGATTAATCTAGTTTAGAACTTGGTAAAAGCCTAACACCTATAGCATTTCGGTGTTTATCATGCTTGTCTCGTGGAAGAGGTTTCGTCAGTGGATCTGCAAGATTCAGATCCGTACGTATTTTGCAAATCTTTACATCGCCTTCCTTGACATACTGTCTTATCACATGGAAGTGTCAGAGAATGTGTTTGGCGGTTGAGTGAGACCTTGGTTCCGTCATGTTTGCAATAACACCTGTGTTGTCGCAGTAGAGGTTCACAGGGTCTTGCGCGCTTGGGAACACTCCGAGCTCGATGACGAACTTCCTCAGCCAAACAGCTTCATTTGCAGCATCCGCAGCAGCAATATACTCCGATTTCATTGTAGATTGGGCTACTTTGGGTTGCTTCCCACTTCTCCAGCTCACAGCGCCTCTGTTCACCGTAAACACATATCCTGTTTGAGATTTCGAATCATCTAGATCTGTGTCAAAACATGCATCAACGTAACCTGTTACGCCAAGTTCCTCTTCACAGCCTCCATAAACCAAAACATTTCCTTAGTCCGATTAAGATACTTCAGAATGTTCTTAACAGCTGTCCAATGATCCTTGCAAGGATTACTTTGAAATCGGTTCGTCAAACTAAGAGCCAATGCTACATCGGGTCGAGTACTTAACATGGCATACATGATCGATCCTATGGCTGAGGCATAATGAGTGCCATCCACGGCAGCCTTATCATGAGCCGTCACTGGACATTGAGCCTTGCTCAATGCTTTACCCTTGACAACCGGCAAACAACCTTTCTTTGCCTTATGCATATCGAACTTCTTCAATATCTTATCAAGGTAAGTACATTGACTTAACGCTAATAGGCGCCTTGATCTATCACGATAGATTTTAATGCCTAATACGTATGCAGCTTCTCCTAAGTCCTTCATCGAAAATTTACTGTTTAAATATTCCTTCACGCTATTCAGAAGTTCCACACTATCCCCAATTAGTAATATATCATCCACATATAGAACTAGGAATGCAACTGAGCTCCCATTCATTTTCTTATAAATTGTAACATCCCAAAAATATTAGTCAGTATTATTATTCCCAAAAATGAGAGCCAACAAAAACTTTTGCTTAATTATATGTGTTGATCTCATATTGTTATTTGTGTTGTTTGTTTCTTGCTAATTATGTGTTGCTTGCTCTAAATAAAGACATGAAGAAAAGAAGAGAAATAAAATAAAAAGAAAAGCAAGAAAATAATGTGACAAGTGTCACATAAAATTCTCCAAGTGAGAATTTGTTTTCCTTCACAATAAAATTCAGTGGAGTGGTAATGTAAACACTCCCATTTTATCCTTACTACTTTTCTCTCTCAACTCATATTTTTGAACTAGTTTTAAAATTCTAAAGTAAATCAATTTGAAATAAAACAAAATTCCATAATTAAAACCCTATGAACAAAAATGATTCAAAACATTTTATTTTGAAATGCCAAATTTTGTGGAGCTACTACATGCTATTTGGAAGCCTCACACATATTTGTGAATTTTTTAAATTGTTTAAGTACCCCAAATAAAATTCAGAAAATGCTGCTGGAAATGAAAAGAAGTAAAAAAAGCAGAGAAGGACCTAGTTGTAAATGGAAAAAAGAGTCCAGGGGGCGTTCTGCAATTTCGCCGTCGTCTCCTACCCCTAGCTCCCCGTCACCGTCGCCGTGTCGCCATGGTCATCGTCGCCGTTCCCTGGCCCCCCAGGGCCCCCCTTGCTCGCGTTCGTCCACGCTCGTTGCCTCTGCAGCCTCTGCGGGCACTCGAGCACCTCTCTCGCCCCGACGCGGCCACTGTCCCCCGTTGCTCGCCGTGGAGAGAACGGGCGGCGCCGGCCAAATTCGCCCCACCCGCTGCACCTCGACACGCACCCGTCGCCACAGCTGCTCCCAGCTCGCTCCCGGACCCCCCAGACCCCTCTTCCTTGCGCTGCTTGCACGCGTCGCCGAGGAATCGGGAAATCCCCGCCGGAGGCGCCATGGACGCTGTCCATGCGCTCCGTCCACGATACGCCGGCCCTGCCCTATTTAACCACCCCTGAGCCTCGCCACAGACACCACACCGCACCACACCCACTCCACTCCCCTCTGTTCCCCGCCAGGAGGGCGTGCTCGCTGCCGCGTCGACCTCGCCGTGTCCGAGGTAGAAGGCGACCGTGGCCACGCCGTTGGGCTGCCCCATTTCCTTCCCAAACCCCTGCACCGTGTTGCTTTCTCTCCCCGCACTCACCCAAGCCCTTTTTGCCATCTTATTCGTGCACAGACGCGCCGTGAAGCCTCGCCGGAGTTGCTGTCCGTGGCCGTGGAAGACGGAGACCTCGCCGCCGACGAACCAGCCCACCCCAGCAAGTGCAACTCAGCCAGGAGCTTCCTACACGCCGCCGCCATCGATCTGCATTATCTCCGCGACCTCCCGAGCCCCCTAGGTGAGAGATCCTTCCACCACGCCGTCGCGGCAGCGCCGCCGATTTTAGGTCGCCGCCGATGCCTTTGATCATGGGCCGTTGGATCTCGATCCAACGGACGCGTACCGCTTCGGTTAAAAAAAGGAGAGAGAGAGACTGACGGGCGGGCCCCGCTTGTCAGGATTTTATTAATTTCCACCCGCGCACTGTGTCGCTGACATGTAGGCCCCACTTGTCATAGCTTTCAACATTATCCAGAGAACAATTAAATTCAAATTTAAACTTCTCTGTTAAAACAGTACTAGATCCAACTTTGAAATTCAATATCTCGAGATTTAGGAATCCAAATAAATCAAACTCAATTGTTCTGGAAATCTTATGAAAATTGTTAACCAACCCAATTGGATTCAATTAATTTAGATGAATAGTTAAAAACTATTATTAAAAATACTACAGAAGGTTTAAATTCTAAACTTGTTTGTTTCTGATACTCTGTTAGTCCAAATAATTCCAAATCAATTTTTCTAGCTTAGTACTGCCATGTATTAGCTTCCCTAATTTTGGTAGAATTATTTGTGCATTATTAATTGTTTAGTATTAAGTTGAAATTTAAACACCCTTCTGCACTCAAACATTTAAATATGTTTAATGGTTAACCCAAATGAATTAGGACCAATTTTTTTAGGTCACATTTAGTCATGTTTAGTTACCCCTAAAAGGATTTAATTTTAGGATCAACATAACTTAATTGGTAGCTAAAACTTGATTATTAAGTTACTGGATTCAAACATTTGTGTAGGGAGTTTGGTAACTCCAATTGATCCAAATCAAATTGTGTTGTCTTCTACACATCAGTAGCTTTCTAAAGAAATTTAGTTTGTATTTTTGTGACCAACAGAACTCAAGTTGTGGAATTAAACATGTTCAACAAGTTTCTGCCATAATTTAGAAGTAATTAAATAATGTTTAATTCAATTATTTGAAAACCAAATTGTATGGTTTGATGTGTGCAGTAGCTATTTGTGATGTTTATGATTGTTATGTTGAGATGATTGCTTGAGTAGTTTAGTGATTGGTTGTATTTGTTTGCTTATTAATTAGACGAGAACGTTGTCGGATTTATCGAGGAAGGAGAGTTTGCTGAACCCGAAGATCAAGATCAAGGTCACTTTGCCGAGCAAGGCAAGCTACTCTCTGAGCTTGCACCTAAATACATATGCATCTACTTTGATCAAATGATTTACTCTTAAGGCATTGGTTTACAAAACCTTTTCAAAAAGTATAGGAATATTATTTTGCCACCCTATGTAGAAGTATAAGGTAGTTTGTATAAAACTATAGGATGGGAAACAATGTTGTTTATTCAAAACTCCTTTGAAAATACTTGTGTGATTATGGAATACCGAGATGTCGGTGTTGAAATGGAGAAATGGAGAACGAGGATGTTTATGAAAAATGCACAGTGTCCTAGTACTATGACGACCAATCTTACCCTGTGCGACCACATTTACCACATATGGGAAAAGGCGTAGTCATGTAGTTTGCTCTTATTAGTATGGGATACCTCATCGACAGAGCTGACTCCGTTATGCATGAGGGGATGGTCCGAGGACCTACCCCCTGACCCGGTCCTCACACAAGTTGGTGGGGAGGATAGAAGGTTCCACCATAAACCGCCGGACAAAACTATGAGTCCTCACACTTAGGGTTTCTGACGGGAAACTGGACTGGGTGTCGATGGAAAGTGTCATATGGGAAGGATCCTATACTAGCATGAGCAAATAAGAGGCTATGGCCGGCGGCTTACTTCGCATACACCTGGTATGGCGAGACGTGGCAGACACGATGAGTTGCCGGATGGATGTGGGCTAAAAGCGTGCTACCTCTGCAGAGGGTTAAAACTATTCGAATAGCCGAGTCCTCGGATATGGACAATTGGGAGGCTATCCTAAGACCATGTGCAAGTTTTTGAAAGACTTTGAGTTTTAAAAAGAAAATGAAGTGGAGAATGTTCCTTACACCTATACCAACGGGTCGGCATGAGGTAGATGGAGGAAGTGGACCATGACGGGCTATGGTCGAAAAAAGGAGGAGTTTTGGAGAAACGGATAAAATGATGATTTCTTTAAAAGTGGTTATAAAACTCTTCTTACCTTTTTCAATAAAGATATAGAGATGTTTAAAATAAATAAAAGTTGTCCATTAAGTTAAAACTAGTGCATACTCATGTTGGGGTAGTTTGCGAGTACATTCAAATGTACTCATATTGGTTTCGTCCCTGGCTATTGTCCTAGCCAGACTACGAGGAGGAGCACTACGCCGGGCAGGAGTATGGCGACTTCTATGCGAACTAAGGATCTCCACAAGTCAGCTGCCTGTCGGGTTGTCATCGTTAGAATATGATGTCTACTGCGCCTTAGCTTCCGCTGATATTTTGGTTTGGCCCATGAAGGCACCTATGTAAGACTTGGTCTAAATGACCATTTATGTAAGACTTTTAATTCGGCTGTAATGGATGTAAACTTTGGTATCCAATTCGGATTATGTGCAACGACAGACTGATCAAGGGATCGTTGTGTTAAGCATAATCGGGTATTTCGGACAGCTAGTCCGGGGTCCCCACAGACTTGGTATCAGAGCCATCCTGACTTTAGGAAACCTTAGTTAGCATGGTCGTTAGACAAATGTTACCAAAAGATTAATTTCTAAAAGAAAGGAGTGAAGTATTTTCGAAAACTGCTTATCTCCAATCCTCTTACTTATGCAAAAATTTATTCTCATTAAACATTACAATTTCCTTAGTATCCTTAAAATTTTGCAGACTTGTCATCCCATTAAACTTAAAATTCTGCTTATTGTTACCTCACTAAAATTAAAATTTGGTACACTTATCATCTCACTAACTTAAAATTTTGCTTAAAAATTGTAGATGGCACTCCATTGGACCGAGTTCGTTCAGCTTGAGAAGGATAGCAAGTTGACGTTTGAGAGGGACTTGTTCGAGTTGAGCAAGCTGTTAGGTCGCCCCGCTCCAGAGTTTGAGGGAGCTCAGATTGACGTTCACGGTGTCGGAAGGCTGAGCTGGCTCATCAAGTCATCAGTTCGCAGGAACATCAAGTCTCCCAGTTCCAGGACACTCTTCTTCACCACCAAGGAGGCCACCTGGGTTGACGGTCTCTGTACTGCCACACAGAGGATGCTAGCCCGACTTTGTGAGGAGCACAAGGCGGAGTTGGCAGATTCCCGTTTCCGGTTCTACGGGAGGCGCAACTGCGATGGACACCCTACTCCTTCCCCTTGCCACCCGATGTTTGGGAGCTACATCATGGACATGGAGATCTTACTTCAGTGCACTCAGGACGATCTGATGCGCACTAGGATTCAGCTTCACTTTGACCGCGAGTCGCTCGTTGAGCTTCGCGAGAACGAGGAGAAGCTGATGGAGGAGAAGGTCGCTCTTCTCAGGAAGAGGGCCCAGCTGAGGAAGACTATCGTAAAGCTCCGCAAGAAGGTGGCGGAGTAGGACGGGCTGATAGAGGATCTAGAGCACCATACTGATGAGATGGAGGAGGAGGGCGAGGATCTCCGCAAGGAGAACAACGCTTTCCTCAGTGACGATGATGACTTCGTGGAGGAGATGGATTGTGAGGAGGACGATGATGAGGAGGAGTTAGTTGACGAGGAGGAGGAGCCACTCGAGGCAGTTCTCGAGGACGAGGAGGAGGATCCCGAGGAGCCACCCTACCAGTCAGATGCTGACGTGTTAGAGCTGGAGGTTCCACCTCAGTAGGCGAGTGACTTGATCACTACCGCAGGATTAGGTTGACCCCTATCGCTAGTCGAGTCGAAGTAGTGGTTCTTTTGGAAACCAGATGCTATGTACCTTAGATGTAAGGTGATGTTGTAAGCTTGATGTGGTAAGCTTGAAGTTGTTGTGAACTCCTTGATGTGATGTTTGTGAAATATAAGTATGTTTGTCTTGATTAGATCTGTGTGAAATATTTTCATATAAGTCCTTAAAATTAATTAACCACTTGAGAAATCGTCTTTTCCCTTAGTCGAACTTTTCTTGCCTTGCCTCTTATACCCGGTGTGCTTCAGGATGCCGCCCCGTCGCAGCAATGCGGAAGGATCAGGATCAGCACCACCACCACCGGACCCAACCCCCGCCTAACTTCTCGCGCTTATCATGGAGGAACGTGAGAATGCCAGGCAGGAGCGCCAGGCTCATCTCGTTGCCCTACAGCAACTCGCAGCCGCTTATAACAACAACAACAACAATAACAACAACAACAACAACAACAACGGTGGTAATGGCAATGGAGATGGGAACCAGCGATCTACCTTAGGCGATTTCCAGAAAACCAACCCACCCACCTACTCCAAGGGACTTCACCCACTAGAAGCCGATGATTGGCTTCGCACCATCGACAACAATCTGGAAGTTGCTGCTGTGGGAGAGAATGAGAAAGTGTTGTATGCAACACACTATCTCGCTGGACCTGCAAGAGCTTGGTGGGAAACTACCAAGGCTCTCCAGCAAGCGGTCATGTTATCAACTGGGCTGAGTTCTAGGAGAAGTTCTGTCGTGGGGTAGATAACACGGCAGATGCTACTTTGGGGTAGCTTGAGTTGATGGGCAAGGCGACACTAGCGTCTGGGAGATTGTTTAGCATTGCAGGGACAAAGGTTTACCCAGATTCGGCCTCTCCATTGGAGATAAAGACCTACTTCCTGCTATCTTATTATTAATCTCGATCTCGATAACCCGGCTACGACAACAGAGCCGGATCTCGATCTAGGTTACAAGGTTGTGGTGTTTCTCTCGTGGTTCTCTCGCCTAAGCTTGGATCGTAAAGTTCTCTCTCAACTAGGGCTCAGGAACCGGCTTATATAGACTACCGGGTCTCCTGGCACTTTACAATACGAACCCGGGCTCTACCCAGACTCGGAATCCTACTCTAGCTCTTCTAGCCTTCGTATCTTCCAAGTCACGAACCGCCTTTGATCTTCTAGAAACTTCCCTTCCTGAACCGGGTTACCGCCTAAGCCTCTGGCCCAGCAACATAACCCGGCCCATGCTGATGGTTAGCTGGCCTGGCCGGGCCTCCTGCCTGGCGGGTCATGCTTCCCTCTCATGGGCCTACCGGGTTATCATCCCCCCATCAGTAGCCCCCAGATTAACCTGGTTGCCAGGTTGGCATGCTCGGCTTCTTATCTTGAATATTACTTCTTTGAATAGAGCTGATATCCTGGCCAGCCGGGTTAATCACCTGAAACATAAGACAACAGATAACAAATCTAACATTAGAACATGCCTCTTTTCTCCTTTGCTTGGCCAGTTTCTTCGGCGGCTCCGCCGTAACCCGGTTATCCCTTGCCGGGTTCCGACGCCCGGGTTTCACTTTCAACACTTAGCGAAAACTATCTCCCAACTATAACTCCATCCTTATCCATCTTAATCACGATCTTATCATTTAATACTCCGTAATTATCTCATTCTGTTTGTCGTTGACTTTTAGTCAAAGATCCTTATCTTTCACTTTTTACCACAACACCCCTAGGGTTTTCACTGCGCCTATAAATAGAAGGCCAGGAGACACCACGGTCATTTTTCCCCACCCAGTTCATCTTCTTCCTCACGCGCGCACTGTAGCAGTGCGGATCAATCTCAAATCGAGCTTCTCAATCTCCTGCAAGAAGATCTACAGGTACATTTATCCCACCATCCGTGCTCCGCACTTGATTTCAACTTGAATCTATCCAGATTTGCTTTGCATTTCCCTCTCCACGCATCTACATCTAGAACTAGGGTTTCACACCTCCATTGTTGCACTCAGAAACCTCGAAGCTTCTCAGCCATGGTGAAGGACAAAACCAAGGCCGGAGCTCCCCGTGCGGCGAAGAAGCTCGCGAAGAAGCCCTACAGCACCCACGTCCGCATCTGGCTCCGCCGCCCCCGCTGCTACTCAGGTCAACTGGACCAAATCCACAGTGACGACCTTGATGCTGCAGGAATATGTGAACTGCGGCGAGCTCCCTCCAAAGGATGAGATCCAATGGCGCGCTGCTGGAGAAGAAATCCGCCCCAGCCCCAAGGAAGGTGAAGTGGTGGTTTTCCTCGACCACGTTCAGCGCGGCCTTCGCCCCCCGGGTTCCCTGTTTTTTCGCCGGGTCTTGAAGTACTACGGCCTTAGGCCTCAAGACATCGCGCCCAACTCCATGCTGAACATCATAACTATGTGGTGTTCTGCGAAGATTATTTGCAAATGGCTCCAAGCCTCGAGCTGTTCCTCGAGTTCTTCTACTGCAACCCCTCTCGCAAGGATCAAGTACTCCCATATGGGGGAGTTGCAATCCAGCGCCGAAGGGAATGCGATTTCCCGGCTCTCCTTCTAGCCAGCCATCCCAAGGGTGGCAAAACACATATTTTTACTGCCAAGACACTTCACCAGAATCTGACGATGCCCGTTACCCGGCTTTCCGAAACTCGGGTTTAACATATGACGCCAAGATGAACAGTTATGCCGATGACGCCGAGCGGGTCAAGCTCGAGCCCATTCTTCGCCGGGCCAGAGCTTTGCTCGCCCATGGTCTCAAGGGCACAGATCTGGTCAAGTGCTGGATCGGTTGGTTCATCCAGCCACTCAGCATCAGGACCCGGCTAATTTGCCAGTACACTGGTGAAACCACAGACAATATGCGTTACTCAGAGATGACGCTCACTGATGATCAGCTTGTGAAGAATGCCAAGAGACTACTTGGCGAGAAGAAAGACGCCATTGCACTGAACGGGCTCGCCCCATTTAGTGCCAAGAACAAACCCCCCACGGTAAAGCTAACACTCAATCCATCTTGTTTACTTTAACCCGGCAAACTCATCCATAGACTGTTATTTATTGTGACTGCTTTTTCTCAGGACTCCAAATGGTGGAGCGTGGATTTTACCCCAACATCCTCTCCTGACGGAGAGGACACAGAAAGTGAAGACGAAGAAGAAGAAGAAGAAGAAGAAGAAGAAGAAGAAGAAGAAGAAGAAGAAGAAGGGTGAGCTTGACTCCGTAGGCCGGCTCTTCCTCCAGTTGATTAACAACGAAGTCCCCAACAAGGACACCTCTACTGATAACCCGGCAAATTTTATTCCAGGCCCCACTGACCCGGCTTCTGACGTAGCGCCGGGTCCCCAAGTTACTGCAGCTCCTACTCAGAAGAGGACCCGGGCCACCATTGCCAAGGTACCACATTCTCTTTTCTCAATCTTCATGATGAACTCATCTAAACTTAAGCACAATCACAGGAAAAGGAGGCTGAGAAGGAGGCTGAGGCGAACAAGAGACGCCGAACCCGGTCTTCTACAAGCCAAGCTTCCCTGAGCCCAGGTATCCCTCAACGCTCTTTATCAAGCTGGGCCAAATCCATCCAGAAGACGCCCAGCAAACAGTTCCCTTTAGCTGGCAAGATCCGGGTTCCTAAACCATCTCGTTTGTCAGATTCTTCCTCGGATGGTGTTAGCACACCCGAGGATTTCCAGATCAACGCCGGGTTAGAAATACTTCTCATATCTTTTCCATACCTTTATACTTCACTGTCCCATTCTTGTTTAACTAAGACATTATTTTGTTCCAGTGCCAGGGCTTTTATGGAAGAAGACCCGGAATCTCCTCCCGCGGCATCCCTCCTCCAGCAACCACAGAGCCTTCTCCTATGGAGGCACATATAGGAACCAGAGGACAAGACGAGCCAAGGGAGCAAGCAACCCCCGCGGCTTCTCCAAAAAATGTTGTTGACCCGGTGCCAGAATCCTCCCCAGCTGCTCACTCGCCCGGGTTAGGCTCTGGGACTAAAGAAGATGAAGTGCAGGTTACTGGGACCCGGCACGTTCCAGTACAAATGCTCCTGAGACTCTGCCAAGGTGCCAGCCCCAGATGCTGACCCGGCAACTCCTGCCAAGAACAAGAACCCGGCTTCCTCCTCAAACTCACCGGCTCTGGACACCATGTCTGTTCCAGCACTTTGCGACGAATATTTTTCTCGCCTAGCTCAACACAAGACCCTGGAGACAGAACTGGTCGCCCTGATCCAAAAACGATATCAGGTACCCATTTTTACTTCTTGCCTATATATTTTCTTGCATAACTATACCCTGAGTAGCCCCCAAGCTCTAAGTTCATCACTTGTGATGAGCTTGGTGCTTACAATATGCATTCCTTAGGTAAAAACTTCAAACCTGTAGCCCCCAAGTGCCGGGTTGTCTGTTTACAGCAACCTGGGACTAAAAAACTTCCATCATTTAAAACTTGCCCATTTTCACATCGAAACTTTGAACACTGTAGCCCCCAAGTGCCGGGTTGTGTGCCTGCAGCAACCTGGGACTTCTTTATTACGTTGAACAATTGAACTTCAAACTGAGTAGCCCCCAAGTGCCGGGTTAGCTGTCCACAGCTACCTGGGACTTACAGTTAGAAATTTTCAGACTTTTTGCGCATGTAGCCCCCAAGTGCCGGGTTGCACGCCTGCGGCGACCTGGGACTAACATAACTTTTTGCATCTTAACAGGAAGACCATGCCAAGGCCCAGGCTGAGATCACCCGGCTCACTGACGCTGCCAAAACTGAATCTGAGACCCGGGCTGATCACTCAGCTCAACTCCAGGCCTTGGAAGAAAAGATTACTGCCTGACGCAAGAAAACTCCGATCTGAAGAAGGACATGCAGGAGAACGAGGAGAACTTCCAGGAGCAACAGGAGACCCTGCAGAAGCAGCTGGATGAAACCAACAACGAGCTGACCCGGCTAAAAAGAATGATCACCTCAATGGTTGAATCTTTAGTGGGTAAGCACTACTCCTTGAATTTCAACCTAAACTGATCAAACAGACCCGGTTTTTGAAATTTCACTGTTACACTTTTTCTTACACAGGCCCTCGTGATGGTAACCTCCGCAAAACCGCTGCAGAGAAGATCAAATGCATGTACACGCTGACCGTCAGCTGTACTTTGGCAGCTGCGAGGTCATCAAAGCCGCTAGGCTCTGGGAGAACCCGCCAAGCAAGTACACTGAAGTCCTTGGGCATCTGTCAACAATGCCGCAATGGATCCATCTGCTCAAGAGATCAGCTTGCAGGGCCGGGGTGATGCGAGGTCTTGCCTTGGCAAAGGCCTACCATCCCCAGCTAAACCCGGCTCCACTGAAGAAGGGCTTTCCTCAGTTTGACACTGATGGCAAGGAGTTCGATAAGAAGTGCTATGCCCGGGTTGTGAAGCAAACCCGGCATGTTGCCACTGTTATTGCCAGCAAGATGAAGCTCACCACTTTACAGCTTGGATATAATGAAATGATGAAGAGATCATGGATGACGAGCCACAACGCGTCGATCTCCTCCAAAGCTATAAGGATTCCATTGACCCGGCAAAAATGCTCCTGGTACCTCCACTGCTCCCAGCTCCTCTACGCCAGTTATTCCTCCTCCGTCACGGGCGATAGCTGAAGAAGATGATGAAAACTTCTTCCAGCCACTTCGAAAAATCACCCGGCGCAAGACCAAGGCCAAAGAAACCGACGAGACCAAGGAGCCAGAGGCTAACCCGGCGGCCGCCGAAGAAGAAGACCCGGCAAAGACCGTCGAAGATCAACCAACCGGCTCTCCTCCCCGTGACCCGGCTCCTGAAGCCAAAGCTTGAAAACTTACGCAGATGCTGTTATCTCTGCAAGAAAACAATCTTATTCGGCCCTTTGGGCGTTATTGTAATAACTTTTGCACTTTTGCACTATGCCTGTGATGGTGCGCCTATGCACCTGATGAAACTTTTTATGCTACTCTCAAACTTTTGCTATGAAATATGCCTCTTCTGTGGTTTTGATGACCCTTTTGATTTCTTTAACTGTGAGCCGGCTTTCGCATGGATACCCTGTCGCTACTTCTCTGAGAAAAACAGGGTCGAACCAAGTCCCAATGGGCTTCATGGTTGATTGAATTTCCAGGTGAGCAATCAGGCCATAAAATTGCGAGTCACATCAGCTCAACAGCAAGATAACCAAGAATAAACTAGTGGCATAAAGCCGGGTCTTGGGATTGCAGCTGCAAACTATTGTAGTAGGAGCCCCCAAGACCTGGATCAATGTTTATAAAGTAATGGCTTAACTATGCAACATTACCCCATTGATCCTCATACTGGTGGGACACGCTCTCTGGGCGTCCTCAAAGATAACTATGCACTTATTCTTATGACAAAAACATAAACAAATAAAACGTAAACTTCACCTTCATACCTCTGAATCCAAAGTTATGGATACTGTAACGAAAACTGCACAGCCGGGTCACGAAACATCGAGACCCGGATGACCGTGAAAAGCCGGGTCTTGGGCGAGCCCCAAGGCAAGCCCCCAAGCCAAACTTAACATAGAACTATGCAACACTACTATCAAACATCAAAAAAGAAACGAAAGACACAAATTTCTGTTCAACCTTTATTGATAGAAAAGGTTAGGTCAGCAAGCCGCCTCATTAAAAACCTTCCAGTCCCCTTAGGTACCCTGGTAAGGAAAAGAGCGCGTCTGAAACCTGCTGCCTGTTACATCGTGTTTTACATCTCATATCTCTTTCTCATGCTAAGTATAATATGGGCGCAGCTGCGCAATATTCCATGGCCTCTCACGCTCTTCCAATGAAAAGGTAGAGTGCGATGTGTCATTAACAGACTCGGACTTTTCTCTTGCATCCACCAAATAATATGAACCATTGTTCAATTTCTTGCTTATGATGAAGGGCCCTTCCCAAGGGGGAGATAACTTGTGCATCCCTTCTCTGGATTGCACCCATCGTAGCACTAAATCTCCCTCCTGGAAAGTGCGAGTTTTAACCCGGCGACTATGATACCGCCTCAAATCTGCTGATACACTGCTGATCTCTCCAGTGCTTGTTCTCTATTCTCCTCAAGCAGGTCCACAGAATCCTGCCGGGTCTGCTCATTTTCTGTTTCAACATAAGCCGCCACGCGAGGCGAGTCATGAATTATATCACTTGGCAAAACTGCCTCTGCCCCATACACCATAAAGAAAGGGGTCATCTTTGTGGATCTGTTTGGTGTTGTGTTGATTCCCCAAACTACTGATGGCAACTCCTCAACCCACGCTCCAGCAGCTCTGAGACACGGAACCCGGAGACGTGGTTTCAAACCTCGAAGCAACTCCTGATTTGCTCGTTCTACTTGTCCATTGGCCTGTGGATGAGCAACTGAAGCAACGTCTAAACGTATACCCTGATTTCCACAAAACTTTGCCATCTCACCAAGGGACATGTTAGTACCATTATCTGTGATGATACTATGAGGATACCCAAACCTGTGTATGATCTGCTTCAAAAACTTGACTGCTGTAGCTGCTTCACAATTAGTAACAGGCATCACCTCAACCCACTTTGTAAACTTATCAATGGCAACCAAGAGGTGGGTTTTCTTGCAAGGAGACATGCTAAAAGGACCCACCATATCAAGCCCCCAAACTGCAAAGGGCCAAGTCAAGGGTATTGTTCGCAACTCCTGAGCCGGCACATGAATTTGCCTTGCATATCTTTGGCAACCATCACATCTACTCACCAAGCGCTCTGCATCTGCCTGAGCTGTGAGCCAGAAGAAGCCGTGTCTGAAAGCTTTTGCTACTAAAGACCTTGTTGAAGCATGATGACCACAATCTCCCTCATGAATCTCTTTCAAAATTTGCCGGCCCTCCTTTCCAGACACACATCTCTGAAATACTCCAGAAACACTTCTCTTATATAACTCGCCATCAATAACTACGTAGGCCTTAGCCGGCGCACAATTTGCCGGGATATAACTTCCTGCTCTGGCAGCTCTCCACGCAAAAGATACGCCAAATAAGGTTCTGTCCACTCTGGAATTTCATGAGTTGCTGCTACCAATTGCGAATCCGGGTCTTCCTGACCCGCCAGTTCCTCTACGCCCTGAGGCTTAACTGATGGAGTCCATAGCTCGTCCAAGAAAACGTTAGGTGGAACCGGCTCTCTGCGTGAGCCGAGTCTTGACAAAGCATCTGCAGCATCATTTTTCCTGCGGTCAATATGATCCACCTGATAGCCTGAGAAAAACCCGGCTACCCTGTCCACCTCTCTCCTGTAAGCCGCCATTGTCGCATCTTTTCTATCCCATGTTCCTGAAACTTGCTGTGCCACAGATCTGAATCCCCATAACAATTAATATGCTTGATGCTCATCTCCTTTGCCATACGCAAACCATGTAACAAGCCTCATATTCTGCCACATTGTTAGAGCAATCAAAGTGAATTTGCAAAACATAGCTCAGCTTATCACCCTTGGGAGAAGTTAACACAACTCCAGCTCCTGAACCTTGTGCTGCTTAGACCCGTCAAAGTGCATAACCCAAGGTTTGAGACCCGGCGCAAGAGGTGGTGCACTCAACTGTGTCCAATCATTAAGAAAATCCGCCAATGCCTGCGATTTGATAGCTGTACGAGGCACATAGTCAATGTGGTAAGGCCCCATCTCTATTGCCCACTTGGCAATTCTTCCTGTAGCTTCTGAATTCCTGATAATATCTGCTAAGGGTATTGAACTCACCACTGTGATTGGATGCTCCTGAAAATATGGCTTCAACTTTCTGCTTGCCATGAAAACACCAAATACTAGCTTCTGCCAATGCGGATAGCGCTGCTTTGCTTCTGATAACACCTCACTAACATAATAAACCGGCCTCTGAACCGGGTTTTCCTTGCCTTCCTCCTTACGCTCGACCACCACCACAGCACTCACAGCTTGAGGCCCGGCAGCGACGTATAACAGCATGGGTTCCTTGGGACCCGGGGCCGCCAGAACTGGCGCTTTTGATAATTGTTTCTTCAGAGCTTCAAATGCCTCGTCTGCTTCCTGATTCCACACAAAATTGTCTGTTTTCTTCAGTAACTTGTATAAAGGTATTGCTTTTTCTCCGAGCCGGGATATAAACCGGCTTAGCGCAGCCACACATCCTGTCAACTTCTGAACATCTGCCAATTCCTCAGGTTTTTTCAAACTTGGATGGCTCTGATTTTTTCCGGGTTTGCCTCAATTCCACGCTCTGACACAATGAAACCGAGCAATTTTCCGCTGGAACTCCAAACACGCACTTTGTAGGATTGAGCTTCATCTTGTACTTCCTCAAATTTTTGAATGTTTCTGTAAGGTCGCTGATAAATGACCCGGCTTTTTCTGACTTGATCACCACATCATCCACATAAGCATGCACATTGCGCCCAATCTGATCATGAAAACAATTTTGAATGCACCTCTGATAAGTTGCTCCTGCGTTCTTCAACCCAAAAGTCATGGTTTGTAGCAAAAAGCACCAAAGGGGTGATGAACGATGTCTTTTCCCAATCCTGCCTGTTAAGCTTGATCTGATGATAACCTGAATATGCGTCCAGAAAACACAAGAGCTCGCTGCCTGCCACTGCGTCAACAATTTGGTCGATGCGCGGCAGTGCGAACGGGTCTTTTGGACAATGCTTGTTGAGACTTGTAAAATCAATACACATCCTCCACTCGTTATTTTTCTTCAGAACCAAAACCGGGTTAGCCAACCACTCTGGGTGGAAAACCTCCATGATAAAGCCGGCTTCCAATAACCGGGCTATCTCCTCTCCTATAGCTTTTCTTCTCTCTGCGTTCATTTTTCTCAAACCTTGTTTCACCGGCCTTGCCTTTGGATCAACATGTAAACGGTGCTCAGCGAGTTCAGTCGGAATGCCTGGCATGTCACTAGGTGTCCACGCAAAAACATCCCGATTCTCACGGATGAACTCGATGAGCGCGCTTTCCTATTTATCAGTTAGGCTGGTCCCTATGGCGAACTGCTTGGAGGAATCCCCAGGCACAAAATCCACCATCTTAGTATCCTTTGCTGCTTTAAACTTTGCCCTGTCATCTTCTGTTGTTGGTTTTTTGAGCGCCTTGTTATCCTGCGGGTCAAGATTAGACCTGTAAGCTTTCAACTCCTCTCTAGCACAAGTTCGCTCTGCCAGGGCTGCATCTCCCTCGTCACATTCTGCTGCAATTTCTCTGTTACCATGAACAGTGATGATCCCCTTGGGACCCGGCATCTTCAACTGCAAGTATACATAACACGGCCTCGCCATGAACTTGGCAAAGGCCGGCCTTCCAAACAACGCATGATAAGGACTTGGAAATTTCACCACCTCAAAGGTGAGCCACTCTGATCTGAAGTTATGGATAGACTCGCCAAAAGCAACCTCTAATGAAATTTTTCCCTCAGGTGTAGCAGACTTCCCAGGAACTATACCATGAAATATTGTTGACGTTTTCTGCAACTGTGACTCCTTCAGACCCATACGCATAAATGTTTCCCAGTACAAGATGTTAATGCTACTGCCACCGTCCATCAAAACCTTCTTTAACTCAAAGCCATGAACTTGAGGAGCCACAACTAACGCAAGCAGACCCGGGTGCTCCACCACATCCGGGTGATCTGCTCTGCTCCAAGTAATAGTATGCTCTGACCATCTCAAATACCTTGGTACCCCTACAGCCACTGAATTAACTGCCCTTTTGACTATCTTTCTTTCTCTCTTGGTCGTGCCACTGGTATATATATGATATTGGCCAAGTTGCCTCGGCTGGTTCGAGAATCCACCCTGATTGCCTGTTTTGGCCGGGTCCTGTATTTCCAGTTGGTACCGCGTTTGCTCCAGTTAGAGGTCCCGCAGCCGGGTTAGCACTCGGGCCGGGTCCTCCACTCCTGTTTGCTCCTTGCAGAGCTCTTGAATCTCATTGTTTTTCCACCTGTTCAAATCCACACACTGGGCCAATGAATGATTGGCGGTCTGCCGTTCTTGCTATGACGAGGACACGGCATCCTGAAGGCCTCTTCAGTGCTCATTGGGCGTGTTCCTTGATAACTATTTCCACCACCATAACTCCCATTATTTCCCTGATAACCTCTGTTTTCCTGATAACCTCTGTTTTCCTGATAATTCCCATCCATCCTTTGCCTCTGAAACCCGGCATTTGCATTTGCAACTAGCTCTGAGTTTCCTTCCTGATGCCCACGCTTGTGCTGGTTCTGATTGCTGTTGTTATTGTTTCCCGGGCCATTGTTCTTTCCTCCATTGTTCGCAGCACCTTTCCCTTTTTCTTCCTCACTATCATCCTGGGTTTTGTCCGTGGCTGCATGTCTGTTGCACGCATCCATCAACTCTGCCATAGTAACGGGCTTAACCCGGTGTCCTTCCTTCATGCGACCCAGCTTCTGACCAAGGGAGCGTACTTGCAAGTTTTCTCCATCGATGAAATTGCATCCTTGGGCTCGATACCTGATGAAGAGTGCAGGATCTCCGTGACCCGGCCCATCCAGTGACGAGCTGACTCGCCCTTCCTCTGTACGCAACGATCAAGATCTTCAATGGAAAATAAACGCTTGCACGTGCCCTGAAAGTGCTTGATGAAAATTGTTTTCAACTCATCCCAAGAATTGATAGATTTCTCTGGCAGATTCTTGAACCACAACTTTGCTGCACCATCACTCATCATCAAATACATATACTTTGCACAAACGTTCTCTGTGGCATTGCGTATACACATCGCCATCTCATAGCTGCTCAACCAACTCGCCGGGTCTGTGCTCGGCTCATAATTGGCAATCTTGCTTGGCTCCTTGAACTTCTCAGGGAAAGGCTCTGCTCTAATGGCATCTGAAAGACACTTGGGACCCGCCAAAGTGGAAGAACTTGCTAAAAGATTAATGTTACCCGGCGAGCTTGCAGATGCTGCTGGCACGGGACCCGGTCCTCCTTGTGGTGCTCCAGCTGCTGGTACTGCCGGGTTTGCATTAGCTGCACTCCTTCCTGCCCGCGATCTATTGACTATCTGCTGAGCCACAGAAATTGCAGGGGCGGGTTGATACTGCTGATTATTCTGGTTTTGGTTCTGCTGGGGCGGGTTTTGCTGCTGTGCCGCGGCAAACCCGGCCAATGGCGGGTTTCCCCCATGGCGACTCTTGCTACGATATGTTGTAGATGAAGCGCACTTTTCTCTTTTGAATACTGAACTTGCTGAGCAACCGCAGTGCGTAACATGTCAATGGCACGCCGAGCTTCAACCTCTGCTGGCGAGTCTCCTAATGGAATACGATCTAGTGCCAAAGTTGCGGCATATACGTTATCTGCTGGATTGGAATAGTGACCCGCCGGCGTATGAAACCTTGGTGTCCTGGGCGGCAGACCCGGATTTCCCCTGGCTCCCCCAGCGAGAAGACCCGGCGCCGCTGCAACTGCAACCCAGCTGCTCCTGTTCCTCTGTCTGGTTCTATATTTGCTCTAACAACTGGAGCCACCTGGGTTACACCAACTGGTTGATCTTCTGGGGTCCTAAACAATACTGCTGGATTTATGGCGTTTTCTCCAGGGCCAGCCGGCTCTGGTGCCTCCTCCGGTGTGCCCTGGTCATCTCATTGAGACGATTTTCCTCATCCTCTAATTGCTTTCGCCTAATCTCCATATCTTCTTTTTCTGCCATTGTGTCTCTGCGCACCTGCTCCAAGGCCCGGCGTGCTGTATCCAATTCTATAGCTCTTGCTGCTGCGTTCTCTGGAGTAACAATCCTCGTAAGTGCTGTTGGATCTAGGACCAGGCCATTGTTAAACATGGCCCGGGCCCCAGTTGCATTGTTTCTTTCCTCACCCTGAGCTCGGTTATTGAGAAAACCGAAGCTATTCCTGTAACGCGCCGTGTTTTCACTTTCCTCTGATACCGAAGCCGGGTCTCCATCAACCCTTTGGCCCGCCAGCTCCAACACTGGTGGCAATTGTTGCTGCTGCTGACCCGGAGTAAAAGCTGGTGGCACAACCGTTGACGGTGATGCCCCCGCGTTGATCGAAGGAGCAGTGTAAACCGCCACCCTCCTAACCGGGCTTGGAACGGACTCTTGCTCCTCTTCGTCCTCTTCTTCTACTCCATATCCGAACCGGCCTTCGAACAAGGGCAGGATCGATTCTGAATCTGCATAGTCCCCACATCACCCGGGACTGGAGCCGGGTTTCCCGATCTCTCCTCGTGCACGTCCAGGGGCAGCTCATCTTCAGCCGTACCAACTGATTCTTCTCCATCAGATTGAACAATTGTGGCAGCTCCTGACACAGATTCATAGTCTCCATCACTAGCAGATCTAGTTGCAATCATACCAACAAAAACGTTAAACTTGCCAATTGGAATAACATCACCTGATTCAAGTAGATCTGATTCCGGCCCCCAGCCAAAATCATCAACGATGGGCTCTCCTTGTGAATTGAGGGTGATCTCGCCGAAAACATAGTTCTCTACTCCTTGCTTTGCTTCTCCCATGATGGTGACACCTTTGGACGCGATTCCCACAGACGGCGCCAACTGTCGTGGGGTAGATAACACGGCAGATGCTACTTTGGGGTAGCTTGAGTTGATGGGCAAGGCGACACTAGCGTCTGGGAGATTGTTTAGCATTGCAGGGACAAAGGTTTACCCAGGTTCGGCCTCTCCATTGGAGATAAAGACCTACTTCCTGCTATCTTGTTATTGATCTCGATCTCGATAACCCGGCTACGACAACAGAGCCGGATCTCGATCTAGGTTACAAGGTTGTGGTGTTTCTCTCGTGGTTCTCTCGCCTAAGCTTGGATCGTAAAGTTCTCTCTCAACTAGGGCTCAGGACCGGTTTATATAGACTACCGGGTCTCCTGGCACTTTACAATACGAACCCGGGCTCTACCCAGACTCGGAATCCTATTCTAGCTCTTCTAGCCTTCGTATCCTCCAAGTCACGAACCGCCTCTGGTCTTCTAGAAACTTCCCTTCCTGAACCGGGTTACCGCCAAAGCCTCTGGCCCAGCAACATAACCCGGCCCATGCTGATGGTTAGCTGGCCTGGCCGGGCCTCCTGCCTGGCGGGTCATGCTTCCCTCTTCATGGGCCTACCGGGTTATCATCCCCCATCAAGTTCCGCAAGAAGCACATTCCTTACGGACTCATTGAGAGGAAGAAGGATGAATCCGCAAGCTGAGGCAGGGAAGTAAAGATGTGGTCGGTTATCTGGATGAATTTACTGACTTATCTCGGTATGCTCCGGATGACACCGACAAAGAAGAGAAGAAGATGGAGCGTTTCATGAGTGGACTTCATGATGAACTGCAGTGTGCTCTGGTTATCCATGACTTCCGTGATCTGGAGTCACTTGTGGACAAAGCCATCCAGCTGGAGACCAAGCGCAAGACATGTATGAAGGTCGCAAGAGGAGGATGAATGCTCAGGAAGGTTCGAGCAGCCAGAAACCTCGAATCTTTCAGCAAAACCCCAGGCCTGCCTATCGTCCACCACAAGCCCCACGCCCCAATTACCCTAACCGCCCAAACAACTTCAACCGCCCCAATGACAATAACCGTCCCGGAGGAAACTTCAACAGCTTCACCCGCAATCCCAATGTTGTCTGCTTTGAATGCGGCAACAAGGGTCACTACTCCAAGAATGTCCCAATCCCAAGAGGAATGTCCAGCGCCCCAATGCGCCGGCACAGAACAATGGTCAAGGCCGCAATGGAAATGGAAATGGCAAGAATGCCGCACCCCGCGGAAATGCTGTTGCCAAGGGTCGTCTGCACCACATCAATGCTGAAGAAGCTCAGGATGCTCCGGATGTTGTGCTGGGTACGTTCCTTGTCAACTCAGTACCTGCAACTGTTTGTTTGATTCTGGTGCTACACATTCATTTGTTACCCAAGAATTTGTTGCTAAGGGAGGTTTAGTCGAGAGCCTCTTACCCAAACCCATGATCATCCAAATCCCAGACTCCACCGTAAGACCAAGATGTTTTGCTCCGATGTACCCCTTGAGATCAAAGGAGAAAAGTTTCCAGTTAACTTAATTGTTCTGGGAACCCAAGGCATCGATGTTATACTCGGTAGAATTGGTTAGCCAGTACCATGGTCGAATTGACTGTGCCAGAAGAGCTGTATCCATCACCACCGACAAAGAAGTAGAAGTGGAGTATGTGTCTGAAACTAGTCAATCTCACCCAGGCTGCCATGAGAGCATAGCTCGACCTGCCCTAGATGAGATCCGTGTCGTTCACCTGTTCAAGGATGTTTTCCCTGAAGAATTGCCTGGTATGCCGCCAGACCGGGAAATTGAGTTCATAATTGAGCTTATCCCAGGAACCGCCCCTATATCCCAAAGACCTATCGGATGAATCCGGAAGAGCTGGTTGAGTTGAAGAAGCAGTTGGCTGATATGCTCAGCAAAGGTCTTGTTCGTCCAAGCGCTTCACCTTGGGGATCACCCATTATTTTGTGGACAAGAGAGACGGTACCACACGCCTGTGTGTGGATTATCGCAAGCTGAATGACGTGACCATTAAAAACAAGTACCCTCTTCCCAAGATCGAGGATCTGTTCGATCAAATGAACGGAGCCCGAGTCTTTTCCAAGATCGATCTTCGGACAGGATACCATCAGTTGAAGATCAGAGAGACAGATATTCCCAAGACGCCTTCACCACTCGTTACGTTTGTTTGAATACCCGTGATGTCCTTGTGGTCTGACCAATGCCCCAGCCTATTTCATGAATCTCATGAACAAGATTTTCATGGAGTACCTCGACAAGTTCGGGTAGTTTTCCTTGATGACATCCTTATTTATTCCAAGACCGAAGAAGAGCATGCTGAACACCTGCGTCTAGTTTGGAGACCCTCGAGAGCACCAGCTTGTATGCCAAGCTTAGCAAGTGTGAGTTTTGGCTCAGTAAAGTGGCATTTCTCGGACATGTTGTATCTGCCGGAGGAATTTCTGTTGACCCAGAGAAGATCCAAGCCATTGTTGACTGGTTATCCCCAACCATGTGACAGAAATCCGAAGCTTTCTCGGACTTGCCGGTTATTACCGCAGTTCGTTGAAGGATTTTCCAGTATAGCCAAACCCATGACCCAACTGTTAAAGAAGGACAAGAATTTGAATGGACTCAGAAGTGTGAAGATAGTTTCCAAAACTGAAGAAGAGACTAGCCTCAGCCCAAGTTTGATTATGCCAGACGTCACCAGAGTTTCGACGTGTATTGCGATGCATCACGCCTCGGACTTGGTTGCGTCTGATGCAAGAAGGCAAAGTTGTGTCGTACCTGCCCGCATTTGCGACCGCATGAAGAGAATTACCCAACCCATGACTTGGAGTTAAGCTGCTGTGTACTTGCTCTCAAAAACGTGGCGTCCCTATCTTGCGGGACATCGCTGTGAGGTCTATACAGATCATAAAAAGCTTGAAGTATATTTTCACCCAGAAAGATCTGAACCTGCGACAGAGGAGATGGATGGAATTAATCAAGGATTATGATATTGGAATCCATTATCACCCTGGAAAGGCTAAGGTAGTTGCCGATGCCCTTAGTCGCAAACTTGCACCCTGAATGCCTGATCCAAGCCGAATAGCCAGCCTTGTTCAAAGAGTTCGAAGACTTTTGGACTAGAACTTGTTAGCCATGGTTATCTCGCCAATTTAGAGTTAACCCCAACCCTGATGGATCAAATCAAAGAAGCCCAAAAGGATCATGAAAGCATTGAAGGAAATTAAGAAGAAGATTGCCCTTCGGCAAACACCCGGTTTTACGACGATGCTGAAGGAGTGCTGAAATTCAATGACCGTATCTGTGTGCCCAATGTCACAAGGAACTTAAGGAGTTAATCCTAAACGAGGCCCATGAGACCCTTATTCAATCCACCCCGCGGAACCAAAATGTACCAAGACCTTCGAGAAAGATTTTGGTGGCATGAATGAAACGAGAGATTGGTTCTTTCGTAGCCAAGTGAGATATCTGTCAGCGAGTCAAGGCTGAACATCAGCGGCCCGCTGGATTGCTTCAACCTTTGAAAATTCCGAGTGGAAGTGGGATGAGATTGGAATGGATTTTATTACC